>NIVC01000019.1:0-77500 GCA_002269645.1 Macrostomum lignano
GCAGACTGACTCTTCAGGCCCATTTTGCTTCTCAGCTGCATTGCCAAATTGGCCGAGCTCATCCTCCAGAACCGCCTTTTCCACTGGCTTGAATCGCGCAACCTGTTTAACAAAAACCAGGCCGGTTTCCGCAAAGGCCACTCAACGATCGACTAACTGGCCGTATCACCCAGGCCATCTTTGACGCCCTCGAGCAAGGCAAGTCTGAGCGCGCTATCCTGATCCTCCTGGACTTTGCCAAGGCCTAGGACCGAATCTAAGGGGCCGTAGCCCAGCGATAGCGCAGCTGCTCTGGTGTGCCAGCGACCCAGGCTCGATTCCAAGTGCAGTCACATTAATTTGGGGCTGAATTGGAATCTCGGCTTGGCTCTGCTCGTGCAATTAACGGCCTTGAGAGCCAACCCCCAAGGCGCAGTGAAGTGCACATGCCTAACGATAATATAAAGTTAGGGCCGCTGTACACTCCTGTGTGCTTGTGTGCCTGCGTACGTATCCACGCGCTTGTATGCCTGCTCAGGGGAGTCGGCGGAATGGGTAGTAATGCCTCTCGCCGGTTGTGTGCCTATGTCGCTTAAAGTGCGCCAGGGTGCACACAACCCCCTGCCTCTAATAAAAAAATAAAACGACCGAATCTGGCGACCCGGCTTGTATGATAAAATGGCCAGACTCGGCATCCCGGCCCATGTCATCCGCTTCGTCAAGAACCTCCTCTCTGATCGCCGCGCCAGAGTCCGCTGGGACGGCATCTGCTCCAACTGGAGAGTCTTTACGGACGGCCTCCCTCAAGGATCAGTTCTCGCACCCCTCCTCTGGCTGATCTACGTTAACGACATCGACGACGGCCTCGACGATAGGGTGCATCGATCTCTCTTCGCGGATGACACGGCAATACTGACCACTGGCCGTAGCCTGCAAGAGTGCACGGATTGCGCCCAGCCGGCCCTCGATGCCATTGTTTGTTGGACTAAACGCTGGAAAGTCCAATTGAGCACTCACAAGTGCAGCTTCACCACCTTCACTCTCAATCCGCGGAATGTGGCGGCAAAGTGCGCTAAGGGGTTCTGCATCGAAAATGAGCCCCTGCGTTACGAAGCTGAATCCACCTTCTTGGGCTGGGCCTCAAATTCGATGACCAGTTGACTTTCTCCAGACACGTCGATTTGGTCAAAACTAGGATGGCTAATCGACGCAACTGCTTGCTGGCCATCGCAGGCAAACACTTCGGAACTGATAGAACTACCCTCCGAACCGCCTACACCGCCTACATACGCTCCATCTTGGACTATGGCTCCTCGATCTAGTTCACCCACGCGGCCCCACGAACCGCTACAAGCTGGAAGCCGAACAGAACAAATGCGCCCGCATTATCACGGGCTGCCCTTGGAATCACTAACAGGCGGACCCTGCTTGCGGAGGCTGGCCTACCTGCCCTATTCCTCAGAGCGCTGGATCAGGCTGCTAGAGAATACACCAGGCTGAACCTCCTCCCGACCGGGGACCCCGCCCGCCGCCCGTCAAGCCCGCCTCCGCTGCAGGCTCATGAAGCTCTCCTCAAGAGTGAAACCGATCCGAAAGCGGACCCCGTTGACGAAGACGTCCTGGCTCTTTCTTTCAAACCGTGCTTCCAGAGGATCGGCCAGTGGCTGACCAACCTTGCAGTCGGACAGCTGACTCCACAAGAACTACCGGCACCCCTGCCTCCGTGGACCCCTTCCCAGAAGAGGTCACCATTGCCACGGACCTACACAAAGCCACGCGGTGCTCAGACCCGGCCGCTGAAAGATGTCAGGCGGCGACTGAGACAATTGCCCTCCATCGGTCAGAATTTTAGTCACCATGCACATTTTAATTGCAGATTTGGCTAAATTTCCACCCCGCCCCAGCCCGACACTGTCGAAGGCAACGGTAAGGAGTTGATTTTATTTCATGAGTCATTCACCCGCCGCCGCCGCTTGCAATTCTAATTTCAAGCGCTCCAATTTTTCAGGCTTCATTGCGCGCCTTGGCGGGGCAAAGGCTCTGCCTAAATTTAAGGCAAAAGACTACAAGTATGCAGTATCGCTCACAGCAGATATGGTTGATATTCGAGCGTTTGAACGTTTGATGGAATAATTTCTGTGCTCTGCGCGGACCTGCACGCCGATGATTTTGTCGCGGCTAAACTGACTGCTGACAACATGTTGCTGACCGTCAATGTCGATTTGGGGGAGAATTTCTCCAATTGCGTCACCCACTCAGACTGTGCCTGCCAAATGGCCGACTTTGTGGCAGTGGGCTCGAGCCCGCTGAATGCATTTTTTCGCCTGGCTGAGCACAACATTCCGAGGCGGCGCCATAGTTGCGGCTCACAATGCATCTGACTACGATGCTATTTTGCTGCTCGGCGCTCTACTCAACGGCCTGGCCAAGAAGCGGCCACAAGTGGTGTTTCAAGGCAGCCGGCTAATGTGCGTGACGGTTGACAAGTTGGTTTTTAAAAACTCGCTCAACTTTATGCCAATCCTGCTTGCACAATTCCCAAAGCGCTGGGCCTTGCAACAAAGCTGGCCAAGGGGACCTTTCCCCACGAGTTCAACAAGCCGGCCGATTGGAACTACGTGGGCCCCTACCCGGCTATTGATTACTACGGCGGCAAGGCCAACAAGGAATACGACTCCATCTGTGCATGGTTGGCCTCGCGACAGGGCGAGTTGTTCAACCTTAATCGGGAATATCTCGATTATTGTTTGAGCGACACAGTCCTGCTTCGCGAGGGCTGTGTAGCTCAAGTACAGGGCGATAATTGCAGACATTTGCGATGGGCTTGAACCATTTGTTCAGGCTGTCATTCTCGGCCGCAAGGTGAAAGGCTTCGATGAGGCTACAAACATTGTTTTGCAGTTTCATGGCTGCTTCTACCATGGCTGCGAGCAGTATATGCCCGACCAGGATGTTGTCCACCCACTAAAGCGGCAGCCTCTGAGCCACATCCGCCACGAGACTGAGCGGTTCACTCGCGAGTTGGAGCGGCATAATTACAGTGTTCGTGTCATTTGGGAGCATGAATATGACACTGTATTGGCATCGCAGGCTGATTTTATCGCCGCAACTGCCCATCTGCGTGCACCGCTCAAGATGGAGGATGCGCTCTACGGTGGTCGAGTAGAATGCTTCATCCCGCATGCTATGGCCAGTGATACTGAGGCGCTCAAATATCAGGATGTGGTGAGTAGTGATACTACTAATGTAGTAGAATATTTTGCAAAATATGAAATACAGTTTATGAGAAATACTGTTTTATTTCAACTGGCAGGTCTCTCTGTACCCGACGGTACAATCAAAAGACGCGTACCCGATTGGCCACCCGGTGCACCACCCGACGCCGCAGACACTCGACTCTGACGCGCTGGCCAGCTACTTTGGCATTGCCGAAGTAACAGTGCTGCCGCCGTCAGATCTGCACATTCCGCTGTTGCCATACAGGGTGCAGAAGAAGCTCATTTTTGGGGTTTGCCGCACCTGTATGGAGCAGCAGCAGGAGCAGTGCAGCCGCGAGTGCTGCAGCCACTCAGACCAGGAGCGGGCGCTGACGGGTACCTGGGCAACGCCGGAGCTGCGGAAGGCCTTCTAGTTGGGCTACCGTCTGGAAGCCGGGCACGCGCTAGCCTACTGGACAGAGCAGAGGACCGGCCTGTTCAGCGAGTCAACACCTTTCTCAAGCTGAAGGCCGAGTCGAGCGGCTCCCCCGGCATGACTGACGATGAGCGGGCTGCCTAAATTGCCGATTTTTACTCCAAGGAAGGCGTCAAGCTGGACGGGGTCGAGCCCAACCCAGGACTTCGCTTTGTGGCGAAAATCTTTTTGAATTCGAAAGTAATCATAATTCTGCTTGTTAAAATATTTATTTTACTAACAGTAGCAGCACAAACCCAATATTTTCACAGGCTCTGGGGTAAATTCTGTCAGCGCGATGACCTGAGATTGTGTCCAGCTACGAGGACTGGCTCGCCCGGCTGACCGATCCGAAACTCCAGGTCAAGGCCTGCGAGCCGATTGGCAGCGAGTTTATGCTGCTGCTGCTGGAGTACCGGCACCGCTACTTTAATCAGCGGCCGTTCCGCTACTCCAACGTACCAATCGGGGTCCTTACGACCAAGCAGGCCCGACTGCGCCTGCCTGTACGAGGCCTTGGAGGGTCTCGGCGAACGGGCCATTTATTGCGACACCGACTCGTAAGTATTGGCTGGATAGATTCTTTTAGAATTGATTACGTATAGACATGTAAATAAGATTTAGTACCTGACTAATTGCCCACCCACACACACAGGGTCGTTTACCGCCATTCCGAGGGCCAATGGGAGCCGGCCCATGGCACGAGCCTCGGAATGTGGACCGACGAGGTGCCTGCAGGCAGCCAAACGACCGACTTTGTAAGTGGAGGGCCCAAGCTCTACACTTACATTGTCGAGGATGCGGCCGGTGCCCGGAGCCAGGTCCTGAAATGCAAGGGCATTCACCTGACGCCAGAGATTTGGGAGCGCAGTGAGGACCTGCGCAGCGCCCTGCTGCACGGCGGCTCTCTGCAGCTGTCGCAGTTTCAGTTCAGGCGCGACAAGACGTCTTGTACCATCCATACGATCAATATGGACAAGACGTTTCAGCGCGTGCTGACAGGGACTACTCAAATAGCGCCTACCTCCAGGATGTTCGGTAGGGCCTTTTTCCATCGCTCTCGCTCAACCGAGTTTCGTAGCTAATCGTTCGGACTCATAAATAACTTGCAGCCAACAACGCTGCACTTTCTTGGCATTGATGCCAAGCAGAAAAATCGAGCTTGTCCTACTCGTCTGCCAGAAACTTAGCTGCTATAATGCCAGCATCCCCTGCTGGACTGCAGTCGAAATAGCGGTATCACAATTAAGCTTCAAATAATAGAAAATAACCATAGACAACAAAGTATCGCTCTATACAAATAAGCCAGCCAGCCTCGTCAGCTGCTAACAAACCAGCCTCGTAATAACTTCACCATGATTTGCCTAGTTTCCCGTCCCGATGTTTGAGTAGTCCCTGCGTGCTGACTAAACGAGTGTACGGCGGCGGGGTTGTGCGCAGCCGGCCTTATGGCTATAAATAATGCTGGCCCTTGTGGTTATAAACTGACTATAAATGGACATCAAAACATTTTGTATTGTGTGCGGTATATTTGTCAGAGTAAAATCTATTTGTTGTACATATTTTACATGTCAAATTTACATAAAATATTTTATGAAGAGGAACCAACTATACATCAAAGGTACATAAAACATTTTTGCCTTGTATGCGGTGAAATTGCCAATGTAAAAAGCAATTGTACATATTTTGCATGTCAGACTTGCTTAAAATCATTTATGAAAAGGAGACTATTGAAAAACAATGTAAAATTTTCTGTATATTCTATTGGCTGGTAATGTTGTGCATAATCTATTTCTTGTAATATGCTACTGATTTTATCAATTTTGTAAATATATATTCCTTTCTCTTTACAATGCTGTTTGTACCGAACCATATCATTGAAGCCTTTCATTCTTGAGGGCTGGGGGATGACGCATGCAACGGATTGTACAGCCGGCGAGCGCACCCCACCTCTGCAATATACACTGTATACAGGTGTTTCGAGTAGGAAATTTTCGTCTACTCCAAGAGAGAGAGAGAATGTACAGTACATTAACTGGCTGCTGTTGTATAGAGGGTTTCAAATACAGCTGGGGACTGTCGTGTAGATTGGGAATTAATGTACATATATAGAAGTAGACACTGTACATATAGAAATTGTCCTAGAAGTATATATGGGTTTAATATGCAAGTACAGTATGCAGTGTACATATAGAGGTACATTGGGGAAATTATATTGGTATTAATGTACATGTAGACATAGAAGTAGACAATGTACATATAGGATTGGGAATAGACGGGGGTTAATGTACATATGCAAGTACATATAGAAGTATGCTATGTGTACATATATCACGTTTTCATATACTACTTACTTCATTTTCAGATAGTAGTATAATTTGCGTTTTTTGCGTCAAATATGCCTGAAAATCGACCACTTTACACGCGTTAAGTAGTTGTGTATGCTAGAGGCTTCTAGAGGCTTAGTTAACACAAATCATAAATTAAACTTGGAATAGCTTTCTCGAAATTATATTCATGTACTTCACGGCAGCTACATTTGTACCTTCACAGGGCGCATGTATGACAGCAGCTGTAGCTGAAACTGCAAAGCTGCAGGAAAGTCCAAATACATGGAGTTCTAATTTAAATGCTAGTTTAATGCTGCATGGCTTTCGCTTCAAATGAATTCGATATTTCTGTGAGTTTAGGTGACTTTATTAGTATTCAATAGGAGTGAGCTGGCGAAGTTTCCTTGGCTGCTTAAAGCACTAAATTTATAAAAGCTGCGTATGGGCTGAGCCTGCCACTCCAGATTCTATCTATGGAACTCCCTGGCCGGCCGCCTCTTGCAGGACACGCAGGTCGCTAACGAATGCCCAGTTAATGGGCTGTAGAGCAGTCAACTTTCTACTGCTCTACAAAGTTTACAGTAACTCACTCCCTCACTCACTGTGCATCTCAGCCCACCCCAATCTTTTGTGTGTCATTTAGAAATTAAATATAAAAGGACCAATGGCTTGAGTTTGTTTGTGAGTGCGCATCGTTGGCAATGGTCAAAACCTGCCGAGAGTTTGGGCAAATGTTCTTTGTCTTGAGAACACACAATTCCGCATGAACTCTTCGTGTGAGTCGCCCTAACAGTATATTCTTAGACCGCTATTTGTAAGAAAAACCGCATGTGCAATTTCCGCAATAAATAGGCATACAGTCTTCTTTCCTGAAAGCAGTTTTTCGAAGATCCAAGGGCGTCTTCGAAAGTCCAACCGAGAGAGAAAATTTTATTCAATTCTTTGCAAAAATTAAAAACAGTTTTGTCTTTTCGTACGATTGATTCCAATGCTTGATATGCTCTGAGTCATGAAAGCAATCCAAGTTGACTCCAAGTTGGCTGACTGCTCTACAGCTTATTAATTGGGCACTCGTTAGCGACCGCGAGCTGCGGAGCTGCGCAGAGGGGGCTGCGGTCGGGCGTGTCCTGCAAGCGGCAGCCGGCCAGGGAGTTCCATAGAGAGAATCTGGAGTGGCAGGCAGTTTGTTTTTAATTTGCTTTACCCAGCAAAAAATATTT
The DNA here is from genome assembly GCA_002269645.1 of Macrostomum lignano. Classification (NCBI taxonomy): domain Eukaryota; kingdom Metazoa; phylum Platyhelminthes; family Macrostomidae; genus Macrostomum; species Macrostomum lignano. The sequence continues at coordinate 7,202 of NIVC01000019.1, forward strand.
GCCAATTCGCTCCCATTGAATAGGAATAAAGTTCCCTCAACTCACTCACACAAATATCGAATCGATTCAAGCCAAAGCCATGGAGTACTAAACTAGAACTTTATTAGAACTCCATGTTGATATCTTTGAGTATCAGCTTTCCAGTTTCAGCCTCAGCTGCAAGCATTCATGTAAATTCGCCAGGATCTCATTGAGCACTAGTTAGCTGTCTAACAGTGCATGCCGCCGCAGAAAAAGCTTTTTCTTCCAAGAGTAATTTGGCTTCCCATTTGTTGGCTAATTTGCCCCCACCTGACAGAGCGTGCATGGTGTCAGTTTTCACGAACCAGATTTCTTCTCTGGTACTCCATGCAGTCGGCATTTACGATCGCAAGAAATTGCTGAGCTGGTCTCACGCGCTACCAGCATGTCGCGGATATCCCGCTGGAGGACTCCGCACCGCAGCGAAACACCCCCCCCCCCTCAAAGCAGCGACCCTTCTCATAGCAGCTCCCAGCAAAGCAAATGGCTGTTGCAGTGTCTTCACAATGCACTCGAGAGCTTAGAGAAAACCGAGGTTATTGATCAAGCCAGCTCAGCCCCGTGTTGCTTCGGCATACTCAGCAATATGATTATGCAGTGGTGGCCAGTAGAGTCGCCACCATCGATTCAAAGGCGAGCGGCGCCACCCGCCACCCCACGATCTGCGCTCCACCGCAGCAGCAAAGTGAGTTGAATTCCCTCATGGTTTGCTTGCAGCTGGCTCTGGTGAAACACTGGCGTGAACTGAGCCCTGCAGGGGTAGCTCTCCCTGTCCCTTATGTGTATATAATTGTTGTTAATATTTGCAACTCGGCAAATTACTTTCTGCTTAAGCTATACTCCACACTTAGCAAGCCAAAGAAACTCAAACCCAAAAGCAGTCATGCTGAACTACAAGCAAGTGCAAGCCTTTGTGGCCGCGATGCTCGTCCTGGCTATGACAGGTAAGAGAGACATCGATCAGTAGTTTAGTGAGAATTTGGTAACTCATCGATTTGTCACTCATTATGGACTCTGAAAACATTTGCGTCCTTTTCAGCTGCCGCCATCGAGGTGCCGGCCGACGAAGCCGGAGATGAGGCCGACTACGCTAGGCGCAGATACCGCAGGTGCAGCGTCCTGTAAGCCGGAGGCGCCAATCAGCCCAGCGATGTGCAGGCCAGTGAGGCCCGGCTCACTGACAGCTCTGACAGATCTTAATCGCTGCGGCAAAGCTTATTCTCGCTTTACTCTCTGGGTTGCAGGGAATGGTGAAGGCGCTGCTTGCTCTGTACATGCGGATTGTGGCTGCTGGCTTGGTGGGGAAATAAACTGAAGAAGCAGACAATTCAGGCACTCGATGCCTGATTCGGGAGTTCTGCTACCATCTTTTGGCAAATTAGTTTGTTATGGGTTGTCAGTTCTATCCTGATCGAGGGTGCAAGCAGGAGGTTGAAACTCTCGGTGGCTTCGTCGGAATTCGGTTGCACCAAATAGGGCTCCTTAACGTGAAGGCGACCGAAAAAACGCCTGAGTTAAGCACGGGTGAGTGGCGAAGAGTTATCTCCAGGTTCTATTTGCGGTCTCCTTGGCAAAGCAGGCCCTGTTGATGTGCAGATCAATGTACCAGGTACAGGGTCGCTGCTGTCGAGGGGGGAAGGGGTTGGTGCGTTCCGGTGCAGAGTTCAAAGTGGGGTGGTTTGTTGCCGGGCGGGTCCGTGGCCGTGGGATATCCGATCCGTGACATGCTGGTAGCGCGTGAGACCAGCTCAGCAATTTCTTGCGATCGTAAATGCCGACCGCATGGAGTACCAGAGAAGAAATCTGGTTCGTGAAAACTGACACCATGCAGGCTCTGTCAGGTGGGGGCAAATGAGCCATATGGGAAGCCAAATTACTCTTGGAAGAAAAAGCTTTTTCTGCGGCGGCATGCACTGTTAGACAGCTAATGAGTGCTCAATGAGATCCTGGCGAATTTACATGAATGCTTGCAGCTGAGGCTGAAACCTTTAATTAAAGCTGGAACTTCAAAGACTTAAGCATGGAGTTCTATTTGAAAGCTAGTTTAGTACTCCATGGCTTCTGCTTAAAACAGCTCGTAAATGTGGATGTTCAAAGTGATGTGAATTCTGATAACAATATCCATTGCACTTGCCAAGCTCCCAGATCATTTCGTACTTGCACCCTCGATCAGGATAGAACTGACAACCTATAACAAATGTATTTTGCCAAAAAAGATGGTAGCAGAACTCCCGAATCAGGCATCGAGTGCCTGAGTTGTCTGCTTCTTCAGTTTATTTCCCCACCAAGCCAGCAGCCACAATCCGCATGTACAGAGCAAGCAGCGCCTTCACCATTCCCTGCAACCCAGAGAGTAAAGCGAGAATAAGCTTTGCCGCAGCGATTAAGATCTGTCAGAGCTGTCAGTGAGCCGGGCCTCACTGGCCTGCACATCGCTGGGCTGATTGGCGCCTCCGGCTTACAGGACGCTGCACCTGCGGTATCTGCGCCTAGCGTAGTCGGCCTCATCTCCGGCTTCGTCGGCCGGCACCTCGATGGCGGCAGCTGAAAAGGACGCAAATGTTTTCAGAGTCCATAATGAGTGACAAATCGATGAGTTACCAAATTCTCACTAAACTACTGATCGATGTCTCTCTTACCTGTCATAGCCAGGACGAGCATCGCGGCCACAAAGGCTTGCACTTGCTTGTAGTTCAGCATGACTGCTTTTGGGTTTGAGTTTCTTTGGCTTGCTAAGTGTGGAGTATAGCTTGAGCAGAAAGTAATTTGCCGAGTTGCAAATATTTAACAACAATTATATACACATAAGGGACAGGGAGAGCTACCCCTGCAGGGCTCAGTTCACGCCAGTGTTCCACCTGAGCCAGCTGCAAGCAAACCATGAGGGAATTCAACTCACTTTGCTGCTGCGGTGGAGCGCAGATCGTGGGGTGGCGGGTGGCGCCGCTCGCCTTTGAATCGATGGTGGCGACTCTACTGGCCACCACTGCATAATCATATTGCTGAGTATGCCGAAGCAACACGGGGCTGAGCTGGCTTGATCAATAACCTCGGTTTTCTCTAAGCTCTCGAGTGCATTGTGAAGACACTGCAACAGCCATTTGCTTTGCTGGGAGCTGCTATGAGAAGGGTCGCTGCTTTGAGGGGGGGGGGTGTTTCGCTGCGGTGCGGAGTCCTCCAGCGGGATATCCGCGACATGCTGGTAGCGCGTGAGACCAGCTCAGCAATTTCTTGCGATCGTAAATGCCGACTGCATGGAGTACCAGAGAAGAAATCTGGTTCGTGAAAACTGACACCATGCACGCTCTGTCAGGTGGGGGCAAATTAGCCAACAAATGGGAAGCCAAATTACTCTTGGAAGAAAAAGCTTTTTCTGCGGCGGCATGCACTGTTAGACAGCTAACGAGTGCTCAATGAGATCCTGGCGAATTTACATGAATGCTTGCAGCTGAGGCTGAAACTGGAAAGCTGATACTCAAAGATATCAACATGGAGTTCTAATAAAGTTCTAGTTTAGTACTCCATGGCTTTGGCTTGAATCGATTCGATATTTGTGTGAGTGAGTTGAGGGAACTTTATTCCTATTCAATGGGAGCGAATTGGCAAATATTTTTTGCTGGGTAAAGCAAATTAAAAACAAACTGCCTGCCACTCCAGATTCTCTCTATGGAACTCCCTGGCCGGCTGCCGCTTGCAGGACACGCCCGACCGCAGCCCCCTCTGCGCAGCTCCGCAGCTCGCGGTCGCTAACGAGTGCCCAATTAATAAGCTGTAGAGCAGTCAGCCAACTTGGAGTCAACTGAGTGAATGAGTTCATGACTGAGTGAGTGATTGAGTTCATTAGTTAGTAAGTGAGCCCATAACTGAGTTTATGAGTGAGTAAGTGAGTTCATGACTGAGTTCAGAGTTCATGAGTTCATGAGTGAGTGAGTAAGTGAGGAGTGAGTGAGTGAGTTTATGAGTGAGTTCATGAGTGAGTTCATGAGTGAGTTCATGAGTGAGTTCATGAGTGAGTTTATGAGTGAGTTCATGAGTGAGTTCATGAGTGAGTTCATGAGTGAGTTTATGAGTGAGTTCATGAGTGAGTTTATGAGTGAGTTCATGAGTGAGTTCATGAGTTCATGAGTTCATGAATGAGTGAATGAGTGAGTGAGTAAGTGAATTTATGAATGAGTGAGTGAGTGAGTGAGCTGGCCAGGGAGTTCCATTGTAGCATTAATCAGCTACAACCCTTTTGACCATAGACAAATACTCTATTTCTCGTTACTGTATCAATCAAATAAAGCCGAGGCTAGCCGAGCCGAGCCGAGAGTTACAACCTTTCTATCTTGCTTCCACATAATAATTCCACTGCGTTATAATTCACTCGCTACAAATTGGTAGCAGAGCGTGTGGTATGGAGAACACACAGCAGCAGCCGTTAGCGCCCGAAGCTGGAGGTAGCCCTGGCGCAACCAGTACAAGAGGCCTTCGTGCAACGCATCGCTATAAAACCTCCCGCCTTCTACCGGAAGTCGCCCGAGATCTGGTTCCGGCAACTGGAATCGCAGTTCACTCTAGCTGGAATCACCCACGCTGCGACCAAGTTCCATCATACGTTAGCGGCCCTGCCTGAGGACGTTGCCTGCTCGATCGACCTAGGCACAGAGGACTACGCCTCGCTTAAAACATCGGTGCTAGAAGCTTTGCGCGCCAACCGACACCAACGAATCGAAGAGGCCCTCGCTGCTGTGGAGCTCGGGGATCGCCGCCCATCTCAGTTGGTAACCGACATCAAGCGGTGCTTCAGCGAAGTAGGTTTACAAGTCGATGACAGCATCATCAAGTCTCGACTCCTAACTGCCCTGCCCACCCACATCCGTTCGGCCTTGGTCGGTCACGAACAGGCGGAGCTGGACGCGTTTGCGAAGATCGCCGACAGCATGCTGGCGGTCGCCGGTTGCACCACCCCGTTCGCCTCTGTAAACCGCGCTGCTGCCACCGGCCAAGAGCACCCGAGGAGCAACGCTGGTCCTTTTCGTAGCAGGAAGCCTGAGGACCCGCGCTCCAACCGGAACCCACGCCGACGGCCCAAGATCTGCAACGGTCATCTCTACTACGCCGCCGATGCTCGCACGTGCCGACCATGGTGCCAGTGGCCAGGCTCGAAACCGTCGACACTGCTTGCTAGCCGTCAGCCCACTCCGGCTCAGTCCCGGGTGTCCAGTCCGACACCAAGCCAGGTGTCAAACTAGTTGGTCACGTGCCTCGGCCGAGCCGCGACCCATCAAAGGCCACCACACTGCTTCTTCGTTGCCAAGTCCTCCGTACGCCCGTTTCGTTCATCGTTGACACCGGCGCCGAACGGTCGCTTCTTCCTTTGCAGTTTGTTCCTCAAAATCTACTCGCACCCACCCATGTCAAGCTTTGCGGCGTCGATGGCCGTGAAATCCGAACCTTCGGCCAATGTTGTGTCACACTGGCTATCCCCGGTCTTCGTAGACCATATCCTGCGACGTTCATTGTTACCAGTACCGCGCCCATCCTCGGTGCAGACTTCTTCCTCAAGTTTGGTCTCCTCATCGACCTGAAGTCACGGCGCAGTCAAGACCCTGTGACATCTTTGCGTGCGACTCTCTGTTCGTCTAGTGATTCAGTCCCTCAAATCAACGCCGCCACGTTGCTTGAGCCCACCACACCGCTTGCTCGGTTCCCTCGAGTTCTGGAAGCTCCGGACTACACCGCAGCACCCGCCACGTCGGTTCGGCATCGTATTGAGACCACCGGCGAGCCCATTTTTTGTCGATCTCGACCGCTTGCCCCTGCCAAGTTCGCGGTCGCAAAAGCGGAGTTTGACAAGCTCCTGCGCCTTGGCATCGTCCGCCCCTCCGCCAGTCCATGGGCTTCCCCGCTGCACATGGTGAAGAAAAAGGACGGTTCCTGGAGACCTTGCGGAGACTATCGAGCTTTAAACGCGGCAACCAAGCCAGACCGCTACCCTATCCCTAACATCAACCATTTCAATCATCAGCTGCACGGTGCAAAGGTTTTAAGCACCCTTGACCTCGTCAAGGCCTATCACTTCGTTCCGATGGCAGATGAGGACATCGAGAAGACGGCGATTTGCACCCCGTTCGGCTCGTTCGAATACCTGCGGATGTCTTTTGGTCTCCGGAACGCCGCTAGCACGTTTCAGCGATATGTCGACTCCGTGTTTCGGGACCTACATTCGTCACTACCTACATCGACGACATCCTGGTGCACAGCAGGTCTCAGGAAGAGCACCAAGTACACATTGAAACAGTTCTGCAACGACTTACCGACAAAGGTTTGGGAGTCAATTCGGACAAGTTTCGGTTCTTCCGCGAGTCTGTGGAGTTTCTCGGCTATCTCGTGTCTGCGGACGGCATTCGACCCTTGCCCCACCGTGTCGAGGCCTTCCGACAGCTTCCCCTCCTACTGACCACCAGGCCTTGCAGCGCTACCTCGGGATGTTCGGATTTTACCACTGGTGCATCCCGGACTACGCAAAGATCGTCCTACCATTGCGGCAGCTCGCCTCAACGACATTCGTCTGGACGGAGCACCACGGTCGCGCTTGGAAAGCGCTTCAGAACAGTCTCGCGGAAGCGGTCACGCTCGCTTTTCCTCATCCCCAGGCCACGTTTACGATCACAACGGACGCCAGCTCGACCGCCATCGGTGGTGCGCTACATCAAGTGGTGGACGGCCAGTCTTCACCCTTAGCTTTCTACTCGCGGAAACTATCCGACACCGAGACTGCGTACAGCACCTTCGATCGGGAACTCCTCGCCATCGTTGCCGCGGTCAAGGCCTGGAAGCACATGATTCAAGGCCAGCAAACCACTGTGTTCTGCGACCACAAGCCCATCATCGGAGCCTTCGGCAACAGAAAGGAGCGTTTTTCGGACCGACAGCAACGCCACCTATCCGTGATCACTGAGTTTGTCAGCGACATCGTTCACATCGCCGGTAAGAACAACGTGGTTGCCGATGCACTATCTCGTCCCAATCTCACCTCCGAGGCTACTAGCTGACATCCCGCCCTCTGTGGATTTGCCGGCTATCCCTCGAGCCCAGAAAGACGGTCTAGGCCGGTTCAGCAACTTCGAAATCGGGATTAAAGACTACCCATTACGCTGTGAGACTTCGCAGACTAACCCGCGTCCCGTAGTTCCTGAAGTACTACGACGCGCGGTGTTCAACTCGCTGCATTCGTTTGCACACCCCGGCAGAAAAGCTACGCAACGGCTCATTAGCTATCGGTTCTTCTGGCCACTAATGGGTGCCGACATTCGCAAGTGGGTAGCCGAGTGCCAACAATGCCAGCAGTGCAAGACTGGACGACATGTTCAACGCCCACTGCAGCAGCTGCCTGTGCCATCTCAGAGATTCACTACGGTACACATTGACCTGGTTGGACCGCTACCGCCTCCTGTGTCTGAAGATCCCGGCCCGAAGCCTCGCTACCTACTCACCATGATTGATGCCTACTCACGCTGGTTCGAAGCAGCACCGCTTTCGAACATTGCCGCCACATCAGTCGCACAAGCCTTCCTGGAAACCTGGATTTCTCGGTTCGGCCCACCTTTGACGCTGATCAGTGACCAGGGATCCTAATTCCGAGCTGAGCTCATGAAGAACTTGACGGACCTACTCGGCATCCACCACATCCGCACTTCAGCCTATAATCCGAGAGCTAACGGTATCATCGAACGTGCACACCGGACGCTAAAGGTCGGTTTGAAAACGCGCGGCAAGAACTGGCTGCAGCAGCTGCCCGTCGTGCTCCTGGGCATGCGCATTTTCCCAGATGAGTCAGGTGCCCCTCCGTTCTCCATTGTTACGGGTGAGCAACCGCTGGTCCCACCGGTCGTCACCGACACTTCTGCGCTCAAGGAGCTCTCGACTAGTCTACACTAAACTTTTCTTCCCATACCGGCAGCCGAGAACGCGAGAGATAGCCGTGCATCTGCCAGCCCCGCTGAGCTCGTGCACACACGTCTGGTTGCGGCTGGACCGGGTGCGACGACCCCTGGAGGCTCCTTACCAAGTCCCGTACGCGGTGCTGGACAGGCACGACACCACAATGACACTCCAGATCAACAGCAAACCTACCGTAGTGTCGATCGATCGTGTCAAGCCGGCCGCCACCCTGCCAACAGCCCATCAAGAGCAGCCGGCAGCTACACCAGACCCGCCAAGCGACGCTCCCGCCGCTAACACAAGGTCGCGCAGCTCAAACCGCGTGCGATTTAAGAGCGAGACCTCCGTGCAAATCTTCCAGAAGGACAATCCACCTAGCAATATTTGAACCATATTTTAACCGATAGACCTATAGCTTCTGCATTGATTGCCTACTTGTTCCCCTGCACTGTTCAAACCAGTTTTTTGTCTCCAATTATTACAGCATAGTCATGTATAGTATTTGTCATGCTATCTCAGCCTAGAGACATCCAAACTCAGCCAGCCCATCTCAACAGTGCGATTTTTTACGTAAGCCAGTCAAGTTTTACCATAGACATGCTTCTTAAGGCCATGCTATCTCAGCCTGGGACATGCAATCTCAGCCACTTTTCAGATTCTTACTGACTTTTCTTGCTGCGTTCATTCATTGCTGTTTGTTGCCATTTCATGTCACGTTACAGAAATGATAGCATTGAGATCTGTTTGCAATTGAAATCTATATTGGCTGAGATTGCATGTCCCAGGCTGAGATAGCATGGCCTTAAGAAGCATGTCTATGGTAAAACTTGACTGGCTCGAGCCAAAAAACGCATTGCGGAATGGGGCTGGCTGAGTTTGGATGTCCCTAGGCTGAGATAGCATGACAAAAGCTATATTTCATCTAGGAGGGGGGAGTATCTTGTAGCATTAATCAGCTACAACCCTTTTGACCATAGACAAATACTCTATTTCTCGTTACTGTATCAATCAAATAAAGCCGAGGCTAGTCGAGCCGAGCCGAGAGTTACAACCTTTCTATCTTGCTTCCACATAATAATTCCACTGCGTTCTAATTCACTCGCTACACCATAGAGAGAATCTGGAGTGGCAGGCAGTTTGTTTTTAATTTGCTTTACCCAGCAAAAAATATTTGCCAATTCGCTCCCATTGAATAGGAATAAAGTTCCCTCAACTCACTCACACAAATATCGAATCGATTCAAGCCAAAGCCATGGAGTACTAAACTAGAACTTTATTAGAACTCCATGTTGATATCTTTGAGTATCAGCTTTCCAGTTTCAGCCTCAGCTGCAAGCATTCATGTAAATTCGCCAGGATCTCATTGAGCACTAGTTAGCTGTCTAACAGTGCATGCCGCCGCAGAAAAAGCTTTTTCTTCCAAGAGTAATTTGGCTTCCCATTTGTTGGCTAATTTGCCCTCACCTGACAGAGCGTGCATGGTGTCAGTTTTCACGAACCAGATTTCTTCTCTGGTACTCCATGCGGTCGGCATTTACGATCGCAAGAAATTGCTGAGCTGGTCTCACGCGCTACCAGCATGTCACGGATATCCCGCTGGAGCGACTCCGCACCGCAGCGAAACCCCCCCCCCTCAAAGCAGCGACCCTTCTCATAGCAGCTCCCAGCAAAGCAAATGGCTGTTGCAGTGTCTTCACAATGCACCCAAGAGCTTAGAGAAAACTGAGGTTATTGATCAAGCCAGCTCAGCCCCGTGTTGCTTCGGCATACTCAGCAATATGATTATGCAGTGGTGGCCAGTAGAGTCGCCACCATCGATTCAAAGGCGAGCGGCGCCACCCGCCACCCCACGATCTGCGCTCCACCGCAGCAGCAAAGTGAGTTGAATTCCCTCATGGTTTGCTTGCAGCTGGCTCTGGTGAAACACTGGCGTGAACTGAGCCCTGCAGGGGTAGCTCTCCCTGTCCCTTATGTGTATATAATTGTTGTTAATATTTGCAACTCGGCAAATTACTTTCTGCTTAAGCTATACTCCACACTTAGCAAGCCAAAGAAACTCAAACCCAAAAGCAGTCATGCTGAACTACAAGCAAGTGCAAGCCTTTGTGGCCGCGATGCTCGTCCTGGCTATGACAGGTAAGAGAGACATCGATCAGTAGTTTAGTGAGAATTTGGTAACTCATCGATTTGTCACTCATTATGGACTCTGAAAACATTTGCGTCCTTTTCAGCTGCCGCCATCGAGGTGCCGGCCGACGAAGCCGGAGATGAGGCCGACTACGCTAGGCGCAGATGGCGCAGGTGCAGCGTCCTGTAAGCCGGAGGCGCCAATCAGCCCAGCGATGTGCAGGCCAGTGAGGCCCGGCTCACTGACAGCTCTGACAGATCTTAATCGCTGCGGCAAAGCTTATTCTCGCTTTACTCTCTGGGTTGCAGGGTATGGTGAAGGCGCTGCTTGCTCTGTACATGTGGATTGTGGCTGCTGGCTTGGTGGGGAAATAAACTGAAGAAGCAGACAACTCAGGCACTCGATGCCTGATTCGGGAGTTCCGCTACCATCTTTTGGCAAATTAGTTTGTTATGGGTTGTCAGTTCTATCCTGATCGAGGGTGCAAGTACGAAATGATCCGGAAGCTTGGCGAGTGCAGTGAAAGTTTTTATCAGAATTCACATCACATTGAACATCCACATTTGTGCGTTTCGCACAGGAAAGTTTGACAGAGCCATTGCGCCTACACTGCGGTTTGTCGTGAAATTTTCACTCATGATGGCCGGTACACTTTGTTGAGAAAGTCATCACAGCATTTTCGTGCGCGTCCTCAGGGCTTTCTTAATTGAGGTGTCGCTGGCAGCGGGCCAACTGTCGCATCGGCTGTGCCATGCCTGAGATGCCTCCGCAGCTGCGGATGCGGAAACAGCCTTAGGACATCCGGGATGAGCGCTGATACTCGCATTCGCATTTTTAGTGACTAATTGTGCACTCTGTTGTAACACAACACCTCAGACAGTGTCACAACGTCACTTGTTCATGTATGTTACTCAACGTGAGCTAGCAGTGGCTCCATCTCCAATAATAACCCTTCACTGTTAAATTATCATGGCACTATACTGAGAGTATAGTATTATATAGCAGTATATAGCACGAACAAGATAGTTAAAATATCTGAAACCATGCAATCGAATTAGCTAACAAATATTTAAGTGTTTAGATCGCTAACTACTCATAGTAGTAGGCAGTGGGATTTTGTTCTTTGCGTTTAATATTTCACAGATGAAATGTTTTGCAACCTGTGGACTTGAAATGTGCAATTCGTTTTAAAAGTTCCTGATACTGACTCTCCAATGGCTGTATATTGCACTGCCTCAACAATCTCAAGGATAAAAAAATCAAAGATCTCAATACTCTTTTGTGGGAAAATAAACCAGAAAATCTGTTGCTTCAGTCACTTTAACACCTAATTTTGGAGATAGGCTACCATTTCAATAACAGCAGACACCAGCAGGGTTTAAGAGTTGAGGGCTCAGTTGGCCAGCTCTTAGCTCTCTCAAAACAAATCTCAGAAGTGCGTTCAATACCGGAAGTATGAGTAGTCTCAAATATTTTATTGTTGATTGGTGACGTTGACGGAGCACATTAACAAAGTCACAATTATAACTGTGCCAGTTTCACAACCTGCACAAAAATTCGTGTATATAATGAACACTATTCACTAGTGCACTAGAACAAAATTATTTTGGAAAATGAGCACTTGATAATGAATGCACCGGTATCTTTTAGCAATAACTAACGGTATGAAGTTTCTCTTTGCCCCATTCAGTTACATTACTCATAAGTCCCTTCTCCGACTTACGAGTTGACCAATCTTCTCAAGCTAGCTGAGGCAATAATTTATGAGTTGCCTTCCCAGGCAAGGCAATATCAAACAAAGCTCTCGGCCATCCCCCGCGCTCTGCGCCGCCATATTAAACGAAATGATTATAGTCTAAACACTACCCCTGTCGAGTTTCCGTTGCCAGAGCAGTCCCTGCATGCCACCAATTCAAGAGAGGGAGTTAAGACGGAAACCAAAATTCCCGCACGATCGGTTTGCAGCTGGCACTGGTGGAAGCACTGGCGTAAACTAAGCCCAGGAGACCCGCAGCCAGAACTCAGACCAGCAACTCTACCAATGTCGATCCAGACAACTGTAGGCTGAATACAGTTTTTTTCAGCTTACTCACAAAAGACAGGTTTCGAGCTATACATATACAGTATTGATGAGAACGCAATCTTTCAATCTTAAAACCGCACATTTAGCTTCGATGCGCTTTTTCCCCTACTGTCAGTAGGCTAGCTTAGGATTGTCTCCCTATTCTCCCATCTAGGCTGAGTTCTATACTAATTTATGACATTACTTTTAACTATGTTAGACACTCAATGTACTTCCCCTAGGATTCTGATTTTGGGTTTTTTACGCATTTCTGAAGGGCAGGCGATCCGGGTCTGAGGTGGTTTGACCTCTAACAGTCTAGACAGGCGACACTAAGTCTGGGAGGGATGTTTTTAATCTCATCCTGACCCCCTGATTGGTCACTTTTTCTCTACTTTTAGTGACTTATGGCGGTCTAGCTGTCACTTTTGGCTCCAGCCTGTCTGGGTCAAAGAGGTCTTCCAGCCTCCTTCCCACTCGCTCTATTACCTTCTCCTTTGATTTATGGGCGTTTTGCAGTCACTTTCGGCGCCAGGCTGTCTAGACGAGTGACCTTTATTCGGTTTTGCTCATGATTTATGACCGCGCCTGTCAACTTCTCTGGGGTCTGAAGGCCACCTGGTGGGGTGGGTTTTGGGGTCTTGAGCTCAGCCAATCAGAGTCGACCTGACCGCCTCCCGGCTCGACCAATCAGAAAATTCGGCGCCTATTTTAACAAAGGCCCTCAGCCAATAGGAAAATTCGGCGCTCGTTATAACAAATCGGCCGCATGAAATCTATAAAAGACGGCATGTCGGCCCGCGCTCGAAAAGGTCCTGGCCCCGTTCCTACTCTCTGGGACCTCCCTTCTGTTTGGTCCCTGGCAATCTTGGACTTTTTGGGGCGGAGCTCCCTTTAACGCTCGCCCTTCGGCCGAGGTCACTCGCGATCCCCCTTCCACCCGGCCTGCGCCCTAAGATCAGCAACAGCAACCGGCAAGTGAAGAGTAACGGCGGCACTCGTCAGTTAGGATCAGGATTTATCATATCCCGTCCGAGCGCTTCGGTCTCTGCGGAATCCTTGGCTACCGGCGGATAGGTACTCTGATTGGTTGGGTGAGAGACTTTCTTGACCTGCTTAACTGGGTGCGCCCTTTGTCTGACCCCTTCTTAGGTAGTCCGATAGGATTTGCACTTTTGTTTGCTTGCTTTTGTGTGCCAAACTTGAGGCGGAAGTTACGTTTAATACTAAAAGTAGCCATTTTGCTCTGACTCAATCTAAGGCGTTTAGGATTGGGGATTAAGTAAAAAGTTAAATCTAGAAGTTGTTGTTAAAGAAGTTAAAGACTTAGTGTTTTCTTTCTTTTTGGTGGTAACATGGTACTGATATAGTACTTTTAGTAGTGTATAAAGGCTCGCCAGCGCAAGAACCCCCTGCAAAAGTCCTCTCTGTCCCTGCATGGCCAATGCGATCCTAGTCCCAGCAGCGTCCCTTCTATTCGGCTATGACTTCGAGATTTAGACAGCTAAAAGACACTAGATGGCAGGTAAGTGCAGTGCCCCTCTAGTCGGAAGTCCGATTTCGATAGCTCCGGTTTGGTGAGCTGGGGCGCACGGACTGGTGGCAGCGGGTTAGTTAATCCGTGGATTAGCTAATCTCTACCTTTCAAATTCTCCCTGCTTGTCTCTCGCTGTCTTCTCCTAGCTATAGGGCCTTGCTGCTCGCCCACAATCTAGCTACCACGGGGCTGACCATCTGACAGGAGTGAGAGGCCAGAGCTTTAAGTGATTCATTTCTGAGTTCTGAGGCCCGGAGCTACAGGCTTATAAAGGCCGAACCCATCAGTATATACATATATGCTGTACATGTATACTGTAAAAAGTTGTGGCTAATGTAAAAAATATTTTTATTTCTCGACGTTCGCTTTCGATTTTACGCGTATAGTGACATTCGAGTCAATTCTGACAGAGATGCTGTCCTGGAAAATGAAACTATAGAAATTTTCGCCAAATCTAAATTATGAAAAATTTTGTGCTTTAACCATTTGGAAGCCAAAGGTCTGCACTGCAGGCCATACCGAAACGGCCCAGAAACCCAGAGATTGAAAAATGTCTATGGCATCAAAAACCATCTCCCAATCACTAAAGCAAGTGCCCAGTATGGCCCACAGAATATACACAGAATGCCGATTCAAGCATTTTTGTTTAAAAAATCGGTGCAAGAATTGAAATCACACCAGCCTACTCTTGTTGTGAAGCTTTGATAAGTAGGGCTTGAGTTTTTGCCATAGACTATTCTAAGAGCGACTTTTATTCTTTGCTTTCAAATGAAAATTAAGTTCAGTCTGAGCTTTTCTGCGCAGCATGGCTGGAAAATCCAGACTCCAGTGCGCAGCCTATGGATGCCCAAACTATGCCTACAATTGCCCTCCGGACACCCGATTTCATCGATTTCCGTCAAGCCGCGAGAGGTGAGTAAACTTATTATATGAGGGGTATTTCAAAAGTTCGTAGAAAAGCCATTTCCCCTTAAACATATGCCCTTGAAAATTTTCCATTCGCCAAGTTTTCTCCTCCATTCTCCAGGAGACTGGCTGCTTTTCAAGCTATTCAAATCTGAGGAACAGTGCGAGGAGTGCCAGCAGTCGTTAAAAGGCGATGGCTCGGTGGAGATGCGCTTCATGCAGCTCAAGACCGGACAGGGCAGGACTGGAAATCTGATCATTCCCAACAAGGCAGTCATATCTGCAGTCTGTCAGATGGAGCGCACCTTCACGACAACGGACAAAGAGTTGTTCGTTCTGAGGGACGTGAGCAAACGGCTTCAGGAAAAGTTCTTTCCCATTGTTCTTGCAAATATTCAGACGCAGAGCTCGGATCACGGCGAACGCTGTGCTAAGGCAATGGCCAAGTTGTTTGCCAGACTTCGCCTGCATCACTGGTGCACACAGTCAGAGGACGCTCGCTCAGCAGAGAAAGCGGGGGCGTACGACAGGAATAAAGAGAGCTGAAGACTGAAGAGAGGAAGAAGCCGATGCGATTAAATGCTGTTTAACTGTAGTTTAACTGTGATGCGAATGAATTCTGCTTAGCTGTTGTTTGTTGATGATGATGCGAATGAATTCTGCTTAGCTGTTGTTTGTTGATGATGATGCGAATGAATTCTGCTTAACTGGAGTTCTTCAGACTGTTTGGTTTGTTTAGATGATAAAATACGAAAAAATTATAAAATTTTACATTTTGTCCTCCAGGTAGGATCTCTGACTGCCTGCAAGACTTTGCTAAATTATTCTTCGCTAATTTATACACTGGCCATAGACTTCACAACAAGAGTAGTGCACACGAATTTTAATTCGGCTTCATGGAAATCGCTCGATTTGGCATTCTGTGTATATTCTGTGGTATGGCCTGCACCAGCAGGCCATACCACAGACAGGTTGGGGGATGCTTGCTGGTGGATGCAAGCTGGCAAGATAGCAAGATAGCAAGCTGGGGGATGCTTGCTATCTGGGGGATGCTTGCTCTTTGGGAATGCTTGCTATCTGAAGGATTCTTGCTATTGGGGATGCGTGGTATGGTCCCGGACATTTCGGTGACAAGACGTTTCGGTGACAGCCTTTTCGGTGACAATTTAGGACGTTTCGGTGACAAATTTAGACAATCGGTGACACGTTTTAAAAATGAAAGTTAATTTTGTCTGTAAGATAATAAACTCATGAACAAGACTTTAAAACTCAGACCTCGTCATATTTTATATTGTTTTGCGTTGATTTCGTAACTGACTTTGTTATATATATCTCTACACTTAAAAAAGGGTCATCTGCATTTCTAGATAAGGTCAGTCGGCCGACGCGACACGTCAAGTCGCTTATTTTACACACTATAGCGGCATCATTTTTGCGACACTATCTGGATATATACCTGTGCTCAAGGCAATTCGTGTAAAAAATGTACATGTAGCATATTTTCATGAGTCGCCTGATCGATCTACTGTATTGATGCAAACAAAAGTTGTGGTTGTTGTAGTTTGTTACTCTACTACTTTAGAGGTGTCACGATGTTGGCGTAGCGGCTAACTATGGCTATGACCCTTAAAAGGGCCGTTTTGACGAGAGTTGTAGTGAGTCGTAGTCCCAAAATAAGTTGAAGTCAACTCTTGTAAAGCGGATTTTGTAGCGGAGCACTTGGCGATAAAGGCAGGAACTGCCGTAGTTGTTTTTATTGGTAGTATCAATATTAGGCTTGGTTATTACTGTCAATACACAAACTATAGCTTTCTGGGCACTGGCGGCTGCAACAATGGTTTTTGAAGATAAATTGGATATGAAGTCAAGTGACAGACGAAAGATGCAATGGCGACGTAACGTGATGAGCAAGGGCAATGAGCACAGTGGAGGCGGTAAGTAGCAGTGGCGAGATTGGCGTCAGCCGTGGCGTGAGATAAGGAGGCTCGAGGCAGCCAGACAGAGAGAAGGAAAACAAGGCTAGACAAGGTTAGGCAAGCCAGACGGGACGGAGGACAAGCCTAAGGAGAGAGAACACAGAACACAGGAACCGGGACGGGTGAAACCCCCCAGCCCGCCAGGCGAGGGTTAATAAAGAGCGCAAAAGGGGGTAGCGTAAAACACGGAGAGTTTTCATTGGCTGGCGAGAGAATTTGAAATTATCGATCGTGCCAAAATTCACAGGCGAGCGCAAGGCCTACCAAATACACTGTGAATTAGCAGTTGATACAGATTATTTGCACGCTACTATAAGTAAACGTTAAAATAAACTATTGGAGAAATTAATATGAGAAATTGCGAGGGAAACTATAGTCCAACGGCCCTTTTGCGGGACCATTTAAACTAGCAACGTCACAAGAGGCACTTATTTTAGCGCCGCATCTGCACTTATTTTAGCGCCGCATCTGCACTTATTTTAGCGCAGTAGCTGCACTTATTTCAGTGCCGCAGGCACAATTTTGGTGCCGCAGGCGCTATTTTTTGCCGCCGTAAAACATGCAAATTTTTGATTTCCGTATAACAGGTCAACAAATCAACAAACTTGACGTGTCGTGTCGGCCGACTGACCTTTTCTAGAAATGCAGATGACCCTTTATTTAAGTGTAGAGATATAACAAAGTCTGTTACGAAATCAACGTAAAACGATAATATATGACGAGTTCTGAGTATTAATGTCTTGTTCATGAGTTTATTATCTGTCAGACAAAATTAACTTTCACTTTTAAAACGTGTCACCGAATTGTCTAAATTTGTCACCGAAAAGGCTGTCACCGAAACGCGTCTTGTTTGCTATTGGGGGATGCTTGCTAAATGCTAACAGAGGATGCTTGCTATTGGAGAATGCTTGCTATCTAGGGGTGCTTTCTATTTGGAAGGATGCTTGCCATCTAAGGAATGCTTTTGATTTAGGGATTATGTGTGCTATTTTTGTAAAAGACTTATTTTGTTGTGTACTGTACTTCCACGTGTGTGACTTTTTGGCTATCCTTCAGTTTCGTTCGTTTAATTATTTCCGGAATTATTTCGCCCTCTATTCAAGGGTGGTGGGGGGTGGGTGTTTGAATTAAGGCAGTGCTTATCCCCACGGTACCGTAGGAATAATTTCTGTCTTATTCCAACGGTACCGTGGGGATAATTTTCTGCTTATCCGCACGGCACACTGACGAGATAGCTGCCTATCTTCTACATATGCCGTGGGTTCATAATTTAGTTTAGTACTTACGGTTTGAGTGCAATATAACAACATAACTTTGCTTGGCTATTATTTTGATAGAAGTAAAGATTTAATGGCCTTTTTACGCAAAAAAACACTTTTTTGTATTTATGACGTATGATTTAAGATGAATTGCTCTAGTAATTGTTTACAATTTAGGAACTTTTAGCAACTAGTCTAATCCCGACATCCCCGAAAAGTCCATTGCCGCTGCTTCTGTAGACTTCTTACTAGACATGTAAATTCTCAATTTGTTTGTATAGATTATTGCATTGCTTCAACAATTCACCCGTGCGGATAAGCAGAAAATTATTCCCACGGCATATGTAGAAGATGGGGCAGCTATCTCGTCAATGTGCCGTGCGGATAAGCAGAAAATTATCCCCACGGTACCGTTGGAATAAGACAGAAATTATTCCTACGGTACCGTGGGGATAAGCACTGCCTTGAATTAAACGAACGAAACTAGAAGATAGCCGACTTTTTCCGTTAGATATTCTGTCGAATAATGTGCATCAATCTACGAGACTATATGAGATTACAAAACATTATAAACTTCCATTAGTTATAGAAAAAAAGAGATTCATTGCAAAAATATTTGTCTATCAGAACCATGACAATTTTCTTGAACAAGGTAATTTATAAAACTGAAGGAATTGGTTCTTAAAAGAGTGTGCTTTTTTAATGGTTTTGAATAAGTAATTTTTGCTCCTTGCTTATTAGGTGCCCCAAAACTAAAAGAGGGCATTAGATTGCTAGTCTATAGGATTTAACTAAAAATATTATATTGAATAGGCCTAGTAAGTAGGGTGTCCAATGAAATTTTTTTTAAACCTTATTTTCAACCATGTTGTAGCCCTGGATGTTATGAGTGACATGACACCAAAATTTAGAAAATTGATCAAGTAATAAAAAAGTTATGAGGTTTCTCATTTAAAAAAATAGTGTTTTTTCCTTATCTCAAATACACTCAAAACTATGCTATTTTTGGGCAATAAGCATGTTTTTTGCAATAAAATGTTGTGGGCCTAACTTTTTTATTTCATAACCGATTTTAGTGTTTGAGATATTATTAATTTTTTTTTAGATTTTTGTTACCACAAAATTTTATTATATTTTTTATATATAAATACTATTCTATATCTCTAGATAAGATATCTTGGGATTAAGACAAAAAAGATAAAAAAAATTGCAGAAGTACCATTCTTTGGCTTTGTCATGGTATACATTCTATTTACCTTATTTAGTATTATTTATATTGTAACATATCTGCGTATGTAATTTAAAAGTAAATAATTTCGTATTTACTCTTATCAGGTTGTATTGGTATTATAGTATTTATACTGTATTTATCTCACTGTACTTTTTTACTGTATGTAATTTATGTTATTTTGCAAGATAATTTTATAATGAAACTTTTGTTTTAATGACTGATAAGTAACCAATATAAATATAAATCATCGATTGTTAATAAGAGTTCGCGCTCTGACTTGGCACTCTCGACGGCTGAAAGTTCAAGTGACAGTCCTCGGCATTCATTTCGTTACAATGGCGACCACACCAGAACTCCGATTCCATGAAGGACTCCGCTGAATCTTCTGATCGACCGCAAATGTACAGCAACGCAGCCAATCACATCAGCATGCAGCGCGCGTCCAGCTAGCCGACGCCAACCAGTATGTCAGCCAGCCGCGAGCCAGGCCAACAAAATCACAGGTGCCGAAGATGCTGCCAAAGGACAGGTGCTGCAGATACTGTCAGTCGCTGAATGATTTCGAATATTATATTTGTTTTTTAAAAGCATCTCTATGTTCAAATACAATACTAGCTGTAGAATGTACATGTAGATGTGTACCCAGTTCAGAGCAAAATTTTGTTTTTAAATTTGTAATTTTGCTGTTCTAACCTAAAGTCCAGAACCAGGAAGCTGCATTTTCCAATTCCTATGCTTTGTTGATTGATTTTAATGTAATTGTACTTAATTGTTAATTTGTACTTACTGTAATTCCTTCATATGTACTTTATACTGTATTTTGGCAATTGCATATATGTACTTTACTTTTCAAATAATTTTCAATGTTGTACTGTATTTTCTTGTGTTTTGTAAGGTTTCACCCAATGGCAGTGTATCACAATAGTGTGCACAGGCAATTCCTTTCATTAATAAAGTGTTTTTTGCTTCATTCATGCTGTGCTCTGCACTGGTTGTGGTGGGGAGAACCCGGGGCTCTGCTAACCCTGTTGGGTTCTGGTTTTTGTGTTGGTTGACTAGCTTCTCTTTTGGTCCAGACCATTGTTTTAAAATGTGTTCTGTCACCTCATTGCGATGTCTAGTTGGGAATGCGAGTTCAATCTTTTTTTTTGCTCAAAATTTAGCATGTACTGTATATTTAATAGTTATTTTCTATACTTTGTATTCTACTCTTTTGTTAATTGTACTTTTGACAATGTGGACATTGTCTTTTCTAAGAGAAGGATAATGTAACATATCTGCGTATGTAATTTAAAAGTAAATAATTTCGTATTTACTCTTATCAGGTTGTATTGGTATTATAGTATTTATACTGTATTTATCTCACTGTACTTTTTTACTGTATGTAATTTATGTTATTTTGCAAGATAATTTTATAATGAAACTTTTGTTTTAATGACTGATAAGTAACCAATATAAATATAAATCATCGATTGTTAATAAGAGTTCGCGCTCTGACTTGGCACTCTCGACGGCTGAAAGTTCAAGTGACAGTCCTCGGCATTCATTTCGTTACAGTATTTCAAAGTAATACTTATATACCATAATTAGTATTTTTTGACTTCTTACTAAAAGTAGTATGCAAATGATTGACCATTATTTTCATGAAAATGGGTCTTCCAAAGTACCACTCTGGGTGTCAATGGTGTTAAAAATTGATATAGCTCCTGTCAATCTTAATCTTCTATCTTTATGCTAGAGTCATTGAAAAGCTTTTTTGTAGTCCATTTGACAACTGTAATGAATTCATGCTTTACTAAGTATTATGTTACTAAATCATATAACACACTTTCATATTTGAAAAGGCTATGCCTAAATTCAGCAATTGAATCTACCTTTATAGTTTACCTGCATCATTTGATTCATTTACTTGTTCATTGTGTCCACTTTTTAGCACAAAAGCTTTTTGTGGTAATCTAGCCAATTTGTCTACTACCAATTTATCTGCAATTAGTTCATCAGCAACTATCTAAATGAGCATTTTGTCTATTATGCTGGCCTTCTCATTGTACTATGAGTCTACTACGCTCGTACAGTACTACAACAGTAGCTATTATAGTCAAGCCAGTTAGGCATGAGACAATGTTGCAAGGTGGGTTTCAGGGCCTTGACACAAATGTAGGTTGCACCATTGGCAGTGTCCAGGGTGTTGGCTACATCAGTCAACAAAATGCAAGTGTATGCCTTTCCTCTCCAGTATTAAGATGCCTGCAACATCAGCAGCATCTGCACCAGCTATGGGTGGTACAAATTGGCTTAGATGACATGGCCTAGCAGCTGGAAACTAGAGTTGCCAACTGTGCAACAGTTTGCTAGGATGGGACACCACTTTGGCAATAGAGTGTCACATTGGTGACTCTCTTGTAGCCAATCTAACAATCTTGGGGGCAGTATACAGCGTGATTACATTGTGTATATACATGTATATTTACGACAGTATAACAGTTGATTCATCTGCTCCCATTTTCATCCCTAGTCACTTTGTCTGCTAGCAGCTAAATTGACTGAGAACCCTTTTAGTCAGCTCAGCTTTTACTCAGTTGCTCCATTTTAGTGCTTTAATACTTTTATTTAGCTTGGCAGGATGTCCTAGTCTGCCTGTATACACTGAACCAAATGTACTTTATAACCTGTGGCTATGGCAGGCAGTAACAAAAGTGAAGGAAAAGAAGCAGGACCTGTAGAGGTCAAAGGTGCATGAGGAAGCTGCTGGCTAGCAGAGTCCGGCCCTGGGCCATCTACATAGACCAGGCATTTGTCTTTCCTACAGTGGTCCCAGCTACAACTATGCCAGAGTCAACTTCCAGCATGCCAGTTTGCCAACCCTTCTCTGCTGCTGCTGTTGCCTAGTCCTTTTAGGAGAGGGGTACCAATGCAGGCCTTTGAGAAGCTGCGCACAATGTTTGGGCCCAGCTGGAATGATCAGAGGCAACTATGTAAAGAGCTACACAATGAGCTTATCAAGTACTCATAATAGATACTGTATAGGTGCAGCGTGTCTAGCATCTGCAAGATCTGCAAGTAAAAGATGGATTAGTGAGAAATGCATAAAATATAAAGTATATCAAATTCCTACTATCCATATTAAAAAAAATGGTATATATGACTTCTTTTTGAATGTACAACCCCTCTATATGCATTTTCCTATCTCTGTAGTGTATTTGCATGTACAGCTGTGCCAATTATATTTAATAACTTTGGTGCAGCAAAAGCTATCAGGATGTGCTTTTAGGACAAAGAGTTTGGCCTGTTTTGCTATCATTTTATCAAAGAAACTAACTGGCCATTTTTCAAGCTTCAAAAATTTCCCAATATTTGTCTCTGATGGAAATTTGTATGCATTTTGGCGATTTCTGTTAAGCATACTGTGGCAAGAGTTACACTCATCCTGTCTTGCCTAAAAGCTTCATTTTCTCAATAGAAGTAAGTAGCAAAGAAAATTAGGATGGCTGCTCTTTCTATTCAAAAGTTTTGGCCATTTTAAATTTTATGTGTACATGTACATGTACATATTTTTGAACAAAAAAAGTTCATTTAAAATGACCTGCAAGAAGTTACCTACACCCAGAGTGCAAGCATTCTTAGCAGCTATGCACTAATTTACTTCAAAACAAATCCTCCCAACCCCATATTTTCAAGCAAATTTGGCACAGTTTTGAAAATGTACTAAACTTGTAAACAATATGTTGTTTGAAAGATCTGTTTGTCTACTTTTTAACAAATATAAGAACATTGCTATATCTGAAACATTTAAAAAGGTATAGCCATCTAAAGAAGACCACTTTTTACATTTTTTCATTTTTGCACACACTAAAAATAGGCTCACTGGACACCCTAATAGTAGGCCTAGACTAAGTAGTAGCATTTATTATCATTAGTAAATTATAAATATTTATGCCTATCATGGCCTAGACAATTTATTAGTAGAAAGAAATGGACCTAGGCCAGCTCTTATCATTAATTTGCATTATACTAGTGATAGATCAAATGTTGATTTTTGTTAGTATTGAAGACTGAATCCAAATGTACAAAGAAATTCTGAATCAAAATCTGAATATCCAAATGTGTTTATAAATATAAGCAAAAAAAGTAAAATATAAATTGTGGGAATAACTAAGATACTTTAAAGCAGAGGTTGGCAAACTTTTCAATGCAGTCTAGATTAGAAGACTAGGCTAAGGCAGCAAGCCAGAAAAAATATATAACAAATTATGGCTAGGCCTATAAAAGAAAATTTCAGGTGATTAGACCTAATACAATCAATAATCCCACAATTGAAACTGATATAGGAATTATGGGATGAAAGCAAATTTGGCATTCTTTTGTTTTATAATAGCCAAGTTGATTACTTGCATCAATTTCATTATATAATACCCAATAGAAAATAGTAAGAATTGAAAGAGACATACAAAAATCCTACTCATAGTTTAATAGAGCATAATCTTTATATTCACTTTTGTTATATGGTACCCTAAATGGAAAATTTGTTAATAATGCATTGTATAAAAAAATGAGAGGGTTAAAACAAAACTGAAGGAAAAAATATAATAAAAGAATTAGAACAGATATAGGCCTAGGAAACTGCAAAAATCCTACTCATAGCTTAATGGAGCATGATCTTTATATTCACTTTCATTATATGATATCCTAAAAGACAATTTGTTTATAAATCTGCTTCAAGATCTACTTTGTCTCCTTTACTTCAATTTTCTACTTCTCAGTAGTATATATGGTACACATTCTATGGTACACATATGGTAGTATATATGAAATGTTTTTGTGACTTTAAGTTTAATGCTTCAAATGTCCCAAAGTTTAGTAACTTTACTTGGTATAACTTTTAAATATGCTACTACAAAAAACTAACAATTTGAAAAAATAAACAATATGATGTAAAATCTTATGTTGTATATATAACAGAAAACTAAACTTTGCAATTTTTTAAAACTTAAAACCCTAACCTTGTAAAAACAGAAATCAGTTTTGTGTTAATTGTCAATATTTATCACTATATTAATGTATATGCATTGATAACTATTGTGATTATTATTAAGAATGTAGAATACTAGGCCTTTGTGTCCTATCCTATGAAATTCCCTAATGTCACCAAGCTGTGCTAAGGCTATACTTCTCTATCTAAAATTTATTCACAAGGTTTGTTCTCTAAATCAGTTTGCCAACCCCTGATCTATATCTATGGCTTTTATGCATGCTCTAATTTTTGATTAGAAAGATTGGCCTCTTCTAGCCTACCTTTGAAAGCATTGGAGAAACTCATTTCCAAGCCAATTGGGCCTAGGGGCAAGCAATTTATTCCTTAGTGGGAAAATCAAGCTATTGAAGACTTGCTCTTCATTGTCTATGGCCCAAAAAGGGGTCTGTGGAGCAACCAATTTGAGAATCTGGGCGCGCTATTAATCGAGGCATGATTGAGGCATTCAACCCGTGGAGCAAAGTCCACAGATAGATAGACAGACAGTCTAGAGATTTAGTATAGGAAAAGATCTTAGAGATTTAGTATATTGTGAGATGATTTGATTAGTATAGGAAGGAAGGAAGCAGTGAGGATAGATAGATAGATGGGTAATTTTCATTAGATAAGGATAAGATGAAATAATTCTTGCTATAAAGTTTTACCCATTGACTTAAGTATTTGGGAAGGGTGCTGACACCCACTTATATTTAATTTATACTTGGTTAATGCAAGTAAAATCTAGTGTTATAACTATGAGCTTAATATACTACTAATTTACTATTTTCCATAGCAGTCTGATTGTAACGCCAATTAAAAGAATACAATGCGAGACCCCAGCAAGCGCAAGTTCATTGATTCGTTGCGCGTGTTTATCAAATCTGGCAATGGTGGTCCCGGCAATCCTGGGACGCGAAGCATCGGTGGCTCGGGCGGCTCCGTCATTTTTGAGGTTCGAATTCTCTTTTATTTTTTACACGGCAATTTTTGCTTAGAGTCTGCTGATCCTGTTCTCAATCTGCCATCTGCTAACCAAACCCAATCTCTGCTCTCATAATTGTCCTTCCATATTCTCAGTGCTTTCATCTTACAGTACTTTGCATGTTTCTCTAATCTCACCTTGTTTGTCCTTCTCTAATCTCACCTTGTTTGTCCTTCTCTGATCTCACCTTGTTTGTCCTTCTCTAATCTCACCTTGTTTGTCCTTCTCTGATCTCACCTTGTTTGTTTGTCCTTCTCTAATCTCACCTTGTTTGTCCTTCTCTAATCTCACCTTGTTTGTCCTTCTCTAATCTCACCTTGTTTGTCCTTCTCTAATCTCACCTTGTTTGTCCTTCTCTAATCTCACCTTGTTTGTCCTTCTCTAATCTCACCTTGTTTGTCCTTCTCTAATCTCACCTTGTTTGTCCTTCTCTAATCTCACCTTGTTTGTCCTTCTCTAATCTCACCTTGTTTGTCCTTCTCTAATCTCACCTTGTTTGTCCTTCTCTGATCTCACCTTGTTTGTCCTTCTCTAATCTCACCTTGTTTGTCCTTCTCTGATCTCACCTTGTTTGTCCTTCTCTAATCTCACCCTGTTTGTCCTTCTCTAATCTCATCTTATTTTTCCTCTAATCCCACCCTCTCAATCCTTCTGTGTAATCTCGGTCCGTCTTTAGTCTCACACCCGAGCACTAGAGAAAAGTCTGAACTGTTCACCCAACCCAGGGCTGCTCCAAGGTCAACTTGCGCCACCTGCTCAGCCAGCACCCCGATAAGAGATTTATCGCCGGCCACGGCTACTCCGGCAGCCGGCGACGTTTAATTGGCGAATCCGGTGCCGATCGACTGGTCCGCGTCCCCGTCGGCGTCGACATCGTGACCGACGACCGGCGGCTTGTCGGTCGAATCGACTCGCCCGGGCAGCGCCTGGTGGTGGCGCCAGGCGGCGAGGGCGGCCGGCCCAGCAACAGGTACCTGGGGGCGGTCGGCACGGCGATGTCCGTTCGAGTGGACCTGCGCCTGCTGGCCGACTACGGCTTCGTTGGATTCCCCAATGCCGGAAAGAGCTCCCTGATGTGCGCCCTGTCCAAGCTCAAGCCTAAGGTGCAGCTTGCTGGCTATAGATGGATGGATTGATTGACAGGCAGACAGATAGACAGATAGATAGATAGACAGATAGATGATAGATAGATAGACAGATAGATAGATAGATAGATAGATAGACAGATAGATGATAGATAGGTAGATAGATAGATAGATAAATAGATAGATAGATAGATAGATAGATAGATAGATAGATAGATAGATAGATAGATAGATAGATAGATAGATAGATAGATAGATAGATAGATAGATAGATAGATAGATAGATAGATAGATAGATAGATAGATAGACAGACAGATAGATGATAGATAGATAGATAGTAGATAGCGAGAAAGAGCGAGCGAAGCGAGCTCTTTCGAGCTTGCTTGCCGCAGCCAATCACGCTGAAAGCACGCACACAAGATCACCGGAAACGATTAAGGCAGCTGGAAAGCCAATGGGCGCGGTAAGCGCTTTTATCCAGAGGAACTACCTGCTGGAACCAGCCATGCCGAACGAAAATCAGACTACTCAAGTAGTGCAAAAGAGTGCGAGCAATAAAAGCGAGCTCTTTCGAGCTTGCTTGCCGCAGCCAATCAAGCTGAATGCACGCACACAAGGCAGATAGATACGAGCGTATATCTAGATAGATAGATAGATAGATAGATAGACAGATAGATGATAGACAGATAGATGATAGACAGATAGATAGATAGATAAATAGATAGATAGATAGATAGATAGATAGATAGATAGATAGATAGATAGATAGATAGATAGATAGATAGATAGATAGATAGATAGATAGATAGATAGATCGATAGATAGATAGATAGATAGATGATAGTTCAACGCAACAGCGCACTCCCGTCTATCAGGTGGCCAATTATCCGTTCACAACGCTGTCGCCAAGCATTGGCCGGGCCGTATTCGAGGACAAGCGAGCCATCGCTCTGGCCGATTTGCCGGGCCTAATCGAGGGCGCTCATGTGAATGTGGGCCTTGGCCATCATTTTTTAAAGCACGTTGAGAGAACCACTTATCTGCTGTTTGTGGTTGACGTGTTTGGGTTTAAGTGAGTCACTTATGTCTCTTTAGTTGTGGATGAACCTTTTATAAGGTAGAGGTAAGCTAAATAAATCCAGTTTTCAAGAATCACAGTTAATTCAAACCATTCCAAGAAACACTGCTGATTTGACAATTTTTCCCAAAAATCACTGCTAATTCGACCTATTTTCTAAGAATCACCGCTAATTAAACCCTGTTTCCAAGAATCACCGCTAATTAAACCCTATTTCCAAGAAACACTGCTGATTTGACCTATTTTCTAAGAATCACCGCTAATTAAACCCTGTTTCCAAGAATCACCGCTAATTAAACCCTATTTCCAAGAAACACTGCTGATTTGACCTATTTTCTAAGAATCACCGCTAATTAAACCCTGTTTCCAAGAATCACCGCTAATTAAACCCTGTTTCCAAGAATCACCGCAAATTCAACCCTGTTTCCAAGAATCACCGCTAATTAAACCCTGTTTCCAAGAATCACCGCTAATTAAACCCTGTATCCAAGAATCACCGCTAATTAAACCCTGTTTCCAAGAATCACCGCTAATTAAACCCTGTTTCCAAGAATCACCGCTAATTAAACCCTGTTTCCAAGAAGCACAGCTAATTAAACCCTATTTCCAAGAAAAACTGCTGATGAAACCCTATTTCCAAGAAACAGTGCTGATGACAATTCTTCCAAAAAATCACTGCTAATTCGACCTTTTTTCCAAGAATCACCGCTAATTCAACCCTGTTTTCAAGAATCACCGCTAATTAAACCCTGTTTCCAAGAATCACCGCTAATTCAACCCTGTTTCCAAGAATCACCGCTAATTCAACCCTGTTTCCAAGAATCACCGCTAATTAAACCCTGTTTCCAAGAATCACCGCTAATTAAACCCTGTTTCCAAGAATCATAAAGCCTATTTCCAAGAATCACCGCTAATTAAACCCTGTTTCCAAGAATCATAAACCCTATTTCCAAGAAACACCGCTAATTAAAACCTCCAAGAATCTTTTGGCAATGATAAGCCCAATTTCTAAGAATCGTAGATCAAAAACAACATTTTCTCATTACATTTAAATTAAATGATTTCCAAGAATCTCTATCCCACCATATCCCGCCCCCCAGGTTCAACCAGAACTGCCCCTACCGCTCCGGCCTGGAAACCATCCTATTGCTCAACCGAGAGCTCGAACTCTACGACCCGGACCTGGTCCGCAAGCCGGCCCTGGCCATACTCAATAAAATTGACAAACCCGGCGGTCGCGACTGCGCAGACGAAGTGACGGCCAGGCTGAATGACCTGACGCCAGACAGCCTAGCAACCGAGTTCCCAGCCGAAATTCGGCCAAACGAACTGGTGAAATTCGACGAAGTCATCGCCGTATCGGCAAAGGAGCGGATTAACACGGATTATCTGAAGCAGCGGCTGCGCTATTGGTTGGACAAGCGGGCGGAGGAGCAGCAGCGGGAGCGAATGCGATTGGCTGCGGCCAGGCTGGACACGAAAATTGCCAGAGCCAATCAGGAAGCTGTTGACTCGTTTGTGTGATAAACCGTTTTCAGGATACGCGACTGCAGTTCATTTGGGTGTGCATTTCTGACTGCAATTTTCACATCTGTCAACTGTGCCTGTATAATTAATAAATCAAATACATTTACTGATTTGCCTTTCCAACTGCACTCGATTGTTGATTGTTGTCATTTTCTGTTTTTTATTAGCCTGCTTAGGTGTCAGAATATTTCCTTCCCTTCGTTCGTTTCTTTGTCTCTTTTTACCTTGATTCACCTCCGCTTATCTTCCATATTCCCTAATCTTCCATTATTCTAATCTCACCTTCCATTATTCGAATCTCACCTTCCACTATTCTAATCTCACCTTCCACTATTCTTATCTCACCTTCCACTATTCAAATCTCATCTTTCACTATTATAATCTCACCTTTCACTAGTCTTATCTCACCTTCCACTAGTCTTATCTCACCTTCCACTATTCTAATCTCACCTTCCACTATTCAAATCTCATCTTTCACTATTATAATCTCACCTTTCACTAGTCTTATCTCACCTTCCACTAGTCTTATCTCACCTTCCACTATTCTAATCTCACCTTCCACTATTCTAATCTCACCTTCCACTATTCTAATCTCACCTTTCACTAGTCTTATCTCACCTTTCACTAGTCTTATCTCACCTTTCACTAGTCTTATCTCACCTTTCACTAGTCTTATCTCACCTTTCACTAGTCTTATCTCACCTTTCATTAGTCTTATCTCACCTTCCACTAGTCTTATCTCACGTTTCACTATTCTAATCTCACCTTCCACTTCTAATCTGACCTTTTAATAAGCAGCAGTATAAGTGTCAACTCATTGTATTAGTAGTGAAAAATCTTATAATAAGGTGGCCAATACTAAAAAATTAATTTTTTTCTGACATGGCATCCAGTGAGCAGCCGCCGCGCAGGCTGCATCCGCATCAGCCTCCTCAGCCTCATCAGCAGCCAAGTCGGCAGACCCGGTCGGCCGCGCTGCAGGATTTGAATGCCCAGCTGCGCGAGGCTCAGGCCCTGCAGAGGCTGGCCGCCAGGCAAAGACAACTTGGCGTTCGGGACGCGTCGCCAACGGACACTTCTTTAAAGCGATCGGCGGCTGGCTTGACAGTCGGGACTCGAATCCCGCGACCCCTGCCCAGCCGTCGGCCGAGGCCCTACGACCCCGCCTACACCTGGGGTCGCGGCGGCCGCGTCAAGGAGCTGCGGATTCGCTGTCTGGCTAGGAAGTTCCTCCACCTGTGGCGTCAGCGAGCCGGCTTTGGCCGCGTCTCCATGGCAACGGCGCGGCGGCACTGGCGTCGGCGCCTTCTTTGGCGCTGTTTCCGCGCCTGGTACGGCGTGTACTGGACAGAGCGCAAGGAGTTGCGTTTGAACCTGCGAGCCCAGTGCCACCTGCGGCTGCGTCTGTGGACTGTGTACTTTTACGCTTGGCGCAGGTGCGTATTTAGGGCCACCAGTTTGTCTCAAAGCTTATCTTACCTCTCCGCAGGCTTATATCACCTCTACCCATGCTTATGTCACCTCTACCCATGCTTATCTCACCTTTATCCAGGCTTATCTCACCTTTATCCAGGCTTATCTCACCTTTATCCAGGCTTATCTCACCTTTATCCAGGCTTATCTCACCTTTATCCAGGCTTATCTCACCTTTATCCAGGCTTATCTCACCTTTATCCAGGCTTATCTCACCTCAGGCTTATCTCACCTCAGGCTTATCTCACCTCAGGCTTATCTCACCTCAGGCTTATCTCACCTTAGGCTTATCTCTCCTCCCCAGGCTTATCTCACCTTAGGCTTATCTCTCCTCCCCAGGCTTATCTCACCTCTACCCATGCTTATGTCACCTCTACCCATGCTTATCTCACCTTTATCCAGGCTTATCTCACCTCAGGCTGTTCTCACCTTAGGCTTATCTCTCCTCCTCAGACTTATCTCACCTCTCCTCAGGCTTATCTCACCTCAGGCTTATCTCACCTCAGGCTTATCTCACCTCAGGCTTATCTCACCTTAAGCTTATCTCACCTGAGGCTTATCTCCTTTAGGCTTATCTCTCCTCCTCAGGCTTATCTCACCTCAGGCTTATCTCACCTAAGGCTTATCTCACCTCAGGCTTATCTCACCTTAGGCTTATCTCACCTCTACCCAGGCTTACCTCAATAATCACCCCTGCCCAGGTTCGTCACTATTCAGCGCGCCGTTAAAGCACAATTATCTCGCGCCGACGAGTTGCACTCGCGCCACCTGTTGCGCCGCGCCTACGAAGCCTGGCGCAGCTACGCCCTGGAGCGCAGGAGTCGCGCCTACCTGTCCGTGCAGGCCTACAGCTTCCACGGCGGCTGTCTGCTGCGCCGCTATTGGTCAGCTTGGCTTGACCAGCTTGCCTCGGCCCGGGCTCAAGCTGTTGCTATGGAAACCGCCGCCGAGCACTGGTCGCAGCGTCAGAAGGGCGCCGTTCTCGACGCTTGGCGCCAGTTTGTCGAACTGCGCCGAATTTCTCGAGGCGAATTGTCGGAAGCGGCCGCCCTGTACGAGCGGAGGCTGGCCAGGCGCTGCCTGACTGTCTGGCGCTCGCGGCTCGCCCGCCTGGCCGAGAGGCGCCAGTTTTTACAGCGCGTCGACGAACTGGCGCGCCGGTGTCGTCTTCGACGCTGCCTGCTGGCTTGGCGCCAACAGCGCGCCGTTGCCGACGCCTGGCGCGACCTGCGGCTGCTCGCTGAGCGGCACTGGCGCCGAAGGCTGCTTCGCCGCTGCCTGCTGGCCGGCTTTCGAGCCTACGCGATGGAGCGCCAGAAGAAGCTGGAGCTGGCCCAGCTGGCCGACGTCTGGCGCCAACGATC
Organism: Macrostomum lignano; assembly: GCA_002269645.1. Taxonomy (NCBI): domain Eukaryota; kingdom Metazoa; phylum Platyhelminthes; family Macrostomidae; genus Macrostomum; species Macrostomum lignano. Next base: position 38,769 of record NIVC01000019.1, read on the forward strand.
GCGCCTGCGCTTCGCCTGGCGCGCCTGGCTGGTCCGCTGCGAGCAGAACGAAGAAATCGCCCTGCTGCCCAAGTCGCGCCTAGCGCGCGCCCATTCCGCCCGGCGCTTAGTCCGATTAGCGCTGCGCGCCTGGCGCCAACGTTGCGAGGAATGGCGCCAAACGCGCCAAGCTTTATTAGAGGCCGAGCGGCATCGCGCGCAAACTGTGGCGCCGCGCGCGCTCTCCGCGTTAGCCGCCTACGCCGCCGAACGGAAGCGAAAGCGAGAGCTGGTCAGTGCTGCGTCCTTTTTGATCAGTTCTGCAGTTCCTAAAAAATTAATTTCAGTGATTATTTCCTCTCGTGCAGGCGGCCACAGCCGACGCATTCTACGCGTCGAACAGCGGCCTGGCGGCGCTTCGATTTTGGCGCGACGCGGCCGAAGCGGCGCAGGAGGCGCGCTATCAAGAGCGCGTGGCTGCGCTGCATTGGATGCGCGCCACAATGTCGCGCTACCTTCAAGTTTGGCGCGCCAAAACCGAAGAGCGCGTACTGGCCAACGAGCACGAGGTTTTGTCTGAGGAGCACCGGCGGCGGCGCCTTCTTGGCGCCATTTTTAGTGCCTGGCAGCACTATACCCAGCGGAAATGTCGACTCGCTGAAGCAGATGAGGCGGCTAGGCGCTCGCATCGGCGTCATCGACTTTTTGGCGCGCTCTCTATCTGGCGCCATTTTGTGGAGCTTCGGCGCCAAAAACGTCGGTGCCTTGACGAAGCGACCGCGCACCGGGAGCGCCAACTGACTCGGTGCTGCTGGACTGCCTGGCGCGCGCGCTGCCTGTCGGTATCAAATGCGCGTCAGCGGGCGCGCGACTTAGCGCGCCAAAAAGATCAGCGCCTTCTAGCAAATTCGTTTGCGCGCTTGGCGCTCGCAGCGCGCGTTCTGGGACGTCGCCGACGTTTAGTTGAAACCGCTCTGGAGCAGCGCCGTCGGCGCCAATTAGGCGCCGTTTTTGAAGCCTGGCACCTGGAGGCGCGTAGAAAAGCGCAGAAGAAAGCTGAGACCCGAGAGCAGGTAAAATAATCAATTCTATTCGCAAACCTTTGCGATTTCATAAAATTTAAGATTTGTTTTTTTCGGCGCGCATCCTCAGGTGGCGGCAGCGCGCGCCGCTCTGCGACCGACCCAGCTGCGTCGCTTCTTCAACGTCTGGTCGCTTCGCGCCGATGAGCTGGTGCTGATGCGGCTAAAGCTCTGCCACGCCCAGCTTCACTCGGATCGGCGCCAACTGTCTGGCGCATTCTCCAATTGGCGCCGGGCTGTTGCCAAGCGGCGCCAGACTCGCGCCGCTATCCAACTAGCCGATCAGCATCGGCGCCTGGCGCTGCAACGGAGCGCTTTTCTAGCTTGGCTGGAAGCTCGCCAGCGCGCCAGGTTGGCGCAGCGCCAATCCGAGGCGGCGCTCTGGCACTGGGCGCTGCGCCTGCAGGCGCGCTGCCTCCTAGCCTGGCTGCAGTTCTCGCGCGCTCGCGTCTACGAGCGCCAGCGACGTTTGCTAGCGGCGCAGCGCTACCGGCGCCATCTGATTAGCGACGCGGTGTCGCGCTGGATGACCACGGCGGCCTGCTTGAGCGGCCTGCGCGCCTCCTGGGCGGCCGACTGCCAGCTGGAGGCGGCCCAGCGCCGGCTTGAAACCGCCAGACGGGCCGGCGCGCATTGGCGCCGCTGGGCGAGGGAGCGCGCCGCGCGAAACGCCCTACGACGAGCCTCAACAACGGCAGCATTGCCGACCGCCTCGCCGCCTGCCGCGTCTGCCCGTCCTGCATCGCAGCCGACTTTCACTCAGCAATCGGCCTCAATTCGTCAGTCGTTGCTTCGTCAGTTGCAGCAGCAACGGAGGCCGCCGCCCAAGTGTCCCGAGTTTCTCCGCTCGGAGATGTCTGACTTGATGATGACGTCATCAACTGCGGCGGGAGCAGCGCCGGCCACCGATTTGACATTCGATGTCATCAGACACGAAGCCGCCTCTACTGTTCAGCAGCCTTTATCGATTCCTACTACTGCTGCTGTCAGTAGTATAGGCCAGGCGCTAAATGGCAATTGCAATAATGCTCTGTCTGGCACTCTGCCATTTTCCACTGCCTATGCTGCTGTTGCCGAGGAGGAGTCCGATGACAGCGACAGCGAGGGCCTGCTGACGCCTGGAGACTTTGACGTGGTGTCACCGCCGCCGCCGCCGCCAAAGACGGTGACAATACTCGATTCGGCCACGCTGAAATCTGAGCTGCTGCTGATTCGCGACCAGCTGGCCGATTTGAAGGCCAAGCGACGCCGATTGGACGATATTTGCCGACGCGATGTTGCTATTGGCAACGAGGACAACGAAGAGGAGGCGACGGCAGCGGCGGCGGCGGCGTTAAAAGCGGAGCGGCTCCGTCTGGAGAGCGTGCTGGCCGCGCTCGAGCCGGACGCTGAGGCCCTGGCCACCAGGGCTCGCGAGATTCTGGGGCTGCTGGGCTTGTGAATCGTTATAGTCTACTAGTGGTAGCACTGAGTTCAGTAGTGCTGGCGTAGTTTAATTTATTGCTTTACCTGCTGACTGGCTTGCTTTGCGTCGATCCTGAGGCTGTTCAATGCGCTGGGCTATTGAACATCCCTCCCAGATCCTCAGTTGCTGGGCCAGCCTCCCAGATCCTCAGTTGCTGCGCCAGCCTCCCAGATTCTCAGTTGCTGGGCCAGCCTCCCAGTGTCAGTTGCTAGGCCAGCCTCCCAGTGTCAGTTGCTGGGCCAGCCTCCCAGTGTCAGTTGCTGGGCCAGCCTTCCAGTGTCAGTTGCTGCGCCAGCCTCCCAGATTCTCAGTTGCTGGGCCAGCCTCCCAGTGTCAGTTGCTAGGCCAGCCTCCCAGTGTCAGTTGCTGGGCCAGCCTCCCAGTGTCAGTTGCTGGGCCAGCCTTCCAGTGTCAGTTGCTAGGCCAGCCTTCCAGATCCTCAGTTGCTGGGCCAGCCTTCCAGATCCTCAGTTGCTGGGCCAGCCTCCCAGATCCTCAGTTGCTGGGCCAGCCTCCCAGATCCTCAGTTGCTGGGCCAGCCTCCCAGATCCCCAGTTGCTGGGCCAGCCTCCCAGATCCTCAGTTGCTGCGCCAGCCTCCCAGATTCTCAGTTGCTGGGCCAGCCTCCCAGATCCTCAGTTGCTGGGCCAGCCTTCCAGATCCTCAGTTGCTGGGCCAGCCTTCCAGATCCTCAGTTGCTGGGCCAGCCTCCCAGATCCTCAGTTGCTGGGCCAGCCTCCCAGATCCTCAGTTGCTGGGCCAGCCTCCCAGATCCCCAGTTGCTGGGCCAGCCTCCCAGATCCTCAGTTGCTGCGCCAGCCTCCCAGATTCTCAGTTGCTGGGCCAGCCTCCCAGATCCTCAGTTGCTGGGCCAGCCTTCCAGATCCTCAGTTGCTGGGCCAGCCTCCCAGATCCTCAGTTGCTGGGCCAGCCTCCCAGATCCTCAGTTGCTGGGCCAGCCTCCCAGATCCCCAGTTGCTGGGCCAGCCTCCCAGATCCTCAGTTGCTGCGCCAGCCTCCCAGATTCTCAGTTGCTGGGCCAGCCTCCCAGATCCTCAGTTGCTGGGCCAGCCTCCCAGATCCCCAGTTGCTGGGCCAGCCTCCCAGATCCTCAGTTGCTGCGCCAGCCTCCCAGATTCTCAGTTGCTGGGCCAGCCTCCCAGTGTCAGTTGCTAGGCCAGCCTCCCAGTGTCAGTTGCTGGGCCAGCCTCCCAGTGTCAGTTGCTGGGCCAGCCTTCCAGTGTCAGTTGCTAGGCCAGCCTTCCAGATCCTCAGTTGCTGGGCCAGCCTTCCAGATCCTCAGTTGCTGGGCCAGCCTCCCAGATCCTCAGTTGCTGGGCCAGCCTCCCAGATCCTCAGTTGCTGGGCCAGCCTCCCAGATCCCCAGTTGCTGGGCCAGCCTCCCAGATCCTCAGTTGCTGCGCCAGCCTCCCAGATTCTCAGTTGCTGGGCCAGCCTCCCAGATCCTCAGTTGCTGGGCCAGCCTCCCAGATCCCCAGTTGCTGGGCCAGCCTCCCAGATCCTCAGTTGCTGCGCCAGCCTCCCAGATTCTCAGTTGCTGGTCCAGCCTCCCAGTGTCAGTTGCTAGGCCAGCCTCCCAGTGTCAGTTGCTGGGCCAGCCTCCAGTGTCAGTTGCTGGGCCAGCCTTCCAGTGTCAGTTGCTAGGCCAGCCTTCCAGATCCTCAGTTGCTGGGCCAGCCTTCCAGATCCTCAGTTGCTGGGCCAGCCTCCCAGATCCTCAGTTGCTGGGCCAGCCTCCCAGATCCTCAGTTGCTGGGCCAGCCTCCCAGATCCCAGTTGCTGGGCCAGCCTCCCAGATCCTCAGTTGCTGCGCCAGCCTCCCAGATTCTCAGTTGCTGGGCCAGCCTCCCAGATCCTCAGTTGCTGGGCCAGCCTCCCAGATCCCCAGTTGCTGGGCCAGCCTCCCAGATCCTCAGTTGCTGCGCCAGCCTCCCAGATTCTCAGTTGCTGGGCCAGCCTCCCAGTGTCAGTTGCTAGGCCAGCCTCCCAGTGTCAGTTGCTGGGCCAGCCTCCCAGTGTCAGTTGCTGGGCCAGCCTTCCAGTGTCAGTTGCTGGGCCAGCCTTCCAGTGTCAGTTGCTGGGCCAGCCTCCCAGATCCTCAGTTGCTGGGCCAGCCTCCCAGATCCTCAGTTGCTGGGCCAGCCTCCCAGATCCTCAGTTGCTGGGCCAGCCTCCCAGATCCTCAGTTGCTGGGCCAGCCTCCCAGATCCTCAGTTGCTGGGCCAGCCTCCCAGATCCTCAGTTGCTGGGCCAGCCTCCCAGATCCTCAGTTGCTGGGCCAGCCTCCCAGATCCCCAGTTGCTGGGCCAGCCTCCCAGATCCTCAGTTGCTGCGCCAGCCTCCCAGATTCTCAGTTGCTGGGCCAGCCTCCCAGTGTCAGTTGCTAGGCCAGCCTCCCAGTGTCAGTTGCTGGGCCAGCCTCCCAGTGTCAGTTGCTGGGCCAGCCTTCCAGTGTCAGTTGCTAGGCCAGCCTTCCAGATCCTCAGTTGCTGGGCCAGCCTTCCAGATCCTCAGTTGCTGGGCCAGCCTCCCAGATCCCCAGTTGCTGGGCCAGCCTCCCAGATCCTCAGTTGCTGCGCCAGCCTCCCAGATTCTCAGTTGCTGGGCCAGCCTCCCAGATCCTCAGTTGCTGGGCCAGCCTCCCAGATCCTCAGTTGCTGGGCCAGCCTCCCAGATCCCCAGTTGCTGGGCCAGCCTCCCAGATCCTCAGTTGCTGCGCCAGCCTCCCAGATTCTCAGTTGCTGGGCCAGCCTCCCAGATCCTCAGTTGCTGGGCCAGCCTCCCAGATCCCAGTTGCTGGGCCAGCCTCCCAGATCCTCAGTTGCTGCGCCAGCCTCCCAGATTCTCAGTTGCTGGGCCAGCCTCCAGTGTCAGTTGCTAGGCCAGCCTCCCAGTGTCAGTTGCTGGGCCAGCCTCCCAGTGTCAGTTGCTGGGCCAGCCTTCCAGTGTCAGTTGCTAGGCCAGCCTTCCAGATCCTCAGTTGCTGGGCCAGCCTTCCAGATCCTCAGTTGCTGGGCCAGCCTTCCAGATCCTCAGTTGCTGGGCCAGCCTTCCAGATCCTCAGTTGCTGGGCCAGCCTTCCAGATCCTCAGTTGCTGGGCCAGCCTCCCAGATCCTCAGTTGCTGGGCCAGCCTTCCAGATCCTCAGTTGCTGGGCCAGCCTTCTAGATCCTCAGTTGCTGGGCCAGCCTTCCAGATCCTAAGTTGCTGGGCCAGCCTCCCAGATCCTCAGTTGCTGGGCCAGCCTCCCAGATCCTCAGTTGCTGCGCCAGCCTCCCAGATTCTCAGTTGCTGGGCCAGCCTCCCAGATCCTCAGTTGCTGGGCCAGCCTCCCAGATCCCCAGTTGCTGGGCCAGCCTCCCAGATCCTCAGTTGCTGCGCCAGCCTCCCAGATTCTCAGTTGCTGGGCCAGCCTCCCAGTGTCAGTTGCTAGGCCAGCCTCCCAGTGTCAGTTGCTGGGCCAGCCTCCAGTGTCAGTTGCTGGGCCAGCCTTCCAGTGTCAGTTGCTAGGCCAGCCTTCCAGATCCTCAGTTGCTGGGCCAGCCTTCCAGATCCTCAGTTGCTGGGCCAGCCTTCCAGATCCTCAGTTGCTAGGCCAGCCTTCCAGATCCTCAGTTGCTGGGCCAGCCTTCCAGATCCTCAGTTGCTGGGCCAGCCTTCCAGATCCTCAGTTGCTGGGCCAGCCTTCCAGATCCTCAGTTGCTGGGCCAGCCTCCCAGATCCCAGTTGCTGGGCCAGCCTCCCAGATCCTCAGTTGCTGGGCCAGCCTCCCAGATCCCAGTTGCTGGGCCAGCCTCCCAGATCCTCAGTTGCTGCGCCAGCCTCCCAGATTCTCAGTTGCTGGGCCAGCCTCCCAGTGTCAGTTGCTAGGCCAGCCTCCCAGTGTCAGTTGCTGGGCCAGCCTCCCAGTGTCAGTTGCTGGGCCAGCCTTCCAGTGTCAGTTGCTAGGCCAGCCTTCCAGATCCTCAGTTGCTGGGCCAGCCTCCCAGTGTCAGTTGCTGGGCCAGCCTTCCAGTGTCAGTTGCTAGGCCAGCCTTCCAGATCCTCAGTTGCTGCGCCAGCCTCCCAGATTCTCAGTTGCTGGGCCAGCCTCCCAGATCCTCAGTTGCTGGGCCAGCCTCCCAGATCCCAGTTGCTGGGCCAGCCTCCAGATCCTCAGTTGCTGCGCCAGCCTCCCAGTGTCAGTTGCTAGGCCAGCCTCCCAGTGTCAGTTGCTGGGCCAGCCTCCCAGTGTCAGTTGCTGGGCCAGCCTTCCAGTGTCAGTTGCTGGGCCAGCCTTCCAGATCCTCAGTTGCTGGGCCAGCCTCCCAGATCCTCAGTTGCTGGGCCAGCCTCCCAGATCCTCAGTTGCTGGGCCAGCCTCCCAGATCCTCAGTTGCTGGGCCAGCCTCCCAGTGTCAGTTGCTGGGCCAGCCTCCCAGTGTCAGTTGCTGGGCCAGCCTTCCAGTGTCAGTTGCTGGGCCAGCCTTCCAGATCCTCAGTTGCTGGGCCAGCCTCCCAGATCCTCAGTTGCTGGGCCAGCCTCCCAGATCCTCAGTTGCTAGGCCAGCCTCCCAGTGTCAGTTGCTGGGCCAGCCTCCCAGTGTCAGTTGCTGGGCCAGCCTTCCAGTGTCAGTTGCTAGGCCAGCCTTCCAGATCCTCAGTTGCTGGGCCAGCCTTCCAGATCCTCAGTTGCTGGGCCAGCCTTCCAGATCCTCAGTTGCTAGGCCAGCCTTCCAGATCCTCAGTTGCTGGGCCAGCCTTCCAGATCCTCAGTTGCTGGGCCAGCCTTCCAGATCCTCAGTTGCTGGGCCAGCCTTCCAGATCCTCAGTTGCTGGGCCAGCCTCCCAGATCCCCAGTTGCTGGGCCAGCCTCCCAGATCCTCAGTTGCTGGGCCAGCCTCCCAGATCCCCAGTTGCTGGGCCAGCCTCCCAGATCCTCAGTTGCTGCGCCAGCCTCCCAGATTCTCAGTTGCTGGGCCAGCCTCCCAGTGTCAGTTGCTAGGCCAGCCTCCCAGTGTCAGTTGCTGGGCCAGCCTCCCAGTGTCAGTTGCTGGGCCAGCCTTCCAGTGTCAGTTGCTAGGCCAGCCTTCCAGATCCTCAGTTGCTGGGCCAGCCTCCCAGTGTCAGTTGCTGGGCCAGCCTTCCAGTGTCAGTTGCTAGGCCAGCCTTCCAGATCCTCAGTTGCTGCGCCAGCCTCCCAGATTCTCAGTTGCTGGGCCAGCCTCCCAGATCCTCAGTTGCTGGGCCAGCCTCCCAGATCCCCAGTTGCTGGGCCAGCCTTCCAGATCCTCAGTTGCTGCGCCAGCCTCCCAGTGTCAGTTGCTAGGCCAGCCTCCCAGTGTCAGTTGCTGGGCCAGCCTCCCAGTGTCAGTTGCTGGGCCAGCCTTCCAGTGTCAGTTGCTGGGCCAGCCTTCCAGATCCTCAGTTGCTGGGCCAGCCTCCCAGATCCTCAGTTGCTGGGCCAGCCTCCCAGATCCTCAGTTGCTGGGCCAGCCTCCAGATCCTCAGTTGCTGGGCCAGCCTCCCAGTGTCAGTTGCTAGGCCAGCCTCCCAGTGTCAGTTGCTGGGCCAGCCTCCCAGTGTCAGTTGCTGGGCCAGCCTTCCAGTGTCAGTTGCTAGGCCAGCCTTCCAGATCCTCAGTTGCTGGGCCAGCCTTCCAGATCCTCAGTTGCTGGGCCAGCCTTCCAGATCCTCAGTTGCTGGGCCAGCCTTCCAGATCCTCAGTTGCTGGGCCAGCCTTCCAGATCCTCAGTTGCTGGGCCAGCCTCCCAGATCCTCAGTTGCTGGGCCAGCCTCCCAGATCCTCAGTTGCTGGGCCAGCCTTCCAGATCCTCAGTTGCTGGGCCAGCCTTCCAGATCCTCAGTTGCTGGGCCAGCCTCCCAGATCCTCAGTTGCTGGGCCAGCCTCCCAGATCCTCAGTTGCTGCGCCAGCCTCCCAGATTCTCAGTTGCTGGGCCAGCCTCCCAGATCCTCAGTTGCTGGGCCAGCCTCCCAGATCCCAGTTGCTGGGCCAGCCTCCCAGATCCTCAGTTGCTGCGCCAGCCTCCCAGATTCTCAGTTGCTGGGCCAGCCTCCCAGTGTCAGTTGCTAGGCCAGCCTCCCAGTGTCAGTTGCTGGGCCAGCCTCCCAGTGTCAGTTGCTGGGCCAGCCTTCCAGTGTCAGTTGCTAGGCCAGCCTTCCAGATCCTCAGTTGCTGGGCCAGCCTTCCAGATCCTCAGTTGCTGGGCCAGCCTTCCAGATCCTCAGTTGCTGGGCCAGCCTTCCAGATCCTCAGTTGCTGGGCCAGCCTTCCAGATCCTCAGTTGCTGGGCCAGCCTCCCAGATCCTCAGTTGCTGGGCCAGCCTTCCAGATCCTCAGTTGCTGGGCCAGCCTCCCAGATCCTCAGTTGCTGGGCCAGCCTCCCAGATCCTCAGTTGCTGGGCCAGCCTCCCAGATCCCCAGTTGCTGGGCCAGCCTCCCAGATCCTCAGTTGCTGCGCCAGCCTCCCAGATTCTCAGTTGCTGGGCCAGCCTCCCAGTGTCAGTTGCTAGGCCAGCCTTCCAGATCCTCAGTTGCTGGGCCAGCCTTCCAGATCCTCAGTTGCTGGGCCAGCCTCCCAGATCCTCAGTTGCTGGGCCAGCCTCCCAGATCCTCAGTTGCTGGGCCAGCCTCCCAGATCCCAGTTGCTGGGCCAGCCTCCCAGATCCTCAGTTGCTGCGCCAGCCTCCCAGATTCTCAGTTGCTGGGCCAGCCTCCCAGATCCTCAGTTGCTGGGCCAGCCTCCCAGATCCCAGTTGCTGCGCCAGCCTCCCAGATTCTCAGTTGCTGGGCCAGCCTCCCAGTGTCAGTTGCTAGGCCAGCCTCCCAGTGTCAGTTGCTGGGCCAGCCTCCCAGTGTCAGTTGCTGGGCCAGCCTTCCAGTGTCAGTTGCTGGGCCAGCCTTCCAGTGTCAGTTGCTGGGCCAGCCTCCCAGATCCTCAGTTGCTGGGCCAGCCTCCCAGATCCTCAGTTGCTGGGCCAGCCTCCCAGATCCTCAGTTGCTGGGCCAGCCTCCCAGATCCTCAGTTGCTGGGCCAGCCTCCCAGATCCTCAGTTGCTGGGCCAGCCTCCCAGATCCTCAGTTGCTGGGCCAGCCTCCCAGATCCTCAGTTGCTGGGCCAGCCTCCCAGATCCTCAGTTGCTGGGCCAGCCTCCCAGATCCTCAGTTGCTGGGCCAGCCTTCCAGATCCTCAGTTGCTGGGCCAGCCTTCCAGATCCTCAGTTGCTGGGCCAGCCTTCCAGATCCTCAGTTGCTGGGCCAGCCTTCCAGATCCTCAGTTGCTGGGCCAGCCTCCCAGATCCTCAGTTGCTGGGCCAGCCTTCCAGATCCTCAGTTGCTGGGCCAGCCTCCCAGATCCTCAGTTGCTGGGCCAGCCTCCCAGATCCTCAGTTGCTGGGCCAGCCTCCCAGTGTCAGTTGCTAGGCCAGCCTCCCAGTGTCAGTTGCTGGGCCAGCCTCCCAGTGTCAGTTGCTGGGCCAGCCTTCCAGTGTCAGTTGCTGGGCCAGCCTTCCAGTGTCAGTTGCTGGGCCAGCCTCCCAGATCCTCAGTTGCTGGGCCAGCCTCCCAGATCCTCAGTTGCTGGGCCAGCCTCCCAGATCCTCAGTTGCTGGGCCAGCCTCCCAGATCCTCAGTTGCTGGGCCAGCCTCCCAGATCCTCAGTTGCTGGGCCAGCCTCCCAGATCCTCAGTTGCTGGGCCAGCCTCCCAGATCCTCAGTTGCTGGGCCAGCCTCCCAGATCCTCAGTTGCTGGGCCAGCCTCCAGATCCTCAGTTGCTGGGCCAGCCTCCCAGATCCTCAGTTGCTGGGCCAGCCTTCCAGATCCTCAGTTGCTGGGCCAGCCTCCCAGATCCTCAGTTGCTGGGCCAGCCTCCCAGATCCTCAGTTGCTGGGCCAGCCTCCCAGATCCCAGTTGCTGGGCCAGCCTCCCAGATCCTCAGTTGCTGCGCCAGCCTCCCAGATTCTCAGTTGCTGGGCCAGCCTCCCAGTGTCAGTTGCTAGGCCAGCCTTCCAGATCCTCAGTTGCTGGGCCAGCCTTCCAGATCCTCAGTTGCTGGGCCAGCCTCCCAGATCCTCAGTTGCTGGGCCAGCCTCCCAGATCCTCAGTTGCTGGGCCAGCCTCCCAGATCCCCAGTTGCTGGGCCAGCCTCCCAGATCCTCAGTTGCTGCGCCAGCCTCCCAGATTCTCAGTTGCTGGGCCAGCCTCCCAGATCCTCAGTTGCTGGGCCAGCCTCCCAGATCCCCAGTTGCTGCGCCAGCCTCCCAGATTCTCAGTTGCTGGGCCAGCCTCCCAGTGTCAGTTGCTAGGCCAGCCTCCCAGTGTCAGTTGCTGGGCCAGCCTCCCAGTGTCAGTTGCTGGGCCAGCCTTCCAGTGTCAGTTGCTGGGCCAGCCTTCCAGTGTCAGTTGCTGGGCCAGCCTCCCAGATCCTCAGTTGCTGGGCCAGCCTCCCAGATCCTCAGTTGCTGGGCCAGCCTCCCAGATCCTCAGTTGCTGGGCCAGCCTCCCAGATCCTCAGTTGCTGGGCCAGCCTCCCAGATCCTCAGTTGCTGGGCCAGCCTCCCAGATCCTCAGTTGCTGGGCCAGCCTCCCAGATCCTCAGTTGCTGGGCCAGCCTCCCAGATCCTCAGTTGCTGGGCCAGCCTCCCAGATCCTCAGTTGCTGGGCCAGCCTTCCAGATCCTCAGTTGCTGGGCCAGCCTTCCAGATCCTCAGTTGCTGGGCCAGCCTTCCAGATCCTCAGTTGCTGGGCCAGCCTTCCAGATCCTCAGTTGCTGGGCCAGCCTCCCAGATCCTCAGTTGCTGGGCCAGCCTTCCAGATCCTCAGTTGCTGGGCCAGCCTCCCAGATCCTCAGTTGCTGGGCCAGCCTCCCAGATCCTCAGTTGCTGGGCCAGCCTCCCAGTGTCAGTTGCTAGGCCAGCCTCCCAGTGTCAGTTGCTGGGCCAGCCTCCCAGTGTCAGTTGCTGGGCCAGCCTTCCAGTGTCAGTTGCTGGGCCAGCCTTCCAGTGTCAGTTGCTGGGCCAGCCTCCCAGATCCTCAGTTGCTGGGCCAGCCTCCCAGATCCTCAGTTGCTGGGCCAGCCTCCCAGATCCTCAGTTGCTGGGCCAGCCTCCCAGATCCTCAGTTGCTGGGCCAGCCTCCCAGATCCTCAGTTGCTGGGCCAGCCTCCCAGATCCTCAGTTGCTGGGCCAGCCTCCCAGATCCTCAGTTGCTGGGCCAGCCTCCCAGATCCTCAGTTGCTGGGCCAGCCTCCCAGATCCTCAGTTGCTGGGCCAGCCTTCCAGATCCTCAGTTGCTGGGCCAGCCTTCCAGATCCTCAGTTGCTGGGCCAGCCTTCCAGATCCTCAGTTGCTGGGCCAGCCTTCCAGATCCTCAGTTGCTGGGCCAGCCTCCCAGATCCTCAGTTGCTGGGCCAGCCTTCCAGATCCTCAGTTGCTGGGCCAGCCTCCCAGATCCTCAGTTGCTGGGCCAGCCTCCCAGATCCTCAGTTGCTGGGCCAGCCTCCCAGATCCTCAGTTGCCTAAAACCTACATCTATGCTACGAATTGTTTAACGGTTGCTTCTGTAAATCCGTCCATTTCTCAAGATTTGACCTCTTGTTAGCAACTTGGTTTTCCACTTTTTAGTTTTATCTCTCACAAGTTTCAAAAGCTTTACTTGTTTAAAAAGGAGTTCACAGTTAGTCTAAGCTATAAAATTCATTCAATCCCAGTTTCCCATCGTCTCAAGGCTGCAGGTGCTGGTCATTTAAATTAATCCTTGATGACGCAATCTGTCCATTTTGCGACATTTTTTGTAGAATTTGCACTTTTTCTAAAAATAAAACAAAAATAGTTAATGTTTTAGCTATTGTGTTTAGACTTCTTTTTTCAACAAAGTTTATTTTATGTAGATAATATTTATAGTAATTATAATAATAATAGTAATTGATTACACCTTCCCCGATTAGACCGACAGCTCAGCCGCAGATATTTGCGCAGCGCATCTGAAGGCTGCGCACGGCTGTTCAGTCCAAGGACTGGGGAGTCGCCACACAGCCTCAGTTACCCCAGCTAATGCTGGCACCCATTTTACAGCTGGGTGAACTGAAGCAATGCAGAGTTAAGTGTCTTGCTCAAGGACTCAAATTGTTCCAGTGGGATCGGGAATCGAACCCCCGACCTTTCAGTCGTGAGTCTGACGCTCTAGCCTGTAAGCTACAACCCCCTTCATTAGATATTATGCAGATAGAAGTTCTATATCTGCTACTTACGTTCCAGGAGTACAGTCAGTAGTATGTTCATTCTGCTTGTCTTTAGATATGTAAAATAATTTCTATGAAACCGAAATTCCAGCGACCAGCGGTTGCCATGCAATCTCTGACGCGTCGCCGCCATTTTGGCGCCGCAGGCTTTCTATTATTATCGTCGTCTTCGTTAGCGCCAAAATCGGCGCTACTAGCCGGCGCCAGTCGCTCTCTGGCGTCGTCGTCAGCCTCCGCATCGGGCGGCGGCGGCGGGCCGAAGCCGCGCGAGCCAGCCCGAGTGCGGTCGGACAACGCGCCTCTCTACGAGCAGATACGCCGTGAACGGCGCGGCATCACCGAGCGAGTGGCGCTAGAAAAGCGCCGGGCCGATTTGCGCCGGCGCCAGATTGAAGCGTCGGCAGAAGATGACGCCGCTACGCCGTCGACGGCGTCGACGAAGCAACAGCAGCAGCTCCGGGCGGCCCGGGCCAAGCCGGTGCAGCTGCCGCCCAACTGCCTGCCCTGGCGCGACTACGCGCTGTTCGCCGACCCGCCCCGGCTGCAGCCGTTGAAGTCGCTCGACAGCGCCGAGGACGGCGGCAGCTTCGCCAGCCTGCTCCGCCGCAGCTCGTTTGTCGGGCTGGGCAACTTCGAGAATCGGATAGTGGCCGGCCGCGTGTTCGAGCGCTATGAGGGCAGCCTCTACGTGGACTTTGGCGGCAAGTTCCACGCCGTGTGCCCGGCGCCGCGGGTGAACAATGAGAAGTACGTGCGCGGCGCTCAGGTGCTGCTCCGCCTCATCGATCCCGAGATGACGTCGCGGTTTCTCGGCTCAGAGCGTCACGTGACGCTTGGCGAAGCGGACGCCGTGCTGTTGGGCCTCCGGCCTGCCGAGCCCGGACACGTGGCCGAGCTAATAGCGGACAGCGGCTACAGTCCAGACAGTCAGCTGACGGACGGTGGCGCAGAGGCGGACACGGTGAGCCCGCTGAGGCTGTCGGTGCTGCAGCCGGCCCTGCTGGAGGAGGCGGCGGCCGTTGACCAGCCCGGCCCAATGGACGATTGGACCGGTCCAGTTTAATAGCGCGCATCGCACTACTGATTCTGTCGGGGCTGTTAAGTAGTATAAAGCGAAACTCTTGTGTGTTTTTTGTAATTGAAGCTCGCTAAGGCAGATTCAAGATAAATTGTAGCCTGTATGCCAGCCTGCGTTTTGTTGGCTTCTTATTTTAGCATTTTCTGGCGTCTGTGGTGGAGAATAAGAAATAAATTAATGAAAAAATTCTTATCTCTATCCAGCGCCGCTCTAATTCGCCCGCTGCCTGATTGAGGCACGTCTTCTCAAGCTTCTTTAACTTCTTTTTGTCAGTAGAAATTTCTGGCCTTAAACCCTTTCTTGTATTTTAGTCTGCCAAGGTGCGTCTGCACTTCTTCTGTTTGAGCATTCAAACAGAGACGGAGATCTGACACAGGGCTACGGCTAACTGACAGGGAGATCTGACACAGGGTTATGGCTAACTGACAGAGAGATCCGACACAGGGCTACGGCTAACTGACAAGGAGATCTGACACAGGGCTACGGCTAACTGACAGGGAGATCTGACACAGGGTTATGGCTAACTGACAGGGAGATCTGACACAGGGCTACGGCTAACTGACAGGGAGATCTGACACAGGGTTATGGCTAACTGACAGGGAGATCTGACACAGGGCTACGGCTAACTGACAAGGAGATCTGACACAGGGCTACGGCTAACTGACAAGGAGATCTGACACAGGGCTACGGCTAACTGACAGGGAGATCTGACACAGGGCTACGGCTAACTGACAGGGAGATCTGACACAGGGTTATGGCTAACTGACAGGGAGATCTGACACAGGGCTACGGCTAACTGACAAGGAGATCTGACACAGGGCTACGGCTAACTGACAAGGAGATCTGACACAGGGCTACGGCTAACTGACAGGGAGATCTGACACAGGGCTACGGCTAACTGACAGGGAGATCTGACACAGGGTTATGGCTAACTGACAGAGAGATCTGACACAGGGCTACGGCTAACTGACAGAGATCTGACACAGGGCTACGGCTAACTGACAAGGAGATCTGACACAGGGTTATGGCTAACTGACAGGGAGATCTGACACAGGGCTACGGCTAACTGACATGGAGATCCGACACAGGGCTACGGCTAACTGACAAGAAGATCTGACACAGGGTTATGGCTAACTAACAGAGCGATTTGACACAGGGCTATGGCTAATTGACAGAGATCTGACACAGGGCTATGGCTAACTGACAGATCTGACACAGGGCTATGGCTAACTGACAGGGAGAATCTCTATCTGACACAGGATAATGCTAAACTGACAGGAACCTCTATCTGACACAGGATAATGCTAAACTGACAGGAACCTCTATCTGACACAGGAAACTGACGCAGACGGTTTCACCTCGGGGAACATAAATTGCAACACCTTCTAAAAAGCGCAGGCAGCTGTTGCAGAATGTGCAGGGGATTTTCGCCCGGGGCAGGATTTTGTATGGCGACTGCGCAATCAGAAGACAATTTTTCAATTTGGTCGCGCGTTTTAAAAGTTGACCTTTCTGTTTAGTTGGATACTGTTAGTCGTGAACGTTTTCCCGTCTAGGTCCTGAGGTTGTTTTAGTGGGATTTGGAAAATCATTATAGGGAAATGCGCAGGACTCGTCTAAGCTCGTAATTGAACACTTTGAAAGCTGAATTTAGATTAATGTTTTAAGGACCCCTCAGCGACAGTTACTAGGCTTAAACTTTTCTACTTTTAAGTACATGTAGGATTCCCTGTGGACATGTAGTCTGGGAGTAGAGTTCAAGAGTAGACAAGTGAGAGTAGAGTAGACAACTGGGAGTAGAGTTTGGGGTAGACAACTGGGAGTAGAGCTTGGGTAGACAAGTACATGTAGAAGTAGAGTTTGGGGTAGACAAGTACATGTAGAAGTAGAGTTTGGGGTAGACAACTGGGAGTAGAGCTTGGGTAGACAACTGGGAGTAGAGCTTGGGTAGACAAGTACGAGCGTACATTTAGGAGTAGAGTTTGGGGTAGACAAGTGGGTGTAGAGTTGGTTGGGCAGGTGAGAAAAATACAGAATAGTTATAAAGATCTATATCGTATCTGTTCCATATATTCGATCTTTTAAAAGTGTTCTAACATGCACAGAGTGAAAGTTATTAATGGAAGCGTAATTGAAGTTCAAGTTGACTCACTTAGCTTCAAGCCAAGATAGTCAGCTGCAGTACTTTATTTACAACTCCAGGTAGATTGCAGGCGCAACTGATTTAACAATACTTCATTAAGATACTACTGGTGTACTGTTATACAAAAACAGGAAGCATACAGCTCTTTAAGGGGCAGGGAGAAATGGGACAAATACACGGTAAGAACAATTTAAGATCGGTGAAACAGGGGTTGGATTATAAAGTGCAGGAAAGGATTCAAGTGAAGCTCTCCGCATTCTGGGCCGCCCAGTTCGACTTCAAACTGGATCCGGGACAGCGCGCGGCGTTCAAATGGGCTCGAGTTTCGCGAGTTTGAGTGTGAGCATACTGGGGCCAGTGCTCTAAGACTCGATACAGATGGCTCAGTGTAATTATTATTACTACTAAGTTATTCTATGCTTTGACAGTATAATTTGACGAATGAGTGGAAAGGAACCTGTCTAAGGATTGAGCAGATTATTGATGCACTTTGGTGATTGCTTGGTGTGATAAGTGAGCAAATTGGGAGTGGCGGTGTTGGGAGCCTAATTGCGGTGTTGGGAGCCTAATTGCGGTGTTGGGAGCCTAATTGCGGTGTTGGGAGCCTAATTGCAGTGTTGGGAGCCTGATTGCAGTGTTGGGAGCCTAATTGCAGTGTTGGGAGCCTGATTGCAGTGTTGGGAGCCTAATTACAGTGTTGGGAGCTTA
Source organism: Macrostomum lignano (assembly GCA_002269645.1). Taxonomy (NCBI): domain Eukaryota; kingdom Metazoa; phylum Platyhelminthes; family Macrostomidae; genus Macrostomum; species Macrostomum lignano. The sequence continues at coordinate 55,485 of NIVC01000019.1, forward strand.
ATTACAGTGTTGGGAGCCTGATTGCAGTGTTGGGAGCCTAATTGCAGTGTTGGGAGCCTAATAACACGGTGTTGGGAGCCAGATTGCACGGTGTTGGGAGCCTAATAACACGGTGTTGGGAGCCAGATTGCACGGTGTTGGGAGCCAGATTGCATGGTGTTGGGAGCCTGATTGCACGGTGTTGGGAGCCAGATTGCACGGTGTTGGGAGCCTAATAACACGGTGTTGGGAGCCAGATTGCACGGTGTTGGGAGCCTAATAACACGGTGTTGGGAGCCAGATTGCACGGTGTTGGGAGCCAGATTGCATGGTGTTGGGAGCCTGATTGCACGGTGTTGGGAGCCAGATTGCATGGTGTTGGGAGCCTGATTGCACGGTGTTGGGAGCCAGATTGCACGGTGTTGGGAGCCAGATTGCACGGTGTTGGGAGCCTAATTGCAGTGTTGGGAGCCTAATTGCAGTGTTGGGAGCCTAATTGCAGTGTTGGGAGCCTAATTACAGTGTTGGGAGCCTAATTACACGGTGTTGGGAGCCTGATTGCACGGTGTTGGGAGCCAGATTGCACGGTGTTGGGAGCCAGATTGCACGGTGTTGGGAGCCTAATTGCAGTGTTGGGAGCCAGATTGCACGGTGTTGGGAGCCTAATTACACGGTGTTGGGAGCCAGATTGCATGGTGTTGGGAGCCAGATTGCACGGTATTGGGAGCCAGATTGCACGGTGTTGGGAGCCAGATTGCACGGTGTTGGGAACTTGGTTTTTCGGGCCGAGAGCCGAGATTTCCACCGCAGGCACTGCAGTCCCATATTGTTGAGGTTTTCGAATTCAAACGATCTGTGCAATACCGGTGAATGCTCAAGTTTATCAGATGAGAACCGACTAAATCACCCAGGGTGCTGATTGTTGCTGTCTCTGAGTTTTGTCTCTGAGCAGAGGGTGGCAAGTGTCTGTTTGGAATGCAGTCAAGCTGAATCGTCTTGTCAGATTGTTGGTTAATGCCGCGTATGCAAACATGTGCTATTAATATTTTTGCGTATTTAAACTTCGTTGGGAAAGGGCGGGGTGTACTTTACCGGAGGCTGCGGGTCGAAGCTCAGCTGCCTCCGAGATCGGAGCTCCTCCTGCTGCTGCTGCTGCTGCTGCTGCTGCTGCTGCTTCTCCTTGTAGCGCTTCGGAGGCAACGGTGGCGGCACGCGGCCGCTGTGACCGGGCAGCCGCACCACCAGACCGCCCGCCGTCTCCCCGTTCGGAACCGGAGTGTCAGTCGCCGGTCCTCCTTGTGCAGCCGAGAGTGAGCAGAGGTCGGTCTCAGCCAGGCCGGTAGCGCCGGGCGAGTCCAGGCTGAGCAGCAGCGGCTCCTGGTGCTGCCGGCGATGCTGCGCCTGCGGCAGCTCGCTGATCTTGAAGTCCTCCGTGCCGTCGTCCGTGTCGCAGCAGACGCGAGCGATGCAGCAGGCCAGCAGGACCAGCACGATGGCGCCGACGCCGCAGGCAATGAGGATGCCCTCGGTGGTGCGCAGGAAGGAGGCGAAGCTGGCGCCGAAGGAGACGCACTGGCAGCGCTCGCGCTCGCTGCTCGGCCCCGCGCACTGCTTGCCGTTGTTCCTGGGCCTCGGGCAGCTGCACAGGCGCCGCTTCTGGATGTACACCTCCGTCTCGTTCTTGGCCGCGTGCCGGCAGTAATAGTCGCAGCTGCTGTACACGATCCAGTAGCACCACTGCCCGTCCAGCGGCGGGCAGCTGTCATTCGGGCACTGGTCGTCCGCGCCGCGCACCGGCTCCGGCTCCGGGTGGTCCGGGTGGTCGTTCATGCGGAACGCCGTCGGCTGCCGGTAGTCGAACTCCAGCTGGCCTCCGCCGTCGCCGCCTTCGCAGCGGCGCCGTCGAGACCGGGTGGCCTGCGAGCAGTAGGTGACGAAGCGGCTCTCCTGCCGGTCCTGCACGATCACGCCGACGGTCTTGTTCTGCCAGTGGCAGCTCTGCTCGGGCATCGGCTGCCACCGGGTCCACTCGCAGGCCCTGGGGATGCCGGAGGCCGCCGCTGCCGCTGCCGCCACGGCCAGCGCAAGACCCACCAACTGCAGCATTTGAACTTTTTAACCGAAATTCAAACCCGGACGAGACCGAGCTTGGAGTTCTCTGAGGATGAAGAAATCAAATATATTTATTATTTTATTTCTCGTGAAGCTACTGGAAGTTTCCCGGTGCTTGGATTGCTTCAAGATAGCGGAAACGCTCTCTCTCCTAGCCGGCTCACGCGGTGGCTGTCTGCGACTTTGCCCGCGACTGTTTTCGCTCTGCTGCCACCACCCGTGAGAGCCTATGGCTGCCAGGCCGGCGCAGCGGGGGGCAGAGAGGGAATTAAAGTTGAAACTGTCGTCCCGTCCCACCGGCGGGTTCGGGCGCCCCTCCTCCTCTCCTCCCCTCACCCACCCGTCATGCAGTTCGTGGAGCCGGAGGACTTTATCCGGCCGGAGTCCCCCCGAGAGGCCAAATAAGTTTTCTATGAGCGCCACTCTCGGTCTGGGTTCGCCTGTTGGAGCTGCGTCACTCTTTCAACTGTTACTAATATGGATCCAGGCATGGGGCCCTGTGAAATACTCGTAATAACTTTCCTGCTGTAGTTTCATAATCTTGCTCAACTCTGCTTTTCCTGTGTCTCCCAGCGGTAATCCGCTACCCTCCCCTGTGTCTCTCAGCGGTAATCCGCTACCCTCCCCTGTGTCTCTTAGCGGATATTCGCTACCAGGGGCTTTAGTGCCAGCACCAGGGGCGCCAGCACCAGGGGCGCCAGCACCAGGGGCGCCAGCACCAGGGGCGCCTGCACGTGGCCCACATAGCCATGAGTGTTATTCAGCAGGCATCATCAGCCAACCTGCCTTTGTGACTTTCATTCCGAATAAAAAATGATAAAAGTCGCCAATCGAAGCGGACAAAAGCAAAGTCAACACCCACCACAGGCTTAGGATCGGATGAATTGAAATGCCTCCAGCTCCAGACGGGGAGTTGAGAGGGCAGCACTGGGGAATCTCTTGACATTTTCTCCGCTTCACCTCCTGACTGCCCAACCCCTCCTCTCTCGGCGAAGCCGCAGCTGCTGTCACTCGTCTGAAAGAAGCCACAGCATCTTCTGCTTGGCTTCAATGCCAAAAATTCGCCCAAATGTCACGCCAGCAGCCAGGCGGATCTTTCCTTCTCAGCCAAGCTTTTTTGTTTAAGCGTTTTTTTGCTCCACGCAGCTGACAAAGGATGGAGTGGAGAAGCTGCGCGCTGAACTGCTGTCGAACACGAGTACTTTTCTTCAGTTAAATGAACTTTGTTTTTTGTGAATTTTAACTCCGCGATTTCTAACTGATGTGCAATTTTTTGCAGCCTTAAACCTGGGACTATGGCGCCCCTTTCCTATTCGATGGCGCCCCTTTCCTATTCGATGGCGCCCCTTTCCTATTCGATGGCGCCCCTTTCCTTTCCGATGGCGCCCCTTTCCTATCCGATGGCGCCCCTTTCCTATCCGATGGCGCCCCTTTCCTATCCGATGGCGCCCCTTTCCTATCCGATGGCGCCCCTCCCCTATCCGATGGCGCCCCTTTCCTATCCGATGGCGCCCCTTTCCTATCCGATGGCGCCCCTCCCCTATCCGATGGCGCCCCTTTCCTATCCGATGGCGCCCCTCCCCTATCCGATGGCGCTCCTCCTCTATCCGAGGGCGCCCCTCCTCTATCCGATGGCGCTCCTTATCAGAGCCAACGCGACCAGTGTAAAAAAGCAGCAAGCCAGTCTTCCCAGCGCAATTACAGTCACAACAAGTAGCTCAGACTATTTATTTCTCTGTTTTAGTAAAGAAATATTAATCATAGCATTTGCCGGCAGCAGAAGCCGCCAATAAAAAATAGCTGCACGCAGTAGCGCAGAGCTGGTGAGCAATGGCAGGGTGAATGAGACAGTCAGCCGAACCGACAGTGCGCCAGCACCAGTTTTTCCCCAATAGCTGCTCAAATGCTTAGAGAAGGAGCTGCTCCCGCAGTATTCTTACAGCCATTCGTTCCCCCTTCCCCCAAGGCTGTGGGGTTTTTGCGGACCGACAAGTCAAAACTGCGCCCAACCGCTTTTTGTTCTTCTGCACAAGGAGACCCGGGAGCAGCAACTCCTCCCAGAACTCCCTGCTAGTTGGCACTCCAGGTCCCAGCTCTGGGCCTCCTTGTTTTATCTGTCCTCCCCTTTGCAAGCTTACTGCAGTTCTGCTGCTGTGTCAGAGTGGATATTGCGGGATATTGTGCGTGTGCATGTGGCTGTTGGGACACGGCTGACTAAATAACTTTCGGCAGGAACGCCAGCGGCAGCCGGTATAGAATTGTATTGCGCTAAGTCGCGCACGGTTCCGCCCGTCAAGAGCCGCTGTCTCTGCCTGTCTTTTGTTCTGTTTCCAGCGTGTTGCTAACCTGCTTATGCTGTGAGAGAAGTGAATCCCCCCTCCCCCGGTGGAGGGGAGCGGGATCTGATTTGATCGGAGCAGCGCTTGGTTGCCAAGTTCTTTGGGAAAACTGTTGAAATACCTGAGTAAATTGTTTGGCCAGAATAAATATAAAAAATTTATTTTAACCTCATTTCACCTTTAAGGGTTTCTCCATCTCGCTATTCTGTCTGATCTTTCAAGCTCGTACCTACCTCTCGCCCCTACCTTCTCACTAACTCCCTCTCCTTAGTCTCCCCCCTCTACCCTCTCCCTAGTCTCCCCCTCTACCCTCTTCCTAGTCTCCCCCTCTACCCTCTCCCGAGTCTCACCCTCTACCCTCTCCCTGGTCTCCCCCTCTACCCTCTCCCTAGTCTCCCCCTCTACCCTCTCCCTAGTCTCCCCCTCTACCCTCTCCCTAGTCTCCCCCTCTACCCTCTCCCTGGTCTCCCCCTCTACCCTCTCCCTAGTCTCCCCCTCTACCCTCTCCTTGGTCTCCCCCTCTACCCTCTCCCTAGTCTCCCCCTCTACCCTCTCCCTAGTCTCCCTCTCTACCCTCTCCCTAGTCCCCCCTCTACCCTCTCCCTAGTCTCCCCCTCTACCCTCTCCCTAGTCCCCCCTCTACCCTCTCCCTAGTCTCCCCCTCTACCCTCTCCCTAGTCTCCCTCTCTACCCTCTCCCTAGTCTCCCCCTCTACCCTCTCCCTAGTCTCCCCCTCTACCCTCTCCCTAGTCTCCCCCTCTACTCTCTCTCTGGTCTCCCCCTCTACCCTCTCCCTAGTCTCCCTCTCTACCCTCTCCCTAGTCTCCCCCTCTACCCTCTCCCTAGTCTCCCCCTCTACTCTCTCTCTGGTCTCCCCCTCTACCCTCTCCCTCTCTACCCTCTCCCTAGTCTCCCCCTCTACTCTCTCTCTGGTCTCCCCCTCTACCCTCTCCCTAGTCTCCCCCTCTACTCTCTCTCTGGTCTCCCCCTCTACCCTCCCTAGTCTCCCCTCTACCTGGTCTCCTCATCTACCCTCTCCCTGGTCTCCCCCTCTACCCTCTCCCTAGCCCCCCCCCCTACCTGCCTCCTACCAATCTCTCACCTCTTAACAAAGCAATAAATTCTACAGCACAAGCCAGCAGACTCCAGACAGACAAAATCCCTCTGTAACAGAGTAGGCAGGAACACTACTAGTACAAATGAACACCGATGACATCCCGGCCTATGCGTACCAAATAACCTGCACTCAACCCGAAGTTTTCTCTTTGTGAAGCCCAAATTACGTGCAGACCCCGCCTTGCAGGACAAATTCGAGAATTCCGACAACTCGGTGGGGTGGGGACTCGACTTTGAGCCGGACAGCCAAGCCCGGCCGCGCGGACTCGAGAATCATAAATAAAATATGCAAATTAGTCCGAGCAGCAACAGCCTCGCGCTCCCCCGAGAGAAGGGGAGAGGAAGCGGCGGGAGACCGATTGAGTCAGCAATCGCTTTTGTTATTGTTCGCCCCTCATCTCCCGCCAGCTGCCCCTGACCCGCCTCTCATATTGCGACTCGTTCTCGGTTAGCTTTCACTTAGTAGCTGCTTCTCCCTGCCTGCGTGTTCACAGCGATGCGGTGCCCTGCCTTCGGCATCTGGTAGTGCGAAGAGAAAAGTCAGAGTCAGAAGGTGGGGTGAGAGTCAGACAGATAGGGATGAGAGTCAGATAGAGAGGGATGAGAGTCAGATAGAGAGGGATGAGAGTCAGATAGATAGGGATGAGATTCAGATAGAGAGGGATGAGAGTCAGATAGAGAAGGATGAGAGTCAGATAGATAAGGATGAGAGTCAGACAGATAGGGATGAGAGTCAGATAGAGAGGGATGAGAGTCAGATAGAGAGGGATGAGAGTCAGATAGAGAGGGATGAGAGTCAGATAGAGAGGGATGAGAGTCAGATGGAGAGGGATGAGAGTCAGATAGAGAGGGATGAGAGTCAGATAGAGAGGGATGAGAGTCAGATAGAGAGGGATGAGAGTCAGATAGAGAGGGATGAGAGTCAGATAGAGAGGGTTGAGAGTCGGACAGATAGGAATGAGAGTCAGACAGATAGGGATGAGAGTCAGATAGAGAGGGATGAGAGTCAGATAGAGAGGGATGAGAGTCAGATAGAGAGGGATGAGAGTCAGATGGAGAGGGATGAGAGTCAGATAGAGAGGGATGAGAGTCAGATAGAGAGGGATGAGAGTCAGATAGAGAGGGATGAGAGTGATATAAAGGCAGTATAAAGACTTCAGACTCTTCAGCCAATTCTCAGACGGCAACAGCTCAGCAGCTGACGGTCGAACTAATGCGAATTAGTGATGTTCAGAGAAACTGCAGTGTATTTGTTGTTACGCCATAAAAATAAGTGGACGGATGGTTTTCAAAATTGAAAAAATCACAGCGGAATGAAGGCACTGGAGAAGCTGGTGAACAGTAATTACGGAATTAAATCCTCCAAGGATAAAATTTGGATTATACAAAAGCCTGGCACTACTAATGAGAACAGCGGCTATTTCTAATAACAAATCTTTGGCTTTCTAATCGCAGATAGGTCGCGTCATCAGTGTAATTTTACAGGCAGGCAGGCTGTTACACAGAAATTTCGCTAATATCAATAAAACCGTAACGCACACGGATCAGAACTCTAAGAAACTATTAAGCAAAGCGCAGAGGTTATACGAGTATTCGTAAAAAAGCAAGCGGCAGAAGACAACGATTTAAAAAACAAAAAAAAGCTTTGAAAGAGATTTAACAACAGAGCTACAAGGCGGAGTCGCGAGTGTAAATAACAAAGCACACCAGAGCCCGGCGCCTACCCGTGCAGCACCTGGCTGTTGATCCCGTAGATCACGTGACGTCGACCTTCGTGAACGGCGTCGCGCAGGTCGTCAGGCCGGCCTGGAAACTCCGAATGGAACTGGCGTCTCAGCTGCGTGCGGTCGTAGCCTCTCTGCAAGTCGTGCAGCTCCGTCCTGTAGGGCGTCGTTGGCAACGGTTGCCATGGCGACGAAGCCTGCTGCTGCTTAGAGTCGCGCAGCTGCTCCTGGTCCAGGTAGACTGGCTCGGATCCGTAACCATAGGCAACCATCACATCCGTGTCGAAGTTGACACCTTTGGAAGACTTTGCTTGCTGCAGTGGCTGCTGCTTCTGGGCAGCAGGTGCAGCAGAAGAAGAAGCGTCGTGCAGTTCGTAGAGCCGCGGTCTGCCGGGCAGGTAGCCAACGGCGGGCCCGGGCAGGCCGAGGGTGTTCATCAGGCCTGCGCCGTCGCTGAAGCTCCAGGACGCGGAGGCGGCGGGCTCGTACTTCCTGCGCAGCCACGCGATGTCCGACCGGGCGTCCGTGTCGGCGATGGCGCCTGGCTGAGGGCTGCGCCGACTGTCAGACTCCACACGGCGTCTGCGAATCGTTGGTGTGAGGCGAAGTTGATCATTCACTCACTGTGCTTGATCACTCACTCACTGATAATTCACTCACTGTGCTTGATCATTCACTCACTGGCCTTGATCATTCACTCACTGTGCTTGATCACTAACTCACTGGGCTTGATCACTCACTCACTGATAATTCACTCACTGTGCTTGATCATTCACTCACTGTGCTTGATCACTCACTCACTGATAATTCACTCACTGTGCTTGATCATTCACTCACTGGCCTTGATCATTCACTCACTGTGCTTGATCACTCACTCACTGGGCTTGATCACTCACTCACTGTGCTTGATCACTCACTCACTGGGCTTGATCATTCACTCACTGTGCTTGATCACTCACTCACTGTGCTTGATCACTCACTCACTGTGCTTGATCATTCACTCACTGTGCTTGATCACTCACTCACTGTGCTTGATCACTCACTCACTGTGCTTGATCATTCACTCACTGTGCTTGATCACTCACTCACCGTGCTTGATCACTCACTCACTGGGCTTGATCACTCACTTACTGGGCTTGATCACTCACTCACTGGGCTTGATCACTCACTCACTGGGCTTGATCACTCACTCACTGGGCTTGATCACTCACTCACTGGGCTTGATCACTCACTCACTGTGCTTGATCACTCACTCACTGGGCTTGATCACTCACTCACTGTGCTTGATCAGCACACACAAATCAGTAACAATGGCCAGGCGGGAACCCAAGCACGGCCCGCCCGCCCTTTGCTGCCGATCTAAAACGCATCTGTAATCAACTTAGAGCCGCTCGGGAGCGACGCCCGGGTCGGCGGGGTCGCGCAGATCCCCCTGGGGGCCGGCCGGCTTGGACAGGGGGGGGGGGCTTAAAGAAGAGAAGACAGAAAACTGAAAGACAGACAGAGGGGGGAGAAAGTCGGTCCCGAACCCACAGCCATCAGACGCGACCCCTTATAAGCCCGCCCGGCAGTGAGTGAAAATTGAATTGCAAAAAAGCCAAATGAACACACAGTGGCTTCCGCGTATGCAGGAAGGGAGGAAACACGCTGACAGACACGGGGCGAGCGCGCAATACTTGTATCGAAATTCGAAACACTTGGAAAGAACACCGAGTCCCCGGTGCCTTGGCGACAAAAGTTCACATTTAAATTGATTCTTTGAAACACAATCAGCTTGTGCAGTTACTTTGCAGCTTTTTAAGTCACTCAGACGTTCATATCTCGACTCTCATCTTCACATCTCGGCTCTCATCTTCATATCTCGGTTCTCATCTTCATATCTCGGTTCTCATCTTCATATCTCGGCTCTCATCTTCATATCTCGGTTCTCATCTTCATATCTCGGCTCTCATCTTCATATCTCGGTTCTCATCTTCATATCTCGGTTCTCATCTTCATATCTCGGCTCTCATATTCATTTCTCGGCTCTCATCTTCATATCTCGGCTCTCATCTTCATATCTCGGTTCTCATCTTCATATCTCGGTTCTCATCTTCATATCTCGGTTCTCATCTTCATATCTCGGCTCTCATCTTCATATCTCGGCTCCCATCTTCATATCCCCGCTCCCATCTTCATAGCTCGGCTCTCATCTTCATATATCGGCTCTCATCTTCATATCTCGGCTCTCATCTTCATATCTCGGTTCTCATCTTCATATCTCGGTTCTCATCTTCATATCTCGGCTCTCATCTTCATATCTCGGCTCTCATCTTCATATCTCGGCTCTCATCTTCATATCTCGGCTCTCATATTCATTTCTCGGCTCTCATCTTCATATCTCGGCTCTCATCTTCATATCTCGGTTCTCATCTTCATATCTCGGCTCTCATCTTCATATCTCGGCTCACATCTTCATATCTCGGCTCTCATATTCATATCTCGGCTCTCATCTTCATATCCCCGCTCCCACGCTGCCATCTTCATATCTCGGCTCCCATCTTCATATCTCGGTTCCCATCTTCATATCTCACTAAACGCACTCAATTTACAGTACAAGTTCACTATCCCATACATTATACCCCCAAAGACCCTCAATTCCAGTTCGGCTTTCTCACCTGCTGTAGTCCCGGTAGCGGCTCTCCAACTCGCTGCCCCAGGCCTGCCCCCCACCATAGCCGCCGTCCTTGGCGTCAGCTCGGTCCCTCTCAGCAGGCCGCTGGCCATCGGCTGACTCATCAGTGACAGGCGATTCCGGCCTGGAGATGAAGGGGTTTCGGGATGGATGGCAATGATGCTGCGGGATTTGGCGATGGGGCACGGCGGGCAGACAGACAGACAGACAGACAGACAGGCAGACAGACAGACAGACAGACAGACAGACAGACAGACAGACAGACAGACAGACAGATAGACAGACAGCATCACCTGCTGCTAGCCTGGGAGGCGGCCCGCCACTGCTGTTGCTGCACCAGGGCATCCCAGTTGTCGGGCAGGTTGCGGTACTCCCGGCCCTCCAGCAGCCAGCGCTCCGATCTCTCCCTGTCAGTCTCAGGTCTGACGCGCTCTGCAGCCGCCCGGGAGTCGCCCTGGAGACCGCCTGGCAACGAGGCTGGGCTGTCGCCAGCAAGACGGCGGGCGATGCGACCCTCCTGGGGCCGCGGCGGCTCGAAGGAATGGTGGCCCCGCTGCTGCTGCAACGGGGCAGGCGGTGGAAACTCGATGGTAAAATTATTATAGAATTTAATAGCATAGTTTCAATGCTGTCTAACACCCATGCATAACACATGGGACGTCTAAACATTGTCTAACACTGCATCATAACACATGATATCTAAGACACTACATCATGACACATGGTATCTAACACACTATCATAACACATGGTATCTAACACACTACATTATAACACATGGTATCTAACACACTATCATAACACATGGTATCTAACACACTACATAATAACACATGGTATCTAACACACTACATTATAACACATGGTATCTAACACACTACATTATAACACATGGTATCTAACACACTATCATAACACATGGTATCTAACACACTATCATAACACATGGTATCTAACACACTACATTATAACACATGGTATCTAACACACTATCATAACACATGGTATCTAACACACTATCATAACACATGGTATCTAACACACTACATTATAACACATGGTATCTAACACACTATCATAACACATGGTATCTAACACACTATCATAACACATGGTATCTAACACACTACATTATAACACATGGTATCTAACACACTATCATAACACATGGTATCTAACACACTATCATAACACATGGTATCTAACGCACTACAATATTAACACATGGTATCGAACACACTCCATCATAACACATGGTATCTAACACACTAGATCATAACACATGGTATCTAACACACTATCATAACACATGGTATCTAACGCACTACAATATTAACACATGGTATCGAACACACTCCATCATAACACATGGTATCTAACACACTATCATAACACATGGTATCTAACACACTATCATAACACATGGTATCTAACACACTATCATAACACATGGTATCTAACACAGTATCATAACACATGGTATCTAACACACTATCATAACACATGGTATCTAACACACTACATTATAACACATGGTATCTAACACACTATCATAACACATGGTATCTAACACACTACATCATAACACATGGTATCTAGCCGCAGAATAAGACTCTGCAGCGATGCACAGTGCTGCATCAAATCTAAGGGACAAATAGATAAAACAAAGTCTTAATCAGACTGTTCCAAGGCTAAAAAATGATCAAAGGGGCTGCAAAATCGGAACTGAGACACAAGCTTTGCATGACAAGCAAAAGACAATGGAGTGCGACTGCCAGTCTGTGCTTGTCCTGTCTGACCGAATTAAAAAAGCAAAATAACTTTTTCAGCAATCATAAAGCATGCTTTTTCTATCAGCTGTTCAATAAATTCATTAGATTCTGGTAAGCATAGTCCTGACCTGCCCTAAGCATCAAGTATAGCTGGTTTATATAAGAGTTCGCTTGCACTTAATGAGTTCGTTCGCTAGGGGACTAATTATTTGTAGCATAATAATCCCAGCCTGCGCTAGCAGCTTCTTCATCCCTATATAGGCCAGAACGACTCATTAAGTACAAGACAATCTTTGTTTGGGCTTCTCACAGCATCCTCACCAGCTCCATCATATGGCCTGCTCACAATTCAATATCTGATATTCGCACAGCATCCTCACCATCTCCATCATGGCGCTTCCGCCGCCAGAAGCCCCTCTCATCAAGGCCTCGGTCTGCTTCTCCTGCCAGTCGGTGAGGGCCACGGGAAACTCCTGGCCCCGGCCCGTGAAGCTGCGCGAGTACTGGCTGCGCCACTGGTCCCGCTCAAGGTTGCGCAGGGTGTCCACAGCGGCCGGATCGGCGGCCGGGTCCGGTCGCATCGATGCGTTGGCGCCCAGCAACTGCGGCGGCACCGGATAGTACACCGGCTGCAGATGCCGGCTGGACAGCTTTGGCACCTGGGGGCGTTGGGGCCGAATTGGCGGCTTTGAATGGCATTTGAGTTCTGTCTGTCTGTCTGCCTGTCTGTCTGTCTGTCTGTCTGTCTGCCTGTCTGTCGGTCTGTCTGTCTGTCTGTCTGTCTGTCTGTCTGTCTGTCTGTCTGTCTGTCTGTCTGTCTGTCTGTCTGTCTGTCTGTCTGTCTGTCTGTCTGTCTGTCTGTCTGTCTGTCTGTCTGTCTGTCTGTCTGTCTGTCTGTCTGTCTGTCTGTCTGTCTGTCTGTCTGTCTGTCTGTCTGTCTGTCTGTCTGTCTGTCTGTCTGTCTGTCTGTCTGTCTGTCTGTCTGTCTGTCTGTCTGTCTGTCTGCCTGTCTGTCGGTCTGTCTGTCTGTCTGTCTGTCTGTCTGTCTGTCTGTCTGTCTGTCTGTCTGCCTGTCTGTCTGTCTGTCTGTCTGTCTGTCCGTCTTCAGCCTGTCTGTCTGTCTTCAGCCTGTCTGTCTGTCTTCAGCCTGTCTGTCTGTCTTCAGCCTGTCTGTCTGTCTTCAGCCTGTCTGTCTGTATTCAGCCTGTCTGTCTGTCTGTCTTCAGCCTGTCTGTCTGTATTCAGCCTGTCTGTCTGTCTTCAGCCTGTCTGTCTGTATTCAGCCTGTCTGTCTGTCTGTCTTCAGCCTGTCTGTCTGTCTTCAGCCTGTCTGTCTGTCTTCAGCCTGTCTGTCTGTCTTCAGCCTGTCTGTCTGTCTTCAGCCTGTCTGTCTGTATTCAGCCTGTCTAAATGTCTGTCTTCAGCCTGTCTGTCTGTCTTCAGCCTGTCTGTCTGTATTCAGCCTGTCTGTCTGTCTGTCTTCAGCCTGTCTGTCTGTCTTCAGCCTGTCTGTCTGTATTCAGCCTGTCTGTCTGTCTTCAGCCTGTCTAAATGTCTGTATTCAGCCTGTCTGTCTGTCTTCAGCCTGTCTAAATGTCTGTATTCAGCCTGTCTGTCTGTCTTCAGCCTGTCTAAATGTCTGTATTCAGCCTGCCTGTCTGTCTTCAGCCTGTCTGTCTGTCTTCAGCCTATCTGTCTGTATTCAGCCTGTCTAAATGTCTGTATTCAGCCTGTCTAAATTTCTGTATTCAGCCTGTCTAAATGTCTGTATTCAGCCTGTCTAAATGTCTGTATTCAGCCTGTCTGTCTGTCTTCAGCCTGTCTGTCTGTCTTCAGCCTGTCTGTCTGTCTTCAGCCTATCTGTCTGTATTCAGCCTGTCTAAATATCTGTATTCAGCCTGTCTAAATGTCTGTATTCAGCCTGTCTAAATGTATGTATTCAGCCTGTCTAAATGTCTGTATTCAGCCTGTCTAAATGTCTGTATTCAGCCTGTCTAAATGTCTGTATTCAGCCTGTCTAAATGTCTGTATTCAGCCTGTCTAAATGTCTGTATTCAGCCTGTCTAAATGTCTGTATTCAGTCTGTCTAAATGTCTGTATTCAGCCTGTCTAAATGTCTGTATTCAGCCTGTCTAAATGTATGTATTCAGCCTGTCTAAATGTCTGTCTTCAGCCTGTCTGTCTGTCTTCAGCCTGTCTGTCTGTCTTCAGCCTATCTGTCTGTATTCAGCCTGTCTAAATGTCTGTATTCAGCCTGTCTAAATGTCTGTATTCAGCCTGTCTAAATGTCTGTCTTCAGCCTGTCTGTCTGTCTTCAGCCTATCTGTCTGTATTCAGCCTGTCTAAATGTCTGTCTTCAGTATGTCTAACTGTCTGTCTGTCTGGCTGTCATCTATGTCCGCCACGTCTAAAACCCAGATGACACACGCGCGTGTCCCACTTAAAAAGCACACAGCAAAACAATCAACCCAAGAAAGTTTCAAATGGCCGGCAGAGATCTGTAACTTTTAAAAAAACTAAACATTTTTAATCAAGTTGGGGATGAAAACAAAACACAGAACCAAACAATTCAGGATCTGATGCGAAGTTGAACGCACGCACAGGATATTTGGTCCACTTACGCCAGAATTATTAGTATAATATTTTTTACAACAAGCACCAGGGCCAGGGCGATGGTCGGTCATCATAAATGTTTTACCACAACTGCTAGGCGACCAAGGAGCTCTAGGAGTCTGGATTGGAAACTATCTGTATCATAATAGCTCGTATGTCCGCAGTAGTGCCTATGAGTCTCAGAGTGTCTATGTTAAAGTGGCTCTGACTCTGTCTGTCGGTATGTCTGTCTGTCTGTCTGTCTGTCTGTCTGTCTGTCTGTCTGTCTGTCTGTATGTCTGCCTGCTTGCATTAGACACCAAAGTTCGTGCGTGATATCTCAGCATGAATGATGAAGACCCAATCCAAGACAAAAGCTAGTACTCCCAAGCCTAATCCAACAACAAGCAGAAATGCCAGAGAGTCCCACAACCGCAAGGAATTGAAGGAGATTGCAAAATTGCGTCTAACTGCTATTTTTAATGTCCATCTCTAGCCCAGAGAAAAAGCAGAAACACACAGACAGACACAAGCGCAGCACCAGCGCATCATTACAATGCCACTTGACTTATAAGCCTACAACAGTGACCTTTGGAAAGTTCACACAGCTAAAAAACCAATGACCGAACAAAACCAGTCAGACAAGCCACATTTTCTAAATAAATTTCAGTAAGTGCTTCTATGGACAGTCTTAGTCAAACCTACAGCATACACACACTACAGTCACTGGGTCTATCCCACAGCTATTGACCTGTGTTCTGCCTATAGCGCGGTTTCCACTGCGGACAGCGCTTTACAGGGCCGGCAGTCACCTAATAGAGCTGTGTCACCCCTGTGTTAAGTGCGGAATGGCAGTGCAATGGCAATTGACACACGGAAAGAAACCTTTCAGCAGTAGAAGCGAACCGACTAACTGTTTGCTACCCTGAAGCTGCTTATGAAATGTACTGGTAGGTAACAATAGAATCCAAATAGTTATTTTCATTTATGCAAAAATTTGCGCAAATACTGATCAGTTACTATGAGTAGATAAAGCAGTTTAAGATGAAGTATGTTTCTATTTCTAAAGTGTGTGTGTAGAGACATGTCAAATTTGAAAGATGTCACTGTCATGTCAGTGTGTCTGTCTGCCTTCCTACCTGTCTGTCTGTCTGTCTTAGTGTCTTGGTGTCTTAGTGTCTTGGTGTCTTAGTGTCTTGGTGTCTTGGTTTCTTGGTGTCTTAGTGCCTGTCTGTCTGTCTTAGTGTCTTGGTATCTTGGTTTCTTAGTGTCTGTCTGTCTGTCTTAGTGTCTTGGTATCTTGGTTTCTTAGTGTCTGTCTGTCTGTCTTAGTGTCTTAGTGTCTTGGTGTCTTGGTGTCTTAGTGTCTGTCTGTCTGTCTGTCTGTCTTAGTGTCTTGGTGTCTTGGTGTCTTAGTGTCTGTCTGTCTGTCTGTCTTAGTGTCTTGGTGTCTTGGTGTCTTAGTGTCTGTCTGTCTGTCTTAGTGTCTTGGTGTCTTGGTGTCTTAGTGTCTGTCTGTCTGTCTTAGTGTCTTGGTGTCTTAGTGTCTTGGTGTCTTGGTTTCTTGGTGTCTTAGTGCCTGTCTGTCTGTCTTAGTGTCTTGGTATCTTGGTTTCTTAGTGTCTGTCTGTCTGTCTGTCTTAGTGTCTTGGTGTCTTGGTGTCTTAGTGTCTGTCTGTCTGTCTTAGTGTCTTGGTATCTTGGTTTCTTAGTGTCTGTCTGTCTGTCTTAGTGTCTTGGTATCTTGGTTTCTTAGTGTCTGTCTGTCTGTCTTAGTGTCTTGGTGTCTTGGTGTCTTAGTGTCTGTCTGTCTGTCTTAGTGTCTTGGTATCTTGGTTTCTTAGTGTCTGTCTGTCTGTCTTAGTGTCTTAGTGTCTTGGTGTCTTGGTGTCTTAGTGTCTGTCTGTCTGTCTGTCTGTCTTAGTGTCTTAGTGTCTTGGTGTCTTAGTGTCTGTCTGTCTGTCTGTCTTAGTGTCTTGGTGTCTTGGTGTCTTAGTGTCTGTCTGTCTGTCTTGGTGTCTTGGTGTCTTGGTGTCTTAGTGTCTGTCTGTCTGTCTGTCTGTCTGTATTAGTGTCTTGGTGTCTTGGTTTCTTGGTGTCTTAGTGCCTGTCTGTCTGTCTTAGTGTCTTGGTATCTTGGTTTCTTAGTGTCTGTCTGTCTGTCTTAGTGTCTTAGTGTCTTGGTGTCTTGGTGTCTTAGTGTCTGTCTGTCTGTCTGTCTGTCTTAGTGTCTTAGTGTCTTGGTGTCTTGGTGTCTTAGTGTCTGTCTGTCTGTCTGTCTTAGTGTCTTGGTGTCTTGGTGTCTTAGTGTCTGTCTGTCTGTCTTAGTGTCTTGGTGTCTTGGTGTCTTAGTGTCTGTCTGTCTATCTTAGTGTCTTGGTATCTTGGTTTCTTAGTGTCTGTCTGTCTGTCTGTCTTGGTGTCTTGGTGTCTTAGTGTCTGTCTGTCTGTCTGTCTGTCTGTATTAGTGTCTTGGTGTCTTGGTGTCTTGGTGTCTTGGTGTCTTAGTGTCTTAGTGTCTGTCTGTCTTGGTGTCTTGGTGTCTTAGTGTCTGTCTGTCTTAGTGTCTTGGTATCTTGGTGTCTTGGTGTCTGTCTGTCTGTCTGTCTGTCTGTATTAGTGTCTTGGTGTCTTGGTGTCTTGGTGTCTTGGTGTCTGAGTGTCTTAGTGTCTGTCTGTCTTGGTGTCTTAGTGTCTTGGTGTCTTAGTGTCTTGGTGTCTTAGTGTCTTGGTGTCTTGGTTTCTTGGTGTCTTAGTGCCTGTCTGTCTGTCTTAGTGTCTTGGTATCTTGGTTTCTTAGTGTCTGTCTGTCTGTCTTAGTGTCTTGGTGTCTTGGTGTCTTAGTGTCTGTCTGTCTGTCTGTCTGTCTTAGTGTCTTAGTGTCTTGGTGTCTTGGTGTCTTAGTGTCTGTCTGTCTGTCTGTCTTAGTGTCTTGGTGTCTTGGTGTCTTAGTGTCTGTCTGTCTGTCTTAGTGTCTTGGTGTCTTGGTGTCTGTCTGTCTGTCTTAGTGTCTTGGTGTCTTGGTGTCTTGGTGTCTGTCTGTCTGTCTTAGTGTCTTAGTGTCTGTCTGTCTGTCTGTCTTGGTGTCTTGGTGTCTTAGTGTCTGTCTGTCTGTCTGTCTGTCTGTATTAGTGTCTTGGTGTCTTAGTGCCTGTCTGTCTGTCTTAGTGTCTTGGTATCTTGGTTTCTTAGTGTCTGTCTGTCTGTCTTAGTGTCTTAGTGTCTTGGTGTCTTGGTGTCTTAGTGTCTGTCTGTCTGTCTGTCTGTCTTAGTGTCTTAGTGTCTTGGTGTCTTGGTGTCTTAGTGTCTGTCTGTCTGTCTGTCTTAGTGTCTTGGTGTCTTGGTGTCTTAGTGTCTGTCTGTCTGTCTTAGTGTCTTGGTGTCTTGGTGTCTGTCTGTCTGTCTTAGTGTCTTGGTGTCTTGGTGTCTTGGTGTCTGTCTGTCTGTCTTAGTGTCTTGGTGTCTTAGTGTCTGTCTGTCTGTCTTAGTGTCTTGGTATCTTGGTTTCTTAGTGTCTGTCTGTCTGTCTGTCTTGGTGTCTTGGTGTCTTGGTGTCTTAGTGTCTGTCTGTCTGTCTGTCTGTCTGTATTAGTGTCTTGGTGTCTTGGTGTCTTGGTGTCTTGGTGTCTTAGTGTCTTAGTGTCTGTCTGTCTTGGTGTCTTAGTGTCTGTCTGTCTTAGTGTCTTGGTATCTTGGTGTCTTGGTGTCTGTCTGTCTGTCTGTCTGTCTGTCTGTATTAGTGTCTTGGTGTCTTGGCGTCTTAGTGTCTTAGTGTCTTAGTGTCTTGGTGTCTTAGTGTCTTGGTGTCTGTCTGTCTTAGTGTCTTGGTGTCTTGGTGTCTTGGTGTCTTAGGGTCTGTCTGTCTGTCTTGGTGTCTTGGTGTCTTAGTGTCTGTCTGTCTTAGTGTCTTGGTGTCTTGGTGTCTTGGTGTCTTGGTGTCTTAGTGTCTTAGTGTCTGTCTGTCTTGGTGTCTTGGTGTCTTGGTGTCTTAGTGTCTTAGTGTCTGTCTGTCTGTCTTAGTGTCTTGGTATCTTGGTTTCTTAGTGTCTGTCTGTCTGTCTTAGTGTCTTAGTGTCTTGGTGTCTTGGTGTCTTAGTGTCTGTCTGTCTGTCTGTCTGTCTTAGTGTCTTGGTGTCTTGGTGTCTTAGTGTCTGTCTGTCTGTCTGTCTTAGTGTCTTGGTGTCTTGGTGTCTTAGTGTCTGTCTGTCTGTCTTAGTGTCTTGGTGTCTTGGTGTCTTAGTGTCTGTCTGTCTGTCTTAGTGTCTTGGTGTCTTAGTGTCTTGGTGTCTTGGTTTCTTGGTGTCTTAGTGCCTGTCTGTCTGTCTTAGTGTCTTGGTATCTTGGTTTCTTAGTGTCTGTCTGTCTGTCTGTCTTAGTGTCTTGGTGTCTTGGTGTCTTAGTGTCTGTCTGTCTGTCTTAGTGTCTTGGTATCTTGGTTTCTTAGTGTCTGTCTGTCTGTCTTAGTGTCTTGGTATCTTGGTTTCTTAGTGTCTGTCTGTCTGTCTTAGTGTCTTGGTGTCTTGGTGTCTTAGTGTCTGTCTGTCTGTCTTAGTGTCTTGGTATCTTGGTTTCTTAGTGTCTGTCTGTCTGTCTTAGTGTCTTAGTGTCTTGGTGTCTTGGTGTCTTAGTGTCTGTCTGTCTGTCTGTCTGTCTTAGTGTCTTAGTGTCTTGGTGTCTTAGTGTCTGTCTGTCTGTCTGTCTTAGTGTCTTGGTGTCTTGGTGTCTTAGTGTCTGTCTGTCTGTCTTGGTGTCTTGGTGTCTTGGTGTCTTAGTGTCTGTCTGTCTGTCTGTCTGTCTGTATTAGTGTCTTGGTGTCTTGGTTTCTTGGTGTCTTAGTGCCTGTCTGTCTGTCTTAGTGTCTTGGTATCTTGGTTTCTTAGTGTCTGTCTGTCTGTCTTAGTGTCTTAGTGTCTTGGTGTCTTGGTGTCTTAGTGTCTGTCTGTCTGTCTGTCTGTCTTAGTGTCTTAGTGTCTTGGTGTCTTGGTGTCTTAGTGTCTGTCTGTCTGTCTGTCTTAGTGTCTTGGTGTCTTGGTGTCTTAGTGTCTGTCTGTCTGTCTTAGTGTCTTGGTGTCTTGGTGTCTTAGTGTCTGTCTGTCTATCTTAGTGTCTTGGTATCTTGGTTTCTTAGTGTCTGTCTGTCTGTCTGTCTTGGTGTCTTGGTGTCTTAGTGTCTGTCTGTCTGTCTGTCTGTCTGTATTAGTGTCTTGGTGTCTTGGTGTCTTGGTGTCTTGGTGTCTTAGTGTCTTAGTGTCTGTCTGTCTTGGTGTCTTGGTGTCTTAGTGTCTGTCTGTCTTAGTGTCTTGGTATCTTGGTGTCTTGGTGTCTGTCTGTCTGTCTGTCTGTCTGTATTAGTGTCTTGGTGTCTTGGTGTCTTGGTGTCTTGGTGTCTGAGTGTCTTAGTGTCTGTCTGTCTTGGTGTCTTAGTGTCTTGGTGTCTTAGTGTCTTGGTGTCTTAGTGTCTTGGTGTCTTGGTTTCTTGGTGTCTTAGTGCCTGTCTGTCTGTCTTAGTGTCTTGGTATCTTGGTTTCTTAGTGTCTGTCTGTCTGTCTTAGTGTCTTGGTGTCTTGGTGTCTTAGTGTCTGTCTGTCTGTCTGTCTGTCTTAGTGTCTTAGTGTCTTGGTGTCTTGGTGTCTTAGTGTCTGTCTGTCTGTCTGTCTTAGTGTCTTGGTGTCTTGGTGTCTTAGTGTCTGTCTGTCTGTCTTAGTGTCTTGGTGTCTTGGTGTCTGTCTGTCTGTCTTAGTGTCTTGGTGTCTTGGTGTCTTGGTGTCTGTCTGTCTGTCTTAGTGTCTTAGTGTCTGTCTGTCTGTCTGTCTTGGTGTCTTGGTGTCTTAGTGTCTGTCTGTCTGTCTGTCTGTCTGTATTAGTGTCTTGGTGTCTTAGTGCCTGTCTGTCTGTCTTAGTGTCTTGGTATCTTGGTTTCTTAGTGTCTGTCTGTCTGTCTTAGTGTCTTAGTGTCTTGGTGTCTTGGTGTCTTAGTGTCTGTCTGTCTGTCTGTCTGTCTTAGTGTCTTAGTGTCTTGGTGTCTTGGTGTCTTAGTGTCTGTCTGTCTGTCTGTCTTAGTGTCTTGGTGTCTTGGTGTCTTAGTGTCTGTCTGTCTGTCTTAGTGTCTTGGTGTCTTGGTGTCTGTCTGTCTGTCTTAGTGTCTTGGTGTCTTGGTGTCTTGGTGTCTGTCTGTCTGTCTTAGTGTCTTGGTGTCTTAGTGTCTGTCTGTCTGTCTTAGTGTCTTGGTGTCTTGGTTTCTTAGTGTCTGTCTGTCTGTCTTAGTGTATTGGTGTCTTGGTTTCTTAGTGTCTGTCTGTCTGTCTTAGTGTATTGGTGTCTTGGTTTCTTAGTGTCTGTCTGTCTTAGTGTATTGGTGTCTTGGTTTCTTAGTGTCTGTCTGTCTTAGTGTATTGGTGTCTTGGTGTCTTAGTGTCTGTCTGTCTGTCTGTCTTGGTGTCTTAGTGTCTGTCTGTCTGTCTGTCTTAGTGTCTTGGTGTCTTAGTGTCTGTCTGTCTGTCTGTCTTGGTGTCTTAGTGTCTGTCTGTCTGTCTGTCTTGGTGTCTTGGTGTCTTAGTGTCTGTCTGTCTGTCTGTCTGTCTGTCTTAGTGTCTTGGTGTCTTGGTGTCTTGGTGTCTTGGTGTCTTAGTGTCTGTCTGTCTGTCTGTCTTAGTGTCTTGGTGTCTTGGTTTCTTAGTGTCTGTCTGTCTATCTGTCTTGGTGTCTTGGTGTCTTAGTGTCTGTCTGTCTGTCTGTCTTGGTGTCTTGGTGTCTTGGTGTCTTGGTGTCTTAGTGTCTGTCTGTCTTGGTGTCTTGGTATCTTGGTTTCTTAGTGTCTGTCTGTCTGTCTGTCTTGGTGTCTTAGTGTCTGTCTGTCTGTCTGTCTTAGTGTCTTGGTGTCTTGGTGTCTTAGTGTCTGTCTGTCTTAGTGTCTTGGTGTCTTGGTGTCTTGGTGTCTTGGTGTCTGTCTGTCTGTCTGTCTTAGTGTCTTGGTGTCTTGGTTTCTTAGTGTCTGTCTGTCTGTCTGTCTTGGTGTCTTGGTGTCTTAGTGTCTGTCTGTCTGTCTGTCTTAGTGTCTTGGTGTCTTGGTGTCTTGGTGTCTTGGTGTCTTAGTGTCTGTGTGTCTTGGTGTCTTGGTGTCTTGGTGTCTTAGTGTCTGTCTGTCTGTCTGTCTTAGTGTCTTGGTGTCTTGGTGTCTTGGTGTCTTGGTGTCTTAGTGTCTGTCTGTCTTAGTGTATTGGTGTCTTGGTTTCTTAGTGTCTGTCTGTCTGTCTTAGTGTCTTAGTGTCTTAGTGTCTTAGTGTCTTAGTGTCTTAGTGTATTGGTATCTTGGTTTCTTGGTGTCTGTCTGTCTTAGTGTATTGGTGTCTTGGTTTCTTAGTGTCTGTCTGTCTGTCTTAGTGTATTGGTGTCTTGGTTTCTTAGTGTCTGTCTGTCTGTCTTAGTGTATTGGTGTCTTGGTTTCTTAGTGTCTGTCTGTCTTAGTGTATTGGTGTCTTGGTTTCTTAGTGTCTGTCTGTCTTAGTGCATTGGTGTCTTGGTTTCTTAGTGTCTGTCTGTCTGTCTTAGTGTCTTGGTGTCATGGTTTCTTGGTGTCTTAGTGTCTTAGTGTCTTAGTGTATTGGTATCTTGGTTTCTTGGTGTCTGTCTGTCTGTCTGTCTCTGCTGAAAAAAACCACTATAACTCGGATGAGAAAGCAGCTGCAGGAACACAATAAATGCTTTTTCG
>NIVC01000019.1:82500-265000 GCA_002269645.1 Macrostomum lignano
GCACAGTTATAAACAGTCATTGGTTTGATATAAATTATTGTTATATTGTCATGCTTTAAAACTAGTTTGTACTTACTACTTACAAGACAAGTACAACAGTAGTGTCTAATGCAAAAATGAACTACTATATTGATGAGAATAAATTCTAATTTACTAATCTTTATTCATAGTGAGCATAGCAAATGAGACCACTCTACTCTCCTGCCCAAGCCTACTGGATTCATCAGAGCCTCTGTATCCTGCCGCCCTGGACCTGCGCAATACAGTGAGAGAGAGAATGAGTGAGGCATGAGAAAGGAGACCAGTGAGGTATGAGAAAGGGAGACCAGAGAGGAATGAGCAAGGGATACCAGTGAGAAAAGAGAAAGGGAGACCAGTGAGGAATGAGAAAAAGAGACCAGTGAGGCATGAGAAAGGGACACCAGTGAGGAATGAGAAAGGGAGACCAGTGAGGAATGAGAAAAGAGACCAGTGAGGAATGAGAAAGGGAGACCAGACAGGCATGAGAAAGGGAGACCAGACAGGCATGAGAAAGGGAGACCAGAGTCACGAGAAGGGGAGACAAGAGTCACGAGAAGGGGAGACAAGAGTCACGAGAAGGGGAGACAAGAGTCACGAGAAGGGGAGACCAGAGTCACGAGAAGGGGAGACAAGAGTCACGAGAAGGGGAGACAAGAGTCACGAGAAGGGGAGACCAGAGTCACGAGAAAGGGAGACCAGAGTCACGAGAAGGGGAGACAAGAGTCACGAGAAGGGGAGACCAGAGTCACGAGAAGGGGAGACAAGAGTCACGAGAAGGGGAGACAAGAGTCACGAGAAGGGGAGACCAGAGTCACGAGAAAGGGAGACAAGAGTCACGAGAAGGGGAGACAAGAGTCACGAGAAGGGGAGACAAGAGTCACGAGAAGGGGAGACAAGAGTCACGAGAAGGGGAGACCAGAGTCACGAGAAGGGGAGACAAGAGTCACGAGAAGGGGAGACAAGAGTCACGAGAAGGGGAGACCAGAGTCACGAGAAGGGGAGACAAGAGTCACGAGAAGGGGAGACAAGAGTCACGAGAAGGGGAGACCAGAGTCACGAGAAAGGGAGACAAGAGTCACGAGAAGGGGAGACAAGAGTCACGAGAAGGGGAGACAAGAGTCACGAGAAGGGGAGACAAGAGTCACGAGAAGGGGAGACCAGAGTCACGAGAAAGGGAGACCAGAGTCACGAGAAGGGGAGAACGGGATGGATATTATACAGAGAAAAATTGGGCACCAAGAAGTAAGACTGAGACAACAGAAGTCAAGAAATTGGACGAATAATTTTGAACTTCATTGGAAAAAATCTCTAATTACTTAATATCTTACTTAAAGGCATTTAATAAGTAGTCTGTTAAGCATATATCAACACTCGGCAGTAAGTGCTTAAGCTGCCATTTGCTGCGATCAGATTGCAAATTAAGCCACAAAAGTACAATGACCGCACAGATTTAATTTTAACAGTACAAAATTGTGTATAAAAAGCCAAAAATAATTTACACGCGCTTTATGCTACTCGATATTATGACACTACTAATGCGTGGCCAAGACAATTTAGTTATGACTCTGGTCATAATATGCATGTAGTCATGATCCTGACAATAAAAAATATCATGACTCTGGTCAGGATATAATCATGACACTGGTCAGGATACAGTCATGACACTGGTCAGGATACAGTCATGACACTGGTCAGGATACAGTCATGACACTGGTCAGCATACAGTCATGACACTGGTCAGGATACAGTCATGACACTGGTCAGGATACAGTCATGACACTGGTCAGCATACAGTCATGACACTGGTCAGGATCCAGTCATGACACTGGTCAGCATACAGTCATGACACTGGTCAGCATACAGTCATGACACTGGTCAGCATACAGTCATGACACTGGTCAGGATACAGTCATGACACTGGTCAGCATACAGTCATGACACTGGTCAGCATACAGTCATGACACTGGTCAGGATACAGTCATGACACTGGTCATAACACAATAATAGAACTGCTGTGGCACTGCAATGGTCATCCAGAGCAGAAAATCTCAAAAAAGCTGGCAAAGCAATATAAACAAAGAAGCAGAGCCGCCAAAGAGAATTAATTACGCCGATCCTGCAGACACGATGTGCGCCTGCTCGCCCTCCAGACTGCTATCGTCGCCGTCCCCAGTCAGCAGGCCGACGTGGCTTTGATCTTCGTCGAATGGAGAATGCGCCGGCGCTGGGACGCCGTTGGACCGGACGACAACTCCGCCCCCTCCAACAGCCGGGTCGGTGCGATGCACAGGAACATTCAAATTCCACAGGCTAATATCGTGCTCTTTAAACGCATTCAACAAGAATATGCCGGATATTATAGTTGAAAATCCGACCAGATTGCCCAGCACGTCTTCGGGCTTCATGTTGAACCACTCCTTGTACAGTATGGAGGAGGCGATGATGACAAAGGTGGTGAAGAACACGTACAGAATAGGCGACACCACGCTGGTGTTGAATATGTCCAGTGCTTTGTTGAGATAGTTCATCTGCACCGTGACAAAGAACAATACGGATGCTATTAACAACCAAGTCACCGGCAGGACGAATACATTGTCGCCGGCGAATGTCTGCTTGATGGCAACCCCGGTGCCTTTGCAGCCCATGACGGACAGGGAGCCCAGGGAGCCGGATATGGTGATGTACACCAGCGGGTTGGTTCTGCCGTAGAGGGGTGCGAAATAGAATATGAGCACCGCGGATGCCGCCAGCACGATTGCCACGTAGGATATGAAGCCTGCGGGATTGGGGGCGATTTTCTCAGTGTTGGAATATCTGGGGAGGGCGATTTTCTCAGTGTTAGATTATCTGGGGAGGGCGATTTTCTCAGTGTTGGAATATCTGGAGAGGGCGATTTTCTCAGTGTTGGATTATCTGGGGAGGGCGATTTTCTCAGTGTTAGATTATCTGCGGAGGGCGATTTTCTCAGTGTTAGATTATCTGGGGAGGGCGATTTTCTCAGTGTTGGAATATCTGGAGAGGGCGATTTTCTCAGTGTTGGATTATCTGGGGAGGGCGATTTTCTCAGTGTTAGATTATCTGGGGAGGGCGATTTTCTCAGTGTTAGATTATCTGCGGAGGGCGATTTTCTCAGTTTTAGATTATCTGGGGAGGGCGATTTTCTCAGTGTTAGATTATCTGGGGAGGGCGATTTTCTCAGTGTTAGATTATCTGAGGAGGGCGATTTTCTCAGTGTTATATTATCTGAGGAGGGCGATTTTCTCAGTGTTGGATTATCTAGGGAGGGCGATTTTCTCAGTGTTAGATTATCTAGGGAGGGCGATTTTCTCAGTGTTAGATTATCTGAGGAGGGCGATTTTCTCAGTGTTAGATTATCTGAGGAAAGCGATTTTCTCATTGCTAGATTATCTGAGGAGAACCAGGTAGATTCTCTTACGGATGGAGACTATCTGGGAGAGATAGTTGAGTTTATCTGAATCTGAGGCAGTCTACAGCTGGATTTCATCAAGTTAATTCTGTCAAGGCGCGACTCTGTTTTGGGACACTGACTAGCTGGGAGCGGTAATCCAACAGGGACACACAGAAAGAGTTGCATTCAACTCACCAAAATCTTTAAGCTTGACAACCAATTCTTGCATTGTAGTGACCTCCTGCTCTTTGGGCGCATGAATGACAATCATAGTGGAGCCGAGCAAACACACAAGGCAGCCAATTTTGCCCAACAGATTTAAGCGTTCGTTTAAAAATTTTGAGGCCAGCATAGCGCTAACCAGGACGCTCAGAGCGCCCAGTGGCGTCACCAGCGAGGCGGGCGCGAACGCGTAAGCCGCGAAGTTCGCGCCTTCGCCTGCTGCCATCATGAGGAAGCCGGACCACCAGACCACATCTCTCAGGTAGCCGTAGCCACCCTCGCCTGGGATTGGGGCGAATGTGAATTCCTATTTAGTGAAACTGTCAGGGCTGGGAATTCTTATTTAGTGAAACTGTCAGGGCTGGGAATTCTTATTTAGTGAAACTGTCAGGGCTGGGAATTCTTATTTAGTGAAACTGTCAGGGCTGGGAATTCTTATTTAGTGAAACTGTCAGGGCTGGGAATTCTTATTTAGTGAAACTGTCAGGGCTGGGAATCCCTATTTAGTGAAACTGTCAGGGCTGGGAATTCTTATTTAGTGAAACTGTCAGGGCTGGGAATCCCTATTTAGTGAAACTGTCAGGGCTGGGAATTGTTATTTAGTGAAACTGTCAGGGCTGGGAATCCCTATTTAGTGAAACTGTCAGGGCTGGGAATTCTTATTTAGTGAAACTGTCAGGGCTGGGAATCCCTATTTAGTGAACTGTCAGGGCTGGGAATTCTTGTTTAGTGAAACTGTCAGGGCTGGGAATCCCTATTTAGTGACACTGTCAAGCCTGGGAATTCTTATTTAGTGAAACTGGGAATCCCTATTTAGTGAAACTGTCAGGGCTGGGAATTCTTATTTAGTGAAACTGGGAATCCCTATTTAGTGAAACTGTCAAGCCTGGGAATTCTTATTTAGTGAAACTGGGAATCCCTATTTAGTGAAACTGTCAGGGCTGGGAATTCTTATTTAGTGAAACTGTCAGGGCTGGGAATTCTTATTTAGTGAAACTGTCAGGGCTGGGAATTCTTATTTAGTGAAACTGTCAGGGCTGGGAATTCTTATTTAGTGAAACTGTCAGGGCTGGGAATCCCTATTTAGTGAAACTGTCAGGGCTGGGAATTCTTATTTAGTGAAACTGTCAGGGCTGGGAATCCCTATTTAGTGACACTGTCAGGGCTGGGAATTCTTATTTAGTGAAACTGTCAGGGCTGGGAATCCCTATTTAGTGAAACTGTCAGGGCTGGGAATTCTTATTTAGTGAAACTGGGAATCCCTATTTAGTGGAACTGGGAATCCCTATTTAGTTAAACTGGGAATCCCTATTTAGTTAAACTGGGAATCCCTATTTAGTGGAACTAGGAATCCCTATTTAGTTAAACTGGGAATCCCTATTTAGTGAAACTGGAAATCCCTATTTAGTAAAACTGGGAATCCCTATTTAGTTAAACTGGGAATCCCTATTTAGTTAAACTGGGAATCCCTATTTAGTGGAACTAGGAATCCCTATTTAGTTAAACTGGGAATCCCTATTTAGTGAAACTGGAAATCTCCATTTAGTGAAACTGGGAATTCCTATTTAGTTAAACTGGGAATCCCTATTTATTGAAACTGGGAATCCCTATTTATCGGAACTGTGAATCCCTATTTAGTGAAACTGTCAGGGCTGGGAATCCCTATTTAGTGGAACTGGGAATCCCTATTTAGTGGAACTGGGAATCCCTATTTAGTGAAACTGGGAATCCCTATTTAGTGAAACAGGGAATTCCTGTCTAGTGAAACTGGGAATACCCTATTTAGTGAAACTGGGAATCCCTATTTAGTGAAACTGGGAATTCCTATCTAGTGAAACTGGGAATACCCTATTTAGTGAAACTGGGAATCCCTATTTAGTGAAACTGGGAATCCCTATTTAGTGAAACTGGGAATCCCTATTTAGTGAAACTGGGAATCCCTATTTATCGGAACTGGGAATCTCTATTTAGTGAAACTGGGAATCCCTATTTAGTGAAACTGGGAATCCCTATTTATCGGAACTGGGAATCCCTATTTATCGGAACTGGGAATCCCTATTTATCGGAACTGGGAATCTCTATTTAGTGAAACTGGGAATCCCTATTTAGTGAAACTGGGAATCCCTATTTAGCGGAACTGGGAATCTCTATTTAGTAGAGCTGTCAATTAATCGACTGAAGACTAGGAATACAACTCTTCCGCCTAAACAAGACCATAAAATGAGTAAAATAAAACAAGGCACAAACCAGCCCGGATGCCCCGATTGGACAATCTGATGAGCGCTTTCTTCTTCAGAATAAAGCTGGTACCAATAAATAAACTGGAGCTCATAGCCAGAAACAGGCCAATATAGAAGTCGAACCTGCCGTTGCTTGCCGAACTAACCATGCTGGCATTGGTTGAGTTGTCTAGCGAGCTGGAGTCCCAGTCATCAGAGTAAGCCAACTAAAACATTCATTCCACAGTGTGAGTGGCTATATGACTCGATCAATGCATTTTTATACAACTGCTTTATGCACCCAAACCTCAAACACCATTTTCACCATAATTTCCCAGTTCTAAGGCTGATTTCAAGTTCAGAAGTTTTAGTTAACTAATATGGATCTGACAATGCAGTACTAAACCACAATTTGAAAATTCTTGCTAAGAAAAATTGTTTATACTGACTAAAACAAAAGTTGATAGGCTAGAAAATCACTATTGTATGAGTGGAAATTTAATTTTTCCAACTGTCCAAGTTCAACTAAGTCATTATTTACCTCAATCTTCATGCAGCAAATAACCACACTGGTGGATTTCATGTTTGAGTAAAGTAAAAAGAGTTTAGTACACAGTTAGGGGTTGAACCTGGCTTCAAAATTAGGTTTTCTAAAACTACAAGAATATGTATAGTAAGTGATCAAGAATATCTATAATATATAGCTGAAGTACCAGAAACCTTAGGGAATAGTTGACTGGCCAATTGAATATGATAGACAGTGAGTGATTAGTATGCAAAAATAGCCACCATAGATACCAAGCTTTTAGTATAATATTTCATAAGCCACATTCAATTAAGCCAAGTCTATAGCAGTTCAACCATAAATGTGAACTTTATTTAATTTTAAAAAGCACAAAAATGGCTTAAAGCAGCATTCATAAATGTGATTTTTTCAATTTAACAAATGAAATTTAAATGCAAGCAAATGTTTGTAATAGTATTAATAGGTACTTGAAAACAAATTTTCAAGGATGATTCTTGAATATTTTAGCAGGGTTTTTATTAAAGAAGTGAAAGTCAATTTAACCAAGTATAATATTGATTATATGTTGAATCAACTATAAGGATCCTAAAAAGCCTACTAAATTTTTTTGTTTACCAGAACCAAAACTTTAATCTTAAAGAACATGCTTGGGCGCAACCTAGGGATTCACCTGGCCATTTCTATTGGCAACACACACACGTAAGTTGCTATTGGATGGAATAGTCACGTGACTGCTCTCAGCCAATAGCAACTTATATGTGTGTGTTGCCAATAGAAACAGCTGAGTGATTCCCAAGGTTGTGCATGTATGTTAAAGAAATAATAAACCCAATGAGATTTTACTAAAAGGCTTTTATAATAGTCTAAGAGGAAATTAGCCCCTAATCAAATTGACTTTTAAAGTAACTGTTTGACAATAAAAGTTTAAAGTTTTGTTTTTAAATATAAAAATAAAAAGCTGGTTAAAAAGAAATTTTTCATGAGTAGACAACAAGCAATTTTTATTAAAATGACTACACAACAAAAATATATTGACTCAAGGACCAAATTGTCAAATATGACAATAAAAAAGCTCTTTAAATACAGAATTGGCATGTCTTTCACCCAATGGTATTTTGTTATACAAAAATGATTTTATGAAACTTTACCTACTTATTCAAAGCATGGGTTTAAAATCATTATATACTTACTAATAGTTCAAGGAGCCACCTGTAACAAAAAATGGATATACATGATAGGTACATTTAAAAATAATAAAATACCTAATAAAAATACAAATAAACTTTGTTCACTGTTATTACTTTTGGAAATACAATAGAAAAATGCTATTAACTATAAACTATATTTTAAATATTTGTTATCATAGCATAAGTATTATAATATTTTACTTATAATAATTGAACGTTAATGCTAATTATTATTATATAGCTAAATTAATCTAAGCATTTATATATTTGAGCTAAAGGTTATAAAAAGTCAAATACACTTATATTTATTATTGACCTATTTTATCCTCAATACTAGCATATAAATATAATAATAGATTAGAATACTTTTTAGCAAATAAGACTTGGCACTTATAATTGAACCTGGGATTGAAATCAAAGTCAAACTATTTTATAAAATAACCAATACTTCAATTTTTTACTTTTTACTAAATTCTAAATTGATTTTTTATAAAAAAAGTTATGCCTAGATGGCTAATTGCCAAAATTATTATTAAATTTCTTAAATTCTTAAAATTATTAAATTTTTCCAAAAACTCCTATATTTGAAATTGACAAAGACAGTTTAGATAGTTTAAGCTAATAGGCTATAACCTATTAACCTTAAATCCTAAAAAATACCAAATAGATGCATATTTCAAATTGCAACTAGGCCTATTCGAATAATAGGCCTATGGCTATATCAATTGATAAAAATTCATTATTCAGAATCAATTCTAAAGATAAAGCTTTGATATAACACTACTAATATAATAATATTCAGTTTAGACCATAAACTATTTTGTCTGTTTAATTCTAGCTAAATAGACCCACTTCATAAGAATATTACTATTACTGTGATTCATAGTCAGGAAAGTGGTGGCGGCATAGTGTGCACCAGAAAGAATACCATAACAATTTTGTTTACACTATGCACCAAAATTCAAGGCATTTTTGCACCACTATGAATGGCTACAGTAGATATCATGCGGTCAGGCTTTAATGTCACTTGACAAGTTGACTAATGGTTACTTTACTTACCATATACTGAATATGGAAATGTGACGCTTATATGCAAATATAGTTGGCTAGGCCTACTACTACTGCCAATAGTCACTTTATTAATTTTATTTCTTTAGCTGTATTCCTCACAGATTTCGACTTTTCATTTGGTCTGCCCAATTCAATAGAAAGGTTGCGTTGTAAAAAGTTGTTTAACAGTCTGCTCATGAATTGATCTTCAAGTAATTTGCAACAAAAAAGCAAATTAAATATACGCTCTACACAACGGGGGCGATAAATAATTATTCTTTTAAACTTCTTCCTGATTGTTTAAAAACAAAAATAGAACAGGTTAATCTTGTTTAAGGGCTTCCTACTTTCCAAACGCATAAAAAGTAACTTTTCCCACTTTGTTAAAATGGTATGAGCTTTTGGCTCCACAATGGACGATTAGGTTATTTCGGCCTGTATTATAGCCAAATGAATGTGCTACGGTAAAAAAGAGATTGCTTCCTTTGGTCCTGTTTACTTCGTCTTTGTTAAATAAACTTAAATAGCTTAAACGTAGACCTCTGAGGCTCTACTGCCTTTTTATTGACACGATGCGCTTGTACATGCTTACAATGTACACGTAGCATACATATGTCTCAAGAGAATCGAATTAAGTGACATCATACATGTAACTGTCGCGTAATTCTAGTAGTCCTTACTTTACAAAGTGTATACCTATTTTATACTTGTCCATTCTACTACGTATATCCATATATAATATCTGCACATTCAACGCATTACAGTGTGGATGCCTGCATGTACATATGTAGTGGAATGTACGTCTACTATACATGTATATAGCTACGTGTACATGTGCATTCATCTATACATGTTTATTATATTTAGTTTAGTTTTTAAACTGGAATTTCATTAAGTTCGCAGAATTTTTTGCTTCATTTTTTCACCAAGGACAACTGAAGTTATACGTTATCCTACTTCAGTTGTCCTTGTTTTTCATTCGAATTCAGACGAAAGGGAAAATTGCTTTGTACATGTTTACATGTGTAATAGTGTAAATGGAAAATATACACAAAATGCTCAATGTACATGCAGCCATACGGCTCTGTGTAGCATAGTAATCGTACTGCATTTATAGTTTTTCTAATTGCACGTCTAGTGAGAACACCACGCACTATTCCACTGCCTTACAACTCGTTTTTGAAGTACAGTATACATTTATGTGGAATTGTGAAATGAATAACTGAGTAGCTAGAACAGCCGCGCGCGACAGTTTTTAAAAAAAACTCAGTGCAAGAGTTAACAACGTGGTTATCCTCAAGGAAGAGTATATATATATATATGCATCGATGCAGGATTAATAATTAATAACATTTAGAGACGATGGGAGATTGATATCGTAATGAAAAGGAAAATAAATTTAACTCTAATTGCAGTTAAAAAAATTGTCGCTCGCGCCTGCATTGAATGAATTGACATGTAGAGACTGCCTCAAACTGTAAGCTATATCGCACCCACCTCCACTCCTTCAAGCTCGCACCTTACTCACTCCCTCAATCTTGCACCCACCCCACTCCCTCAATCTCGCACCCACCCCACTCCTTCAAGCTCGCACCAACCTCACTCCCTTTATCTCGCACCCACTTCACTCCCTCAATTTTGCACCCACCTCACTCCTTCAAGCTCGCACCCACCTCACTCCCTTTATCTTGCACCAATCAAGTGAGGCAACAGTCGACGACATCGACGATAACGATTTAACAATTAACTCTTATGATATCTACAATGCAAGCTCGAGCAGCTAGAACTGAAACAACAATGAATTGGCGCTGATAATAAAAAAATGAAAATATTTGTCAATAAAAGTATAAGCAAATAATCGAGTTATGCCATTGTGACTATGAAAATGGAAAATCTGAGACCTAATGACGAGTGTACGTTGGCGGGCGAGCCACATCATGAACCAAGAAAATACTGTATACTGAAGGACAAATTAACAAGAGAATTTGGTTCACACGGAGCTGAGAACTCAGTAGATTAGCAATAACTAATGCAGGAGGGATGGCTACAATTGAAGAATGAAATTTCAAGGGCTGACAAAAATATTAAAGCAAAAATTGAATGATTTGAGTAGCTGCTGGAGGCGTCGGTCCGTGGTATGCAATTACTCGTATTTAAGTATGAAAGGAGAACCAAAGGAAACAAAACGATGGTGCGCCGTTTTCTAAGGAAAAATAATCATAATAATGATTTGGAAATAACATATGCATATTAACTATTGACAGCTGGGTAAATTGTATGAGCCAAATCCACAGTAAGCAGTGCAATTACAATGCAATTATAAACAGTTACTTAGGGGTGAGGTTTTAATACAGAAATGTCACTTAAATTACAAATTGGGAACCGTAGACTGTCAACTGACTGCCGAGCAAAGTTCATTTTAGCGTCATTTAACATGAAGATTGCAAACATAAACAGATTTTTTTTAATTCTAACCTCGATTTAATACTTAACAAGCTAATTTTAACAAAACCAAACCGTTAATTGATTCTGTTAAAATCATTGAATTAACTTTACTGATTATTTTATGCTTGAAAAAATAACATCTTTTCAAATGCTAATGAAATATGCACGAATAAAGATGCTGTTTTTCATAACTTGCTACTCGTTTTCCAAAAGATAGTGCTCATTATTTTTTTCAGCAGACTTCCATTTCTCCGTCAAAAGAAGTTCCTAATAAAAACTCTGTAGCTGTTTGAATTCTTCGAAATCTTTGGCGCCAATTTGAACTCGTTGATTCTAAATTAGGGAGAAAAATTTCGCCGATATAAAATTATTCAGATCTGTCAATCGATGCCCCAATTTGAGCGGATTCAGCGGGCTACCGAGGCGGCAGGGAGGCGGCCACGGACACGGTGTCGACAGACGAAGCGTTTGACGACCGTCTCTGGTGGTTGTGCGCCAAGGAAGATGTGGGATAGAGCTTGTACCAGCCAATCACAATGTTGGACAGGTCAAGGTCATCTAGCAGGATCTGGCACACGCCCATGAATGCTTTGCGATCGATGCGGCCGCAGTCGCCCCAGACTGTTACCTGGGAGTAGTGGCGGCGGGTGTGGGTGAATGCGAGTTGGGTGTTGAGTGAATGAGCGGTGGATATGAGTGAATGAACAGTATGCGTGAGTGAATGAACAGTATGCGTGAGTGAATGAACAGTATGTGTGAGTGAATGATCAGTGGATATGAGTGAATAAACTGATTGTGAGTGAATGATCGGTGATCAAATCCAAGGCTCACCTGCAGAATCTTGCCCCGGAACTCCTCCAAGAAGATGAGCTGCTGCTGGTACAGCGGGTCCAGAGTCCTCCTAGTCACTGTGGTCTTCTGCTTCTCGACACAGTTGCGACCCTCGAGCAGGTAGACTTTCACGTAGGGCGCCGGCAGGAGCTTGGCGCCCTTCTTGGCGTAAAGACCTCGCGCTCGGATGACCTCCACCTCCAGGTGGCCTTTCCTGTTGTACAAACTCAGCTGGATCTCGCCAAGGCAGGGCGCGCCCAGCACCTGCCTGCCCACCAGCTGGCCGGGGCCCAGGCCGTCCACGAATTCCGTCAGGGCAGCCCTGCGGATTCAGGGCGGGTTCACTGGGTGCGGATTGGCGGGTTCACTGGGTGCAGATTGGCGGGTTCACTGGGTGCAGATTGGCGGGTTCACTGGGTGCGGATTGGCGGGTTCACTGGGTGCGGATTGGCGGGATCACTGGGTGCGGATTGGCGGGTTCACTGGGTGCGGATTGGCGGGTTCACTGGGTGCGGATTGGCGGGTTCACTGGGTGCGGATTGGCGGGTTCACTGGGTGCGGATTGGCGGGTTCACTGGGTGCGGATTGGCGGGTTCACTGGGTGCGGATTGGCGGGTTCACTGGGTGCGGATTGGCGGGTTCACTGGGTGCGGATTGGCGGGATCACTGGGTGCGGACTTGCTCCAGCCACTCACGGGTCCAAGCTGGTGAAGCTGCCCTCCCGCGAGCCACCGCCGAGCGACCGGCCGGACCTGCTGACCCCCGAGGCCATGGGGTCGGGACCGACGGCGCCGTAACTGCCGACATCGCCTGCCGGGCCGCCGGCGGCCACCATGTGCATCGGCAGCACCTCCTCGGAGCGGATGGAAGTCTTGTGCCTGCGTTCTGAAGATTTGAAACGTGGAGTTAGGCCATTCTCTATTGCAGAATCGCCATTCCCTAATTTAGAATCGCCATTCCCTATTCAGAATCGCCAATTCCTAACTCAGAATCACCATTCTCTAATTCAGAATCGCCATTATCTAATTTAGAATCGCCATTCTCTAATTCAGAATCGCCATTCTCTAATTCAGAATCGCCATTCTCTAATGAAGAATCGCCATTCTCTAATGAAGAATCGCCATTCTCTAATTCAGAATCGCCATTCTCTAATTTAGAATCGCCATTCTCTAATGCAGAATCGCCATTCTCTATTGCAGAATCGCCATTCCCTAATTCAGAATCGCCATTTCCTAACTCAGAATCGCCATTCTCTAATTCAGAATCGCCATTCTCTAATTCAGAATCGCCATTCTCTAATTCAGAATCGCCATTCTCTAATTCAGAATCGCCATTCTCTAATTCAGAATCGCCATTCTCTAATTCAGAATCGCCATTCTCTAATGCAGAATCGCCATTCTCTAATTCAGAATCGCCATTCTCTAATTCAGAATCGCCATTCTCTAATTCAGAATCGCCATTCTCTATTGCAGAATCGCCATTCCCTAATTTAGAATCGCCATTCCCTATTCAGAATCGCCAATTCCTAACTCAGAATCACCATTCTCTAATTCAGAATCGCCATTCTCTAATTCAGAATCGCCATTCTCTAATGAAGAATCGCCATTCTCTAATGAAGAATCGCCATTCTCTAATTCAGAATCGCCATTCTCTAATTTAGAATCGCCATTCTCTAATGCAGAATCGCCATTCTCTATTGCAGAATCGCCATTCCCTAATTCAGAATCGCCATTTCCTAAATCAGAATCGCCATTCTCTAATTCAGAATCGTCATTCTCTAATTCAGAATCGCCATTCTCTAATTCAGAATCGCCATTCTCTAATGAAGAATCGCCATTCTCTAATTCAGAATCGCCATTCTCTAATTCAGAATCGCCATTCTCTAATTCAGAATCGCCATTCTCTATTGCAGAATCGCCATTCCCTAATTCAGAATCGCCATTTCCTAACTCAGAATCGCCATTCTCTATTGCAGAATCGCCATTCTCTAATTCAGAATCGCCATTCTCTAATTCAGAATCGCCATTCTCTAATTCAGAATCACCATTCTCTAATTCATAATCGCCATTCTCTAATTCAGAATCGACATTCTCTATTGCAGAATCGCCATTCCCTAATTCAGAATCGCCATTCTCTAATTCAGAATCGCCATTCTCTAATTCAGAATCACCATTCTCTAATTCATAATCGCCATTTCCTAAGTCAGAATCGCCATTCTCTAATTCAGAATCGCCATTCTCTAATTCAGAATCGCCATTCTCTAATTCATAATTGCCATTCTCTAATTCAGAATCGCCATTCTCTAATTCAGAATCGCCATTCTCTAATTCAGAATCGCCATTCTCTAATGCAGAATCACCATTCTCTAATTCAGAATCCAGAACCCCGAGCTCCCCAGCGCACCCTGCAGGTTGTTGGTGCTGTTGCTCTTCCTGCCCAGGCTGGGGAACAGAGTGCTGAACCGGTGTCCGGAGCTGGAGCGACGGCTCCGGCCGCTAGCGGACGCCGAGGAGGCAGCGGCGGCGTCCCCGTGAGCGGAGATTTTTCGCCCGGTCGCTCCAGCGGCTGCGGACATCGCCGAGGAGCGGGACGCGGTGGCGGAAGCTGCGGCGGCATGCGCAGCGGCGGCACCTCCGCGCATCATCCTCGGTCGTTCGCTCTGCGTCGAAACGACGGACAGTTTCGACAACTCGGAGGCGGCGTCTGAATTCTCCGAGACGTCGCTGCCGCCGCCCTCTTCGAAGTCGGGCCCGGCGCCTGGTCGGCGCCGATGCTGCTGCTGCTGGTACTGCGGGTGCTGCTGGTAGGCGTAGGGGTACCGCGGCTGCGGCTGGTCCGCCTGGAACTCATCTGACTGTCTTCGATGACGCGGCCGGCCGGTGACGCATTCGGACGCGGCCGGACTGGCCGAGCGGTCCAGCGAGTACGAGCTGCTCCGGCCGTAGCCGCCTCTGCTGACGCCACCGCCAACCAGATGCTGCTGAGGCAGGATTGGCAGCTGTCGCTTACGGCTGTTGACGCCGCCGAAGTCGCTGGTTGGGGACAGGGTCCGGCCTGTCGGGTCGAAGCCGATCATCGCCCGGCTGCGTGGGTCTGGAAAATATGCTCAAAAATTAGATGACAGTAACTGTTTAAATTAACTAATGCAAATTTATACTCATCCCATTCGGAGCATTAAAAATTAGCTGAGACTTATCTATTTAAATTTTAATCTGACCAACCAGAAATCAATTCTGAAAATCAATCCGGAAAATAAATCCGGAAAATCAATCCGGAAAATCAATCCGGAAATCGGAACACCGGAATACTAAACCGGGAAATTAACCCGAAAAAAGTCAGTCCGAAAATCTATTTATTATCAAACTTAAGTACAAAACTAATTTCAAGAAAAGTTTTTTATCATGTAAAACTAATTTGGGAGAATAAATTTAACAGAACTTTTTAAACTTACCATATCGATACGAGTCCACAAAATCGTTACTGAATGTCTACAATGTTAAGCAGTTGCCACACATACATGTATCAATTGTTCGTCATTACCTCTTGTTTTTCGAAACAACGAATGTCTATTTTGTGAGAATTTGTCTGACTATACATATTTTTACGAAACTCACCGGAGTTGGGGCATCCGACTCGCATTGCGAGGTCAAACTGTACCAGGCCGGCTCATTGTTCAGGTCGCATTCGATCAGGTTCAGGGTAGTCTGAAATGCCAGTTATTTTTGTACGGCTTGCAATTCGTGCTTCAAATATAATGGGAAAGATGTACATTTTGTGTGAAGATTCTGGCATGTCAGATCTAGACTGTCAGAAAATGTGTGTCAAAACTTAGGTCTGGAGCTGTCAGATGTAGAATGTCCGCTATAGAATGTCAGATACAGAATGTCAGATATAGAATGTCAGATATAGAATGTCAGATACAGAGTGTCAGATAGAGAATGTCAGATATAGAATGTCAGATATGGAATGTCAGATACAGAATGTCAGATATGGAATGTCAGATATAGAATGTCAGATATAGAATGTCAGATATAGAATGTCAGATAGAGAATGTCAGATATAGAATGTCAGATACAGAATGTCAGATATGGAATGTCAGATACAGAGTGTCAGATACAGAATGTCAGATAGAGAATGTCAGATATAGAATGTCAGATATGGAATGTCAGATAGAGAATGTCAGATATAGAATGTCAGATATAGAATGTCAGATATAGAATGTCAGATATGGAATGTCAGATAGAGAATGTCAGATATGGAATGTCAGATACAGAATGTCAGATATAGAATGTCAGATATAGAATGTCAGATATGGAATGTCAGATACAGAATGTCAGATTTGGAATGTCAGATATAGAATGTCAGATACAAAATGTCAGATATAGAATGTCAGATAGAGAATGTCAGATATAGAATGTCAGATATAGAATGTCAGATAGAGAATGTCAGATATGGAATGTCAGATACAGAATGTCAGATATAGAATGTCAGATATAGAATGTCAGATATGGAATGTCAGATACAGAATGTCAGATATGGAATGTCAGATATAGAATGTCAGATATAGAATGTCAGATATAGAATGTCAGATAGAGAATGTCAGATATAGAATGTCAGATACAGAATGTCAGATATGGAATGTCAGATACAGAGTGTCAGATACAGAATGTCAGATAGAGAATGTCAGATATAGAATGTCAGATATGGAATGTCAGATAGAGAATGTCAGATATAGAATGTCAGATATAGAATGTCAGATATAGAATGTCAGATATGGAATGTCAGATAGAGAATGTCAGATATGGAATGTCAGATACAGAATGTCAGATATAGAATGTCAGATATAGAATGTCAGATATGGAATGTCAGATACAGAATGTCAGATTTGGAATGTCAGATATAGAATGTCAGATACAAAATGTCAGATATAGAATGTCAGATAGAGAATGTCAGATACAAAATGTCAGATATAGAATGTCAGATATAGAATGTCAGATAGAGAATGTCAGATATGGAATGTCAGATACAGAATGTCAGATATAGAATGTCAGATATAGAATGTCAGATATAGAATGTCAGATATAGAATGTCAGATATAGAATGTCAGATATGGAATGTCAGATACAGAATGTCAGATATAGAATTTCAGGTACAGAATGTCAGACCGATGGCCCAGACTCCACCCCAGCCAACAGACCTCTCCAATGAGCTGTTTGCCATTTCTGTCATCTGAGTCGATGACTTCGATCTGCAGGCTGCCCCCGGCCACGATTTCCTCCGTGACGGGCGCGAAGGTGAACAGCTGATTCCACTGGGGGTCGAAGCTGAACGGCACCACTTTGGACTTGCGCTTCTGGCTGCCAATTGCGGGGCGGGTTCAGCGGGAAAGGTTTTGAGCTCAGCTTTGAGCAGCATAGACTTGAAGCTTGAGCATAGCCGCCTGTATGCGTCACATGCTGTGGCTCCTGTGTCTTCTTAGGGTGGGCTCTTGTGTCTTCTTAGGGTGGGCGCCTGTGTCTTCTTAGGGTGGGCTCTTGTGTCTTCTTAGGGTGGGCTCTTGTGTCTTCTTAGGGTGGGCTCTTGTGTCTTCTTAGGGTGGGCGCCTGTGTCTTCTTAGGGTGGGCTCTTGTGTCTTCTTAGGGTGGGCTCTTGTGTCTTCTTAGGGTGGCTCCTGTGTCTTCTTAGGGTGGCTCCTGTGTCTTCTTAGGGTGGGCTCCTGTGTCTTCTTAGGGTGGCTCCTGTGTCTTCTTAGGGTGGGCTCTTGTGTCTTCTTAGGGTGGGCTCTTGTGTCTTCTTAGGGTGGGCTCTTGTGTCTTCTTAGGGTGGCTCCTGTGTCTTCTTAGGGTGGGCTCTTGTGTCTTCTTAGGGTGGGCTCTTGTGTCTTCTTAGGGTGGGCGCCTGTGTCTTCTTAGGGTGGGCGCCTGTGTCTTCTTAGGGTGGGCGCCTGTGTCTTCTTAGGGTGGGCGCCTGTGTCTTCTTAGGGTGGGCTCTTGTGTCTTCTTAGGGTGGGCTCTTGTGTCTTCTTAGGGTGGGCTCTTGTGTCTTCTTAGGGTGGGCGCCTGTGTCTTCTTAGGGTGGGCGCCTGTGTCTTCTTAGGGTGGGCTCTTGTGTCTTCTTAGGGTGGGCTCTTGTGTCTTCTTAGGGTGGGCGCCTGTGTCTTCTTAGGGTGGGCTCTTGTGTCTTCTTAGGGTGGGCTCTTGTGTCTTCTTAGGGTGGGCGCCTGTGTCTTCTTAGGGTGGGCGCCTGTGTCTTCTTAGGGTGGGCTCTTGTGTCTTCTTAGGGTGGGCTCTTGTGTCTTCTTAGGGTGGGCGCCTGTGTCTTCTTAGGGTGGGCTCTTGTGTCTTCTTAGGGTGGGCTCTTGTGTCTTCTTAGGGTGGGCGCCTGTGTCTTCTTAGGGTGGGCTCTTGTGTCTTCTTAGGGTGGGCTCTTGTGTCTTCTTAGGGTGGGCTCTTGTGTCTTCTTAGGGTGGGCTCCTGTGTCTTCTTAGGGTGGGCTCTTGTGTCTTCTTAGGGTGGGCGCCTGTGTCTTCTTAGGGTGGGCTCCTGTGTCTTCTTAGGGTGGGCTCTTGTGTCTTCTTAGGGTGGGCTCTTGTGTCTTCTTAGGGTGGCTCCTGTGTCTTCTTAGGGTGGGCTCTTGTGTCTTCTTAGGGTGGGCTCTTGTGTCTTCTTAGGGTGGGCTCTTGTGTCTTCTTAGGGTGGGCGCCTGTGTCTTCTTAGGGTGGGCTCCTGTGTCTTCTTAGGGTGGGCTCTTGTGTCTTCTTAGGGTGGGCGCCTGTGTCTTCTTAGGGTGGGCGCCTGTGTCTTCTTAGGGTGGGCTCTTGTGTCTTCTTAGGGTGGGCGCCTGTGTCTTCTTAGGGTGGGCGCCTGTGTCTTCTTAGGGTGGGCTCTTGTGTCTTCTTAGGGTGGGCTCTTGTGTCTTCTTAGGGTGGGCGCCTGTGTCTTCTTAGGGTGGGCTCTTGTGTCTTCTTAGGGTGGGCTCTTGTGTCTTCTTAGGGTGGGCGCCTGTGTCTTCTTAGGGTGGGCGCCTGTGTCTTCTTAGGGTGGGCTCTTGTGTCTTCTTAGGGTGGGCGCCTGTGTCTTCTTAGGGTGGGCTCCTGTGTCGTCTTAGGGTGGGTCCCTGTGTCTTCTTAGGGTGGGCCCCTGTGTCTTGATATATTCAGGTAAAAAACTTTTTATGATAGATTTGCCCTGTTCAAGAGGTGGCTGAAACTAAAAGTCCAGCTCAACCGGCCTGCGCACGCCTCTGCACACAGGCACGGTACGCTCTAGTCGTCTGCTCCCTCTCCAGAGACTCTCTGCTCACTCAATCTCCGGTACAAGACCGAGCACAGCGAATGCGCTCGGTGGTGCACCGTCTGGAGCCGACGGTGCCAGCCCAAAGGCCGACATCAGGCAGCAGGTCAGCTGGCAGACCAACGGGTCGAACCACAGCTGAAGCTGGATTCGTCCAGCCGAACTGAATCGCGGAATCGGCGATGCGGCGCCGGCCATGTCCTGCGAGGCGGTTCGCGTGATCCGCATGGTTGGGATGCGGCTGTTGGTCAGGGGGCGGCTCCGCGGTGTTGCTGGCAGCCCTGCAAGGATTGGTGGTACGAGTAATTAGTGCTTCGTTGCAGCCCAT
The DNA here is from genome assembly GCA_002269645.1 of Macrostomum lignano. NCBI lineage: Eukaryota > Metazoa > Platyhelminthes > Macrostomidae > Macrostomum > Macrostomum lignano. Next base: position 102,031 of record NIVC01000019.1, read on the forward strand.
ATGTTGCTCTCTGGCCTAGAGCTCTTCAACCTCCTCACTGCCTGCCCCGCCACCCCATTCTTCAACCCTCCTCACTGCCCGCCTCGCCACCCCATTCTTCAATCCTCTTCACTGCCTACCCCGCCACCCCATTCTTCAATCCTCTTCACTGCCTACCCCGCCACCCCATTCTTCAATCCTCTTCACTGCCCGCCCCGCCACCCCATTCTTCAACCCTCCTCACTGCCCGCCTCGCCACATTCTTAACCTTCTCGGTGTCTGCCCCGCCACCACCAACTCACCCATTAGATCGTCTGGCGGCAGTTGGTGCAGATGCTGCTGCTGCTGCTGTTGCAAATATTTAGCTTCCATTTCTTGCGTGCCGTCGCTGCAAGAGTTAATAATTTAATTACATGATTAAACTTTTTATTATTCTGTCACAGTTAAATTTTCTAATAATCCAGGACAGGCCGACACTCACTCCAAAGGCCGCTGTACAACTAGCTCAATCTGCCTGTCGCTTTTGCACTCCACCAAGATGGCGAACACCTCCTCGAATGTGAGGCCCTTCAGCGAGCGATTGTTCCACTCCAGCACCTCGTCATCTGGCCGAAGTTTGCCGACGCGGTCGGCCACGCTGCCCGGCTTCACCTTGGTGATGAAGGCGCCAAGCCTGCCGGACAGAGTCATGCGACCGCCGATCACCTTGACACCTGGAGTGGAGCGGGTAGGGCTTGCAGATTGGGCTGCTTGTCTGGGTTGATTGGGGCAGAGGCGCAGGGTGGGGTTAGCGGGTTATGAGAGAATCACAGAGAGGGTTGCTAGGGCCCGCTGAAGGATCAGAGAGGGGGTTGCTAGGGTCCGCTGAAGGATCAGGGAGAGGGTAGCTAGGGCCCGCTGAAGGATCAGGGAGGGGGTAGCTAGGGCCCGCTGAAGGATCAGGGAGGGGGTAGCTAGGGCCCGCTGAAGGATCAGGGAGGGGGTAGCTAGGGCCCGCTGAAGGATCAGAGAGGGGGTTGCTAGGGCCCGCTGAAGGATCAGGGAGGGGGTAGCTAGGGCCCGCTGAAGGATCAGGGAGGGGGTAGCTAGGGCCCGCTGAAGGATCAGGGAGAGGGTAGCTAGGGCCCGCTGAAGGATCAGGGAGGGGGTAGCTAGGGCCCGCTGAAGGATCAGGGAGGGGGTAGCTAGGGCCCGCTGAAGGATCAGGGAGGGGGTAGCTAGGGCCCGCTGAAGGATCAGAGAGGGGGTTGCTAGGGCCCGCTGAAGGATCAGGGAGGGGGTAGCTAGGGCCGCTGAAGGATCAGGGAGGGGGTAGCTAGGGCCCGCTGAAGGATCAGGGAGGGGGTAGCTAGGGCCCGCTGAAGGATCAGGGAGGGGGTAGCTGAGCAGCAAGTTGAGTCGAGTAGCCAGCGTCAGTCCGGACTCACCCAAGTCCAGCACATTGCCCCGATCGTCCAAATCCTTGGTGAGCAGCATGTGGCCGATGACTCTGCGCCTATCGCTGTGCACTTGCCAGGTCACCGGGTGCTGAGTAGAAAAATTACACGTGGATAATAAAAAATAAAGAATAATAAATATCCTACTGATCAAAGTAGCAACTAGCGAGTTTAACGTTAGTTTCATAAAAATCTGTTAAAACCGGGGGTGCAAATATTTATTGCAAATTGTCAACACCCGTCTTTCCTCAGGCAATGAAACTCAAGGCTCGCACTAATGTCTACTGAAAAATTTATTTTATATAAACCAATCTGAAAGCAGGGGAAAAACAAGTCATGAATTTTTTAATCAAAAAGTTATAGAGTTCTTAATGTATTCTCAAATTCCTCGGACACTTACCGACAGAAAACTTTTCACTTTGGCATCGATGGCCGCCTGCCGCCTTCTGTCGCTGCCTGCAACGCGTGTTGTGACCTTTTTTGTGAGGAAAACTCTGCGATATGCAAACCGCACACACACCTCAGACCGCACAGACACCTCAGACTGCGGACACCTCAGACTGCACAGACACCTCAGACTGCGGACACCTCAGACCGCACAGACACCTCAGACTGCGGACACCTCAGACCGCACAGACACCTCAGACCGCACAGACACCTCAGACCGCACAGACACCTCAGACCGCACAGACACCTCAGACCGCACAGACACCTCAGACCGCACAGACACCTCAGACCGCACAGACACCTCAGACCGCACAGACACCTCAGACCGCACAGACACCTCAGACCGCACAGACACCTCAGACTGCGGACACCTCAGACTGCAGACACCTCAGACCGCACAGACACAACAGACCCCACCGACACCTCAGACTGCAGACACCTCAGACTGCACAGACACCTCAGACTACACAGATACCTCAGACCGCACAGACACCTCAGACTGCGGACACCTCAGACTGCAGACACCTCAGACCGCACAGACACCTCAGACCGCACAGACACCTCAGACTGCGGACACCTCAGACTGCAGACACCTCAGACCGCACAGACACCTCAGACTGCAGACACCTCAGACTGCAGACACCTCAGACTGCACAGACACCTCAGACTGCACAGACACCTCAGACTGCAGACACCTCAGACCGCACAGACACCTCAGACTGCAGACACCTCAGACTCCAGACACCTCAGACTGCACAGACACCTCAGACTGCAGACACCTCAGACTGCAGACACCTCAGACTGCAGACACCTCAGACTGCACAGACACCTCAGACTGCGGACACCTCAGACTGCACAGACACCTCAGACTGCAGACACCTCAGACCGCACAGACACCTCAGACTGCAGACACCTCAGACTGCAGACACCTCAGACTGCACAGACACCTCAGACCGCACAGACATCTCAGACTGCACAGACACCTCAGATTGCAGACACCTCAGACTGCAGACATCTCAGACCACACAGACACCTCAGACTGCGGACACCTCAGACTGCAGACACCTCAGACCGCACAGACACCTCAGACTGCAGACACCTCAGACTGCAGACACCTCAGACCGCACAGACACCTCAGACTGCGGACACCTCAGACTGCAGACACCTCAGACTGCAGACACCTCAGACCGCACCGACACCTCAGACTGCAGACACCTCAGACTGCAGACACCTCAGACTGCAGACACCTCAGACTGCAGACACCTCAGACTGCACAGACACCTCAGACCGCACAGACACCTCAGACTGCAGACACCTCAGACCACACCGACACCTCAGACTGCAGACACCTCAGACTGCACAGACACCTCAGACCGCACAGACACCTCAGACCGCACAGACACCTCTGACTGCACAGACACCTCAGACCGCACAGACACCTCAGACCGCACAGACACCTCAGACCGCACAGACACCTCAGACTACACAGACATCTCAGACCGCACAGACATCTCAGACCGCACAGACACCGCAGACTACACAGACATCTCAGACTACACAGACATCTCAGACCGCACAGACACAACAGACTGCAGACACCTCAGACTGCACAGACACCTCAGACCGCACAGACACCTCAGACTGCAGACAACTCAGACTGCACAGACACCTCAGACCGCACCGACACCTCAGACTGCAGACACCTCAGACTGCACAGACACCTCAGACTGCACAGACACCTCAGACCGCACAGACATCTCAGACTGCACAGACACCTCAGACTGCACAGACACCTCAGACTGCACAGACATCTCAGACTGCACAGACATCTCAGACCGCACCGACACAACAGACCGCACAGACATCTCAGACTGCACAGACACCTCAGACTGCACAGATACCTCAGACCGCACAGACACCTCAGACTGCAGACACCTCAGACTGCACAGACACCTCAGACCGCACAGACACCTCAGACCGCACAGACACCTCAGACCGCACAGACACCTCAGACTGCAGACACCTCAGACTGCACAGACACCTCAGACCGCACAGACATCTCAGACTGCACAGACACCTCAGACTGCACAGACACCTCAGACTGCACAGACATCTCAGACTGCACAGACACCTCAGACTGCACAGACATCTCAGACTGCACAGACACCTCAGACCGCACAGACACCTCAGACTGCAGACACCTCAGACTGCACAGACATCTCAGACCGCACCGACACAACAGACCGCACAGACACCTCAGACTGCAGACACCTCAGACTGCACAGACATCTCAGACCGCACCGACACAACAGACCGCACAGACATCTCAGACTGCAGACACCTCAGACCGCACAGACACCTCAGACCGCACCGACACCTCAGACCGCACAGACACCTCAGACTGCACAGACACCTCAGACTGCACAGACACCTCAGACTGCACAGGCACCTCAAACCGCACAGGCACCTCAGACTGCACAGACACCTCAGACCGCACAGACATCCCCTGAAATCCAATTCAGCCAGCCCAGCCTTTTGCCTCTCTCCATCCCGAGCTCCGGTTCTGGCTCCGGGTCCCAGCAGTTGGCGGCCACCGGATCTGAGCCGGCCACACCTCGCTGCTCTTCGTCGCTGGAGCTGAAGCTGAACTGCTGCGGCTGCGGCTGCGGCTGAGTCAACTGTTTCGGCTGATGTTGTTGGTGTTGCTGATGATGCTGCTGATGAGTCCGGCTAGAGGAGACTGTGGCGGCATTGTACTGACCCGACGGATCGTAAATTCTTCCGCTGCCACCGCCGCTGCCACCGCCGCTGCCACCACCGCTGCCACCGCCACCGCGTCTTCGAGGCGACGCCGATGACGCGGTTGCAGCGTTGGGAGCGGTGGGGTCGTCACCTGCTGGTGGCGCCTGTCGTTGATGTCGCTGCTGCTGTTGTTGCGGCTGCTGCTGCCTCTGCGATTGCCGAGGTGAGCGGTACTGCTGCTGCTGATGGTCGCGAGCCTCCGATCGGGCTCGAACCGCGACCGACGACGGTGCCCCGGCGCCGGCGCCGGAAGCGCGCGAATTCGAGCGCGCCGTCGCAGCAGAGGCGTCGTTGCTGCCGCCGCCGCCGCCGCTGCCGTTGTTGTTTGGAAGTCTCGGCGACTGCCGACCGGAGCTGTCAGTGAGGGAATTTTGCCTGGGGGAGGTTGAGGTAACTGAGGTTTGAAGAATGCAGCTCCCCCCAGAGCTAAAACTCCGAAAGAAAATAATAGTTTTTAAGATGCTTTTCAACCGAAAACTAGAATCGAGCAATCCAGGACAAACTCAGGATCTCACCTGACTAGGTTTTGCGAATTGCTTCTGTTTTGAGATTTTTGCCGCGGCTGCTGCTGAGGCTGCTGCTGCTGCCGATGTTGCGGCTGCTGCTGTTGCGATTTTTGATTTTCTTGCTGCTGTTTCTGACTCTGGTTGGCCACTGCACTGTTAGCCTGAGACCCAGAAGGTGCAGCAGCGGCAGACCCGGTCGTCGTCGCTGACGTGGCGGCTGCCGAGGCGCCTCCAGCCGACGCTCCACTTCGACGCCCAGCTGGCTGGCAGTTGGTGCAGACCCAGACGCTCTGCGAGTTTGGAATTATCTATAGTCAACTGTGATAGAAGCTCGCAGTTCCCCGAGCGCAGAAATTCAGGTTGCTCAGGCAAAAACTCCAAGTTGAGAAACTACTTCAAGTAGAACATAAACTGGTAGAACAGAACAGGCTGGCGTGCGAAGGCGTGTTGCGACCAGCGAAAGCAAAATTGAAAGGAACGGATAGAAGGAGAGGTGAGAAGAAGAGAAAGGGGGAGAGAGTAGAGAGAGGAACAGAAGAGAGAGAAGAGAGACGGAGAGAGAGGAGAGGGGAGACAGGAAGAGGAGAGAGGAGAGATGGGGGGAGAGAGGTAGAGTAGAGAGGGAGAGTTGTGAGGAGAGAGGAAAGAGAGAGAAGAGAGAGACGGAGAGAGGGGAGAGAGGGAGAGGGGGAGAGATAAGGGAGAGGAGGAGAGGGACGGGAGAGAGAGGGGGCATAGAGAGGGAGAGGGAGAGGGAGAGGGAGGGGGAGAGGGAGGGGGAGAGGGAGAGGGAGAGGAACTCCCGCATCCCCGCAGAGCAGCGGCGAGAGGACAGAAGACCAGGAGGCAGAGAAGAGCAGCCAGAAAGCCCAGAGGAATCCAAAAGCGGCTTAGCTGGCACAAGAAGTGGAGAGTTAGCGCGCCGGGGACTTGGCTGACAAGCCGCAAATATGCCGGAGCCAGAGCGGGCCGGCAGGGGCGGCCAGTGTGCAATTCAGTAAGCAGGGAGCCCGGCATCTGGACTGCAGCTCTAATTGGCGGAGAAATCCACTTGATGCGCCCTAACGCGCTGCCGCCGCCTCTGCCTTTCCTTCTGCCAACCCGGCTCTGGCAGATCCGTACTGCATGCGTATCTGAGTGTATCTGAGTAACATGTCTGATTTTTCAACCGCATTCTCTGGGGACGAAAATTCGTGGCTGCCTTCGTTACGCTCTCGCACTCACTCCACTCTTTGAACTGGATATTGGATGGGCGCGCTCCCGGAAGCGCCTGACTTTGCTCGAGTTCTTTCTTGGGAAGACAAGCGGGTGTGGAGAGCAGCCGCATGGCTTCGCGTGGATGCTTGAGGCCTTGTAAAGCCTTCGATTGTATGCACTGAGGAGCTTTCTCTAGGAATCTTTTAGTCCTTTGTGTGAGAGAGCAGAGGGAGAGGGAAGGAGTGAAAATGGAAAGGAAGTGTAAGTGAGAGATGGAGATACGAGTAGGACTGGTAGAGACAAGATGTAGGGAGAGAGGGGATAGGGAGAGAGGGGAGAAAAGTGAGAGAGCGATGGAGATAGAAAAGAGGGAGATAGGAGGCAGGGAGATACGAGAGACAGATACGAGAGGGAGATAGGAGAGAGGGAGATAGGAGGGAGGGAGATAGGAGAGAAAGAGATAGGGAGAAAAGTGAGAGAGCGATGGAGATAGAAAAGAGGGAGATAGGAGGCAGGGAGATACGAGAGACAGATACGAGAGGGAGATAGGAGAGAGGGAGATAGGAGGGAGGGAGATAGGAGAGAAAGAGATAGGGAGAAAAGGGAGAAAGCGATGGAGATAGAAGAGAGGGAGATGGGGAGGTAGGAGAGAGGGAGATAGGAAATGAGGAGATAGGAGAGATTGAGATAGGAGAGGGAGATGGGAGAGAGGGAGATGAGAGAGAGAGATAGGAGAGAGGAAGATGGGAAACAGAGATTGGAGAGGGGGAGATGAGAGATTTGGATTCTTAAAACACAGGAACTTGGACAGAGACGGGATTGAGATGAATGCGTATAATTATACATTTGAATGCTTACGTACAATGGCTAACGACAGTCATTCAAGCTTAGGCGTGCAGCGTTAACAATCAGCAAAGATGACAAGTAGCTCGTAAGGAACTTCTATTAAAGTGCGAGTTTTCTGTGCAAAAGCTACACGGGTTGTGAAACGAGAAATAACAAGCGAACTAAACTGATATAAAGTCTAAAGTCTATAAAGGATCAACCATAACATGCTTCAAATCTAACGCAAGGACCACTGGTAGAGCTGTACGTGCGGAAGAAACTTTAATGTTTTTGTTTTTAGCACTAAACTTTTAGTATACTGGACTAGCCATCTTGAGCCCCCGTTGGTAGGCAAAAATGAAGGGATCGCTTATTTTCGAAAAAAATTAAAAAGGCTTTCGTCTGAATATCAAGCTTTCCTGCTTAAGATATCATCTTTCCTCTGAGATTTGACTCAAAGCATCTCACCTTTGAGCCATTATGCTAAAACCCTAACCCGCTAACTTCCCCTTCCCAGTATGCATTTTTGTCCGAGGCTGTTTCGAAAGTTTTCATCAATTTTGATTCAAAAAGTCCAAGGAATGGCGAGACTAGCAGTGGTCCTTGCCCGAATCTCTACCAACCTAACTCCCTTACCCTGGTCACTGATGCAGCGTTTGCATCGCTCGATGATGAGGCTGCTGCAGAAGAATCCTGACGGCAAAGGGCGAGTTGACCAGTTAACTCTAGTTAAGTAGTTTAAGCTTACACAGCGTTTTTGTGCTTCGAAGGCCGATAGCTCTCTTACCTGCGTAGGTTTAATGCTGGTCTTTGTCCCGCACCTGGCGCAGGTCTTTAGCCGGCAATAGTGGCACAGGTGCCCGTAGCCTTCGGCGTATTTCACTCGGCAGCACACCTGACAGGTGCCGCCCTCGCTGACTGCCAGCTTCGGAATCGTCGACGGGGCGACGGCGGCGGCGGCGGTGCCGGCGGGCAGGTCGGCATCGTGTGGTCCCGCCTGATCCTCGCCCGGCCGCCCGGCTGCCCGCACGCCGATCTCGTCCTGAATTCCCCTGAAAGCGTTCTCGGCCTGGTCAGTGACCTGCTTGGCCTGGTTCGACACCCAGTCGAATACTTTGCTGCCGAAGCCGCCAAAGTTCATGACTGCTGCTGCTGCTGCATCTGCGATGAGCTATGAGGCTTCGGGCCTGACGCCCTCTTTTACTTCTGCTTCTTCTAAGAGTTTTGTAGCAGTCTTCCCCTTTTAGTCTAATTGCCTCTGGGGGTTCGGGTCTCGGTTCAGCTGGAAGAGTAGCGCCTGCGCAGTTTTGGCCGCTGGCCAGCAGCAGAGACGGCGCCAGCAAACACAGGGTCTGGGGGCGGCTGGAAACACTGCAGCAGCAGCTCTGCCGGAGTTGCAGTCGGAGGGGGTCGCAGCGGCCGGCCGGAGTGTGGAAACTGGCTGCGCGCACGGCTAGGGGTCGCGGGTATACATAGGGGATAGGGGATAAGGGCCGACCGAGAGAAGTGCAGATCGGCTGGAGTGGGGGAGGTTGGCCGGCCAGTCAGAGAACGGGATACGGCCGTTCCAGCCTCCTCCCTTATCTTCCTACTGAGCTCTTTCTCTCTCCCCTCCGCCAGTCTGCCTTCTCCTCCTCTAAGCTTAAAACTGAGTCCAGCTCTCCCGCCCCTGCTCAGCATCCCCCTGTATCCGCGTCGCCCTGGAAGGGGAGGGGGAGGTTCAGGCAGATCTTCCTTGAGAATTCTGCGATCTGGTTCAAGGGGATGGATGACGAGGAAGTACAGTGGGAGCCCGTATTCCCTGCCTCCCCCCTCCGTCCCAGCCTCCTTCCCGCACTCCGCCCGCTCTCTGCGGCGGGATGAGCGCCGGGCATCTATTTTGCCTGAGCCGCCGGCGAGCCAAGCCAACTTATTGATCACACACGGCCGGCCAGACAGCGGCCGCCAGTCTCAGTTTCCACCGCCATCAGCGCCGCATCTCTGGTCCCGCATGCCAGGAGCCTTGTTGGTCGGCCGGGCCGGACGGTGGTCAGCAACAAGGAGAACCAAAGCCTCCCCAACACACAGCTCAACTGCCCCAGTCTCCGGTCGCTGCCGGTCACTGCGGTGCACTTTAATACACTCATGCAGGGTCCCGGCCATATGCATAGGCGGCGGCGGGGAGCGGGCAGATGAAATAAATAATCAGCGGGCGCGGAGATCCCAAAAAGATGAACCCGCCGCCTCCCCCCTCACCCCCGGCCCGCGGCCCCTCATTTGGTGTGGCATCTCTGGGGAATCTCGGCGAGCTCATTTTCAGTGCATAAATTTCACCGCCTTCGCAAACCGCCTCTTCTTCTGGGAGCTCCTGCTTCAGTTTGCTTACTTACCTACTTACCTACTTAATGCGCACAATAGTTTATAAATTAAAAAATCATTCAATCGAATAAGTTGATAGACTTTGATTTCGGAGAAAATCACACTACTGGAGACTTTCAACAGGTAGAGCGAAAGCTCTGTTTATCTTCTTTTAAAGTACAAGCAGGCCTTTTTTGAACACAGATTTTTAGAAACGAACGTTGTGCATGATACTAGATAGGAGCAATGCACAAGGACTGCATGCGAAATTAACCATATGCACAGGCAGATGCATCTTACTGTTATCAAACATTGACATGGAAAAGCCAGAAAAGTCAGGAAGTCAAATGGCCTACTGGCAGTAGTACGAAAAATGTGCGTGGTTCGCTCAAGCTTGACTAATTTTCAAGATGTTGCCTCCAGCGCACCTCGACACAAGCCTTCCTCTTGCCTGTAGAGTCAAAGCTACTTTTAGAGGCAATTCTCTTCTCAACCGGAGTTAAGGGGCGATTCTCAATCTGATTTCAGGGGCGATTCTGAATCTGGTATCAGGGGCGATTCTCAATCTGGTTTCAGGAGCGATTCTCAATCTGATTTCAGGGGCGATTCTCAATCTGATTTCAGGGGCGATTCTCAATCTGATTTCAGGGGGGATTCTCAATCTGATTTCAGGGGCGATTCTCAATCTGGTTTCAGGGGCGATTCTCAATCTGGTTTCAGGGGCGATTCTCAATCTGATTTCAGGCGCGATTCTCAGGTTGGTTTCAGGGGCGATTCTCACTCTGATTTCAGGGGCGATTTATCAAACTGATTTGAGGGGTGATTCTCAATCTGATTTCAGGGGCGATTCTCAATCTGGTTTCAGGGGCGATTCTCAATCTGATTTCAGGAGCGATTCTCAAGCTGGCTTCAGGGGCGATTCTCAATCTGATTTCAGGGGCGATTCTCAGGTTGGTTTCAGGGGCGATTCTCAAGCTGGTTTCAAGGGCGATTCTCAATCTAGTGTCAGGGGCGATTTTCAAGCTGGCTTTAGGGGCGATTCTCCAGCTAATTTCAGGGGCGATTTATCAGACTGATTTCAGGGGTGATTTTCAAGCTGGTTTCAGGGGCGATTCTCAATCTGATTTCAGGGGCAATTCTCAAGCTGGTTTCAGGGGCGATTCTCAGGTTTGTATGCAGGGGCGATTCTCAAGCTGGTTTTAGGGGCGATTCTCAGGTTGGTTTCAGGGGCGATTCTCAGGCTGGTTTCAGGGGCGATTCTCAGGCTGGTTTCAGGGGCGATTCTCAGGCTGGTTTCAGGGGCGATTCTCAGACTGATTTCAGGGGCACACCTAAGGACACCTAAAACTGCCTTTTAGGGTTGGCATCCCAGTTGATACTGAATCCACATCAATTTGCCTACCTGCAGAGTTGGCCAGCCAGGTGTGGAACCTCAGAATCCATGCATGGACTGGACAGCGGATCAAGGGTGTTGGACATCAAAAGCAATTGCAGAGGCGCAGGTCACAAAGCAGCGCGAACTCAGCTCATGTATTTAATACCGGCAGCCCTGCAGAACTTGTCCCCTGCCGCCGCTTGGCGCTCATTCGATGGCAGCAGACCGAGATTCGCCCACGAAACAAACAGGCCAGGGGATTGCGGAAATGCGGGCGGAAGTGCCGCAGTCCAGCCGGGCAAAGGGGCGAGAGGGTGGAGGCTGAGAGACAGGCAGGCCGCTCCGCCATTGGCCGGGAAACGGGCAATTCTTAAGGAAGAACACAGAAAAAAGATACAAAATAAGCCGAAAGCTACGTTTCTTGGCGAGGAAGATTTGAAGCGGAAGAAAAAGAGAGAGAGGGACAGGCGCACACAGAAGCAGAAGACACGCAGGGCGGATCGCACTAGCTGCGGGAGAAGGCGTTATCCCAAATGCTTTATGCCATATCCCAATGCCAAAGGACTCAGTCAGTCCGGTCGCAGCTGGGTTTCGCTACAGAAACGCTCAGATGAGGCAGGCGACTCAATCCATTTGGCATTGCCTTTGCGCGGAGCAGCCGCAGAGACATTTAGAAGTCTGGAGATTATCTTTCTGCAACACCGCAAAGCCGTACAACTGCGGGCGCAGGGGCTCAAAAATCAATTCTATTTTTTCTAATGCATGAATCCCAAAGACAAAAAGGACACGCGCGTCGGCTGAGTGTTCCGCACTGTTTATGCTTGGCATTGCGATGATTTTACTGGTTTTGGGGCGATTCTCGGGCTGGTTTTGGGGCGATTCTCGGGCTGGTTTTGGGGTGATTCTCGGGCTGGTTGTGGGGTGATTCTCGGGCTGGTTTTGGGACGATTCTCGGGCTGGTTTTGGGGCGATTCTAGGGCTGGTTTTGGGGTGATTCTCGGGCTGGTTTTGGGGCGATTCTCGGGCTGGTTTTGGGGGCGATTCTCGGGCTGGTTTTGGGACGATTCTCGGGCTGGTTTTGGGATGATTCTCGGGCTAGTAATGGGGGCGATTCTCGGGCTGGTTTTGGGGCGATTCTCGGGCTGGTTTTGGGGTGATTCTCGGGCTGGTTGTGGGGTGATTCTCGGGCTGGTTTTGGGGTGATTCTCGGGCTGGTTTTGGGGCGATTCTCGGGCTGGTTTTGGGGGCGATTCTCGGGCTGGTTTTGGGACGATTCTCGGGCTGGTTTTGGGATGATTCTCGGGCTAGTAATGGGGGCGATTCTCGGGCTGGTTTTGGGGCGATTCTCGGGCTGGTTTTGGGGTGATTCTCGGGCTGGTTGTGGGGTGATTCTCGGGCTGGTTTTGGGACGATTCTCGGGCTGGTTTTGGGGCGATTCTAGGGCTGGTTTTGGGGTGATTCTCGGGCTGGTTTTGGGGCGATTCTCGGGCTGGTTTTGGGGGCGATTCTCGGGCTGGTTTTGGGACGATTCTCGGGCTGGTTTTGGGATGATTCTCGGGCTAGTATGGGGGCGATTCTCGGGCTGGTTTTGGGGCGATTCTCGGGCTGGTTTTGGGGCGATTCTCGGGCTGGTTTTGGGGGCGATTCTCGGGTTGGTTTTGGACGATTCTAGGGCTAGTATGGGGGCGATTCTCGGGCTGGTTTTGGAGTGATTCTCGGGCTGGTTTTGGGACGATTCTCGGGCTGGTTTTGGAGTGATTCTCGGGCTGGTTTAGGGACGATTCTCGGGCTGGTTTTGGGGCGATTCTAGGGCTGGTTTTGGAACGATTCTCGAGCTGGTTTTGGGGCGATTCTCGGGCTAGTATGGGGGCGATTCTCGGGCTGGTTTTGGGGCGATTATTACAGGTCTGAGGGGCGATTTTTCTGCTGGTTTTGGGGCGATTCTCGGGCTGGTTTTGGGGCGATTCTCAGGCTGGTTTTGGGGCGATTCTCGGGCTGGTTTTGGGGCGATTCTCGGGCTAGTATGGGGGCGATTCTCGGGCTGGTTTTGGGACGATTCTAGGGCTGGTTGTGGGGCGATTCTCGATCTGGTTTTGGGGCGATTCTCGGGCAGGTATGGGGGCGATTCTCGGGCTGGTTTTGGGGCGATTATTACAGGTCTGAGGGGCGATTTTTCTGCTGGTTTCGGGGTGACTCTTAGGCTAATATGGGGGAGATACTTTTCCAGACTCCTAGTTCTCCAGAGCTCCATGGTCGGGTGCTGACTGTCGTGAGTGAGCAGCGCCGCCCAGCAGCATGGAACGAGGGACTAAAAGGCCCCTCTACTATAGAGTAGCAAATTAAACAAGAATGCTGCAGGTGCAAGTCCCAGAGGTGTAGAATGCTCGCCATGCGGAGCTGCCGACTCTCTCTTTCTCGGCCTCTCTCCCCGCCCAAATTATCGCGTTATACCTGAACACGCCACCCAGCCAGAGGTATAATTAATTATCACCGATTCACTCCATCGCCTCTCTTCAGCCTTCACCAGGCGGCAAGGCAAATATTACTAGAGGATAGGCAGGAACCAAGATTTCAGCACAAAAATTAACAGACCACCAGACCATCAAGACCACTTCGCAACCGCATGGCCACCACACGCATGCACTCGCTACTCACCATGGAAAAGAAACCAATGTAAACAAATACGAGGCCAGTAAAGTTGCCAGTGAAAAGACGCGCTCAGCCATTTATTATGGTCCTCGCGAGGACTTCCGACACCCGAAAATCGAAAATGGAAATGAGAAATAATACAACTAATTTACTGAGAAACACTAATTTAGTTCAGTGATTGCGAAAGTAGTATACGCGGCGCATGCGATAAAGAAAAACAAAAAAGTGATAAAAAGATTCGAGAAAACTCGAACAGCTCTGAATAAACAGAAATATTAAATTGAAAATGAGCAACGAAAACTATCGAATTTGCAGAGCTTTGATTAAATATTTACAATGAGTTGAACTTGGGTAGGGCAAAAATAGCTCTTGTCAGTAGGGGGATGGATTTATCTACGGACCGGATGTGACGCAAATGACGCGACTAACGGTTTTGTAGCCAAACAGTTTCGTCCCCCCTCTCAGTCACTAAATCCTTCAACTCAGTCACTAATCCCAAAAATCAGTCACTAATCCAACAACTCAGTCACTAATCCCCCTACTCAGTCACTAATCCTCCAACTCAGTCACTAATCCTCCAACTCAGTCACCAATCCACCAACTCAGTCACTAATCCCCCAACTCAGTCACTAATGCCACAAATCAGTCACTAATCCCCCAACTCAGTCACTAATCACCCAACTCAGTCACTAATGCCACAAATCAGTCACTAATCCTCCAACTCAGTCACTAATGCCACAAATCAGTCACTAATCCTCCAACTCAGTCACAATCCCACAAATCAGTCACTAATCACCCAACTCAGTCACTAATCCCCCAACTCAGTCACTAATCCCCCAACTCAGTCACTAATCTCCCAACTCAGTCACTAATCACCCAACTCAGTCACTAATCCCCCAACTCAGTCACTAATCCCCCAACTCAGTCACTAATCCCCCAACTCAGTCACTAATCCCCCAACTCAGTCAACAACGCCAGTTTGCCGGCCTAAACTCCGGGCAGCAGCAGCAGCGGACGCAGCCAGGGCAGCGGCAGGGCGGCAGCCATCGCCATCAGCTCCTCCGGTGTCCAGCGCCCGAAATTCCAACGCCGCCACTGCCGGCGCCGTTCCTCGCCTAGCAGACGCCGCAACGCCCTGGCGACCCAATCGGAGGTGGGCCGGCCAGCCGGATCCTCGGCCAGCGCCAGACAGCGCAGCAGACGATCAGCGCGCGGCCCCAGCCGGCCGGCCAGGCTGGGCAGGTCCTCCGGCCGGTAGGGCTGGCGCGAGCTGCGGCCGCCTCGCAGGAACGGATTGGCCAGGCCGAGCAGCTCCCAGGCCAGGCTGGCCACGGCCCACAGGTCCGACCGGCTGTAGTCTATGGCCGAACCCGGGCCGGGCCGAGCTCTGGCCACCTCGGGCGGCACCAGGTGCGAATTGCCCCAAGCGACGACGCTGCTGTGCGGCAGCGGCATCGTCAGCGGCGAGACGGCGGCGCCGAAGTCGATCAGCACGAGTCGGCGACGGTTCGGGCAGGCGCCGCGGACGGCTACGTTGCTGGACTTGATGTCGCGATGGGCGATGCCAACGGACGGATCTTTCAGGTAGGCGTCGGCCTCGCACAGCTGGGCGAGCAGCTGTAGCGACTCGGCCGGACTGACCGGGCCGCCTGCGGCTAGCAGATCCGACAGGCTGCCCTCGTACAGCGGCATCACCATGTAGTAGGTGGTGTTCCTGCCGCAGCCGTCGGGGTGCCGCGAGCTGCGAGAGGTGTGAGAGGATGATTGGCGGCTCTTTAACACCCTGTATGATCATGAAGCGACCCGCAGAAAATGCTCACCTGGGCAGGTAGGCCGGCACCTCGGTCCAGTCGCCAGCCACCGGTTCGAACTCGGCCGCGAAGCCGGCCAGCGCCTTGGCCAGGCCCGGATGCGACAACCGTTTCAGCAGGCGCAGCTCAAAGTCGAACTCGCGCTCCAAGCTGGCGAAGGCGGCCGATTCGACACTCGGATTGAAGTAGCGCTTCACGGCCAGCTGGGCGGAGCCTCCGGCCGCCGGGACGGCCTCCAGGACACCGCTGTAGCCACCGCGGCCGATCAGGCGGAGCAGGCGGAGGTCGCCGAGACCGGCTGGCCGAGGCAGCGACCGGTCGGCTGCCTCCCAGGCGCGGTCGCGCGCTGCTTCAATGCCGCAGCGCTGCTGTTGCTGCAAGACAAAAATAAAAGTATAATAATTTAGTATATGTAGACTAGCGCACTCGCCCCCCGCCTAGGGCAATTTTAATAAGCTGGGACTTCACAATAGCAATCCGGTCCGCTCAAGGCTTGTGTCTCTTCTCAGCTCTCGTCTATCTAATAATCTCTTCTCCTTTCTCTCCTCTCCCCCCTCCTTTCCTATTTCGTCTCTCATCTCTTCTGCTTTTTCCCTCGCCTCGCCATTATTTTTTCTTCTATCTTCTCTAACCCTCTGACCATCTCCTATCTCCCCTCCTGCGCAGTCAGGCACTAGATTCTCTCTCTGGCCCTTAAAGTAAAAAAGTTTTCCAATCTCTGCACTGTGGTAAGGACACAATAAAATGGACACCAAGGAGATTTTAAAACATTTACTGTGTTTACTCGACACAGGCTCCAACATACGGGCAATACGGACATTGAGGCAGGCACTAGAACATATTTAGTCAGGGGTACAAAGAGACAAACACAGACGAAACGACAGAAGTGATAGAAAATCGACATATACAATCCTTAATCCACCCACTTTATTTATTACTGTAGAGTATGGAGTAATTAATTGCTCGTAGCATAGTTGGATAATACAAACATAATACGCTATATTAGGAATTTCTAGGAATTGCTTTAAAGCGCTGACTGACGAATGCGTTTGGCTTAATTCTCCAAGGAAGCACTGGCCTAAACCCGTAGGAGGCCGGGTCACCTTCTCACCTTCTCCGTAGGAGAGCCTTCTAACCCAGATTTCAGCTTTAGAGGTCCCTGCGGCTGTCGCCCCGCTGACCCCAGGGCACGCACACGGATAAGAACGCAGACACGCTCTCACATAGTGTACAGGGCCTTGACTTTCAATCGCCAGGAATGTACACTCTCTGCACTCAGCGTTCAACTCACCTGGAAGGTGACAACGGCACTCATTGAAGAGTCGGCTACCAGGCCGAGGCCCAAAGACAGTGCGGCCAAGGGTATCAGCCGCCTGCCGCCGCCGACGCCGCCAACGAAACGCCGTCGGGACACCGACAGCAGGAGTCTCTCCGCGCTAGACAAAGCCGGGTTCCTTCTGCCAATGCTGCTATTATAGTTGCCATGACGACTATGCGTGGTTAGCAATGGTCGATTCGCCTGTCGCAAGTGGTCGGCCGCGTTGCTAAGCAACCGGGACCATAGGGCGCGAGGCTGACGGAGCAGCAGCTGCTTCAGGGGCGGCAGCCGCTTGGCGCCAGCAGCCAGTCGCTTGGCCAGCACCAGTGCCTTGGTGGCCATGGATTACCAATGCTAATAACAATATCTTTGGTTTACAACTGCAGTCTCGCAGTGCTGTGCGCTAAGTAGTTACTTAGCTTTTCGCTGAAATTCAGAAACCAACTGCTGAAATTAAAATGTATTTCTCTTATTCTTAGCGTCTTCTCTGCTTTCTAACCAACCCCCTAACCCCACCCTGTCTTTCCCACCCCCTAACCCCCACCCTGTCTATCCCACCCCCTAACCCCCACCCTGTCTATCCCACCCCCTAACCCCCACCCTGTCTATCCCACACCCTAACCCCCACCCTGTCTTTCCCACCCCCTAACCCCCACCCTGTCTATCCCACCCCCTAACCCCCACCCTGTCTATCCCACCCCCTAACCCCACCCTGTCTATCCCACCCCCTAACCCCCACCCTGTCTATCCCACCCCCTAACCCCCACCCTGTCTATCCCACACCCTAACCCCCACCCTGTCTATCCCACACCCTAACCCCCACCCTGTCTATCCCACCCCCTAACCCCCACCCTGTCTATCCCACCCCCTAACCCCCACCCTGTCTATCCCACCCCCTAACCCCCACCCTGTCTATCCCACCCCCTAACCCCCACCCTGTCTATCCCACCCCCTAACCCCCACCCTGTCTATCCCACACCCTAACCCCCACCCTGTCTATCCCACACCCTAACCCCCACCCTGTCTATCCCACCCTCTAACCCCCACCCTGTATATCCCACCCCCTAACCCCCACCCTGTCTATCCCACCCCTAACCCCACCCTGTCTATCCCACACCCTAACCCCACCCTGTCTTTCCTACCCTTTAACCCCACTACAAAATATCTGTATAATAACTGATAATGAAAAAACTCATAGTTTTTGATAATAAAAACTGATAATAAAACTAATAATAATAACTGATAATAAAAAACTCATGAAAAAACTCGAACTGCATAGTTAAAATTATTACTGGAAGATGTAAGATGAATTAATTAATATTTGATGGTTAAATTCGTGAAAAAAGGATAAAAGCTATTGAAGAAACTATTGGGGCAAAATATGATTAAGCGCAAACGAGTTTTAGAAGTGGCGCAATGATCAATTAACCGTTACATAATGAAAATTGACAAGATGCTTAATTTCAAACGAAGCAGGGTATAACTGCCATTTTAGTAATTAGATCAGAATTAACCTTTTAAAAGCGTCTTAATTCCTCACAAGAACTCGAAGTGAAAAACCATAAAGCGATGGGCCTCCAATAGATAGAAAGTTGAGGCAGTTGCAGAAAAGCAAAAACCAAACGCCTTACTTCGGGTATTCGAGAATTGAAAACATTTTTAAACACACAAAAACACCCGGAACCCGTATGAAATATGAAGAATTTTAGCTGAAGAAAATAACAAAAAATTAAAAATTAAACAAGACAGTAAAATTCAGAATTAAACAGGCTAATAGAGAGGCTAAACGATTTTTTTAAAAAGAGCCTTTGAAAAACTGAAAAACATCATAGTCAGTCCGTCATGACCATTACTAATTGGAGAATTCTATTTATTAACCATGCCAAAGGCGTATAGCTCTGCGCTCACAGGCTGAGCACGCAGACGCCGCGAGAGTCGCCAACAGCGAACTCCTGCGTGTTCATGTAGCAGCTGTCCGCCACCAACCAGCTCGCCGCCTCCGCCTGGCAGGACCAGCGAAGGCCCGCCGTCTCAGCCCCGGCGGGGACTGCCTTGTCCGGCTTGTCGAATGCGCGGCCTGCGGGCGGGGACGAGAAGGGTAAAGAGAGTGGGGAGGGTAAATAGAGTGAGGAGGGTGAATAGGATGAGGAGGGTAAAGAGGGTGAGGAGGGTAAAGAGGGTGGGGAGGGTAAATAGGGCGAGGAGGGTAAATATGGTGAGAAGGGTGAATAGGATGAGGAGGGTAAAGAGGGTGAGGAGGTTAAGGAGGGTGGGGAGGGTAAATAGAGTGAGGAGGGTGAATAGGGTGAGGAGGGTGAATAGGATGAGGAGGGTAAAGAGGGTGAGGAGGTTAAGGAGGGTGGGGAGGGTAAATAGAGTGAGGAGGGTGAATAGGGTGAGGAGGGTGAATAGGATGAGGAGGGTAAAGAGGGTGAGGAGGGTAAAGAGGGTGGGGAGGGTAAATAGAGTGAGGAGGGTGAATAGGGTGAGGAGGGTGAATAGGATGAGGAGGGTAAAGAGGGTGAGGAGGGTAAAGGGTGAGGAGGGTGAATAGGATGAGGAGGGTAAAGAGGGTGAGGAGGGTAAAGGGTGAGGAGGGTAAAGAGGGTGAGGAGGGTAAAGAGGGTGAGGAGGGTAAAGGGTGAGGAGGGTGAATAGGATGAGGAGGGTAAAGAGGGTGAGGAGGGTAAAGAGGGTGGGGAGGGTAAATAGAGTGAGGAGGGTGAATAGAGTGAGGAGGGTGAATAGGGTGAGGAGGGTGAATAGGGTGAGGAGGGTGAATAGGATGAGGAGGGTAAAGAGGGTGAGGAGGGTAAAAGGGTGAGGCGCACAGAATGTACACAGAATGCTCAGTTACGCATTTTGAGAGAATTTCTTGCCCAAAAACTACGGGTACATTCTAAACTAGCTGCTGTGACAGTGAAGAAAAATTAAGTAGGCTGAACGGCACTTTAGTTTAAAGAAGGCAAAGAGGGTAGAAAATGAGAATGACAAGAAGTATAAGAAGCGAGGCGAATCAAGAGATAAACTCCAGAGTGCCTCACCAGCGGGAGTTCTGAGCACCCGTCCGACCCCGGCTGAGTCGGTCATAGCCAGCAGCAGGGTGGATCTGAACACAAGAGCTGACGGTGGACAGTCGGGCAGTGTGTCTAGCAGGGCCGGCCGGTTGCTCCAGCGGACGAGGCGGCTGCTGCTGCCGGCCAGCTCAAAGCGGAAGCGGTGGGCGGAGTAGCGGCCCGGACAGCCGGGCTCGCTGTCGATGACCACCAGCCAGCGCTCAGCGAAGTTCCACGCCAGACGGACCGGCCCGTTCAGCCCGAGGCTGGCGTTCGTCTGCGTCAGCCGGAACTCCTCGGCGTTCGATGGCGATGTCGGTCTGGCCGTTGCACCGTCGGCTTCGGAATGTTCAGACCTGGTAAGCGATGGCAGCGACACGATGAAGATGCCGACGCTGGGGCAGGCGATGAAGAGCCATTCGCCTGTGCAGACGACGTCTTCAGGCTGGTGCAGAGAGAAGCTGGAGAGAACGGGTGGGGCGATGGTGAAGGGTCAGTGTGAAAGTACATGTATTTAATGCGATGCTCAGTAAGGTGTTCAATGGGTGAGATGCTCAGTGAGGTTCTGAGTGAGATACTCGGTGAGGTTCTGAGTGAGATACTCGGTGAGATGGTCAGTGAGATGGTCAGTGAGATGGTCAGTGAGATGGTCAGTGAGATGGTCAGTGAGATGGTCAGTGAGATGGTCAGTGAGATGGTCAGTGAGATGGTCAGTGAGATGGTCAGTGAGATGGTCAGTGAGATGGTCAGTGAGATGATCAGTGAGATGGTTAGTGAGATGGTCAGTGAGATGGTCAGTGAGATGGTCAGTGAGATGGTTAGTGAGATGCTCAGTGCTACACAACGCAGACAAGCGTCAGTCAGTCAGTGCGCACCGTTTAGTGACAGTCGGACCAAAGCTGGCATCCACCGAGCCGTTGCTCTTGACGCAGAGCACTTTGCCGGCGCTGCGGTCCAGAATCAGCAGCCAGCCGCGCTGGTGGCAGACGCGAACCCGGTGCGGCCGGGCCTCGCCGCCCATTCGCAGCGGCAGCGGGTACTTGAATCGGCCGCGACGGTCGTACACGCGAATCGCTACAGCGCCGCCGCTGCCGCCCAGCTGCTCCAGCACAAAGAAGCTGCCGTGTAGAAAGGCGAGCGAAGCTGGTCGATTTCCAGTGTCGAAAGAATTTTTTGCGGCAACTGCCGGCCGATGCGAGTCGACGGAGGCAGCCAGCTCCAGACGGCCGATTGGCGGCTGATGCTGGGAGTGTTGGAACAAATCTCTGTCTTGATCCTGTTGCAGCGATACATTGCGTACCCCAAAGCTTCCAACCTATTTTGAATGTGTCTATCAACCAATCACGAGTGCTAACTTTTTTTATACAGGCTTTTAGCCCGTGTGAGTGAGCACGAGTAAGATGTGTGGGGGCTGGCTGATTTAGTTAAGATTAACACAGATTAACACAATATATGATCTTTGGTAAGACAAGAATTTTAATGAATTTTTAAACTAAGCCAAGGCTTATTTATTGGGCTCTTACTCCCCAGCTTAAACCCTCCAATCGCGCCTTTCTACACTACCCCCCACCCCGCCCCAATTTTTATTGCCTTTCTTTGAATTCCAGCCTAAAGCTGTAGTTATTTTAGTGGTTTCGCCCGGTCACACGAGAAGCAAGAGAGGCAGAGGCAAAGAAAAGACTGGGTTTTTTTTGGGGGGGGGAGGCGCAGAGATGAAAGAAGGGGACAGAGGGAGGACAGGCATCCAGTGGACAGCCACGACGCTCACCCCATCAGCCAGCCAATCAGGAGTCGCCGCCGGGGGAGAGGCACAGACAGGACGGAAAATAAAGCTGGGACACGGGCAGAGCATAGGCCAGGCCAGGGTGGGACTTGGACTCCCCCTCCCAACCCAGGCCTGACCCACCGGGCCCAATCAGAGCGAGAGGAGGAGAGGGAGAGAGACAGCATAGCACAAAACAAGTAGATCCACCACACTAAATACGCCAACAACGAAGGACTGAAAGTTAACATCTTTGTTATACATAGACAAGAGCCATAGAATTAAGACACATACTTCGTCGCCGTGATGAAGCATAGGCCCTGGATTATGGGAGTAAATCGCGCAAGCTCTAATTATAGAATCAAACAAACAGAAGCTGAGTGCGCACACCTCATCGGCTAACGGAAGCGACTCCACTGGGTTACTCGGGTTAGAAGCCTCGGCCATTGGCTGCTTCTGCTGTTGCTGCGATTGCTTCTTTCCCCTTGTTCGCGTCCTTTTCTTGTGCGGCTGCTGTTGAGAATGGGGGGGGTAGGATTAGAATAGTTTGAATTGGGAAGATTGCATTGGGGATTGAGATTACCAAGTTAGATCTTACTGGGGGCGGGGGTAAAATTTACTTAGGGAATTGTATCTACTCGCAGCTACTGAGGGGGTAGAGAGAGCTGGGGTAGATGGCAGCTACTGAGGGGTAGAGTGAGCGTGAGCTGGGGTAGATGGCAGCTACTGAGGGGTAGAGTGAGCGTGAGCTGGGGTAGATGGCAGCTACTGAGGGGTAGAGTGAGCGTGAGCTGGGGCAGATGGCAGCGGCACTCACGGCAGCCGCAGTCGCCCGCTTGCCCCCGCCGTCTGGCTGCAGCACGGCCCCAAAGTCCAACAGGGTGCCCGTCAGCTGGTAGGGCGCCTTGGCCTTGGCCAGACTGTCCGACTCCGCCCCGGATGACTGCCAGTCCTCCTCCTGACTGTCGGCATCATCGGCATCCGCCTCCGCGGCAGCAGCCGACAAAGCCGCGAACGGGTTGTCGGTTTTGCGCCGCGCCGCCCACTCGTCGTGCCAGTCGATCCGCAGGCCATCCAGCAGCCGCCCCGTCCGCCTAGTCGCCAGCTCGGCGTCGAACTGCCCGACCTGCATCAGCTCCGCCTCCCGCCTCAGGCAAGAGTCCAGCCTCTCCTCGACATCGCGAAGCCGCTCCTCGGTCCAGTCGGCTGCCGGCGGTGGCGTCGCTCGCGCCGAGTCGGCGAGCCGCTCGATCTCCGACACAACGCCGACGAGCTGCTGCTGCTGGTCGGCTGCAACCGAGTGGCGCCGGATGTCGGCGAGGAGCTCCGCCCGACGCGCCTCCAGCTGTTGGACGGCGTCGTCAAAAAAGCCGTTGACCTGGTCGATGAGCTCCTTGCGAGAGTCGACTCGGTTGAGCAACAGGCGCAGATCGGAGGCCTTCGAGCCGATCCGCTCCATCGCAGCTGCTGCTGCAAAAATCAGCGGAGCTGCTCCGACTCAGACAGACTTAGACTTAGTTGTTATGTTCTCAGGATAGCCGCTAACTTGTGTGGCAATAACTATCAGCTTATGAATCAAGACTAGCCGACCAGATAAGGCGGCCCTACTAATGCTAAAGCCACGACAAAAGTAAAATTATTGCAATACAAAAATTAAATTAAAAAGATTGAGGCAATATTAGTAGAAGTACTTTCTTTAAGGCGCGAAGCTAACAACCATGTTTAATAAAACTGCTACTATATACAAATATCGCCTACTTGATAGTAGTAGTAACAAAGGAATTTGAATGATTTATTTATTTAAAACCAAAGAATGCTGCAAACAGACGGCAATAAGAAGTATAAAAGTGCCTTTTGTGTACAAAAAAATGGATTTAAATTTATTCCGGAATAAAATTATTTTTTCGATGCAAACAAAGAGCGTAAAAAAGTAAGAATGTAGAGAAATATCTAATAAACATACAACGCAACCCCTCACAGTCACGCCCGCCGATTATATTCAACAATAATTGAAAAGCCACACAACCTTTCGCTCAGTCGTCGCACTGCAGCTGCTCAAATGTGTTAATGCACGACTCAATGTGTAGTTCAACTGATTTCTCCCTCATCTAAATAACCTTCGGGACCTTCAACGCGATGACTTTAGTTTAGAAAGAAACGCTGTCAAGAATCGAAAAGTCATCTCTCTGTAAACTGCGCACATTCACAATGTCTTAGCATAATTGAATAGGAGCGGAATCGATCCCCCGACGTCGGGACCTCGGTGACCTGCCGCGGAGTAACCTGCGTGCCGCCCTACCACGCGACCGGCTCCTCTCTACGCCGCGAAACCTTCCACCTCTGCCAAAGACAAGCGATGCACTTGGCACCGCACCGTCCTCTTGAAGCTCGGCCTCGTCACCTTGAGACGACTGGCTCGAGTCTTCATTGCGTTGAGTTTCAACTAAAGAGCCGCCTCTTCCATAGGGCCTCGATCTGCCACGAAAACTGCCGCCGTAGACGCTTGGCAGGTAGCTTCGTCTGGCAGGATAAGCGGCGCCACGGCGCAACCGAGCTATGGATGAACTGTGCTCAGCATCCAATTCTGACTCACCCGGAGCAGCGACATCCCCGATCTCTCTCCGTTTAAGGTATCTTTCCTCAGGTACCTGCGCCTCATCACACTGAGACGACTGGCTCGAGTTTTCATCAAGCTGCTGATTTTCGACTGAAGCACCGCCTCTTCTATAGGGTCTGAGTCTGCCACGACTGCCAAGTCTGCCGCGTTGCGCAATTGCCCGTCTTGAAAAATGAGCGACGCCACGGCGTGATGCGAAGACTGTTCGAGCAGCGAATGAGTTTTGTTCAGCATCCGCTTCAGCATCATCCCTTTCATCCGCGTCAGCCTCGTCTGGAGCGTTCACGTCATCGCTCCCCGTGCGACCAAGGTAGGCGCCAAAATTAACAATATTTAGAACTCTGTATTCACTGTAGTCTTCCAGCTGTTCGTATTGACTGTCGGCATCATCGGCATCCGCCTCCGCGGCAGCAGCCGACAAAGCCGCGAACGGGTTGTCGGCCTGGCGCCGCGCCGCCCACTCGTCGTGCCAGTCGATCCGCAGGCCATCTAGCAGCCGCCCCGTCCGCCTAGTCGCCAGCTCGACGTCGAACTGCCCGACCTGCAGCAGCTCCGCCTCCCGCAGCAGGCAGGAGTCCAGCCTCTTCTCGACATCGCGAAGCCTCTCCTCGGTCCAGTTGGCTGCTGACGGCGGCGTTGCTTGCACCGAGTCGGCGAGTCTCTCGATCTCCGACACGATACCGACGAGCTGCTGCTGCTGGTCGGCTGCCACCGAGTGGCGCCGGATGTCGGCGAGGAGCTCCGCCCGACGCGTCCCCAGCTGTTGGACGGCGTCGTCAAAAAAGCCGTTGACCTGGTCGATGAGCTCCTTGCGAGAGTCGACTCGGTTGAGCAGCAGGCGCAGATCGGAGGCCTTCGAGCCGATCCGCTCCATCGCAGCTGCTGCAGGTCTGAAATAAATGGGTCAGCAGGTTTTTGAAAACGATCGCCAGGTGTACATTGAATTTCAAACATTATAAAGAGAAATGAAAATATAGCAAAATTTTGCGTTAAATGAAGATTCTGAGTAGAATAAGTCAATTTTATTGAGTAAATCATTCAACATCACCAGTGCATACAGTTGATGGAAATAGAGCAAAACTATTGGATAAAAATGTAATAAACATTTATAGACACAGTATTTGGCATTATTCCTTACAATGGAAAGACGGAAAAGTCAAATAAAAAACCAGCAAAACAAAAGTGCTGAATACAAATGTATCCTTAAGGCCGTTTTCATGGAATTTTTAAAAATATTAATAAGGCGCAAAAACCAGACAGACAAAAACATGGAGTGTTGTAAAGTTGTAAAAAAAACAAGTAAAATACTTTTATCGCATACATGTTAATGCATCAAGAGTTAGCAAAGAGTCGACTGGGTTTAATAGTAGCACAGGGGTCGGCAAACCCCGTCCGTCGGGCCACATGCGGCCCTCGAAGTCCCTCTACCAGGCCGTCGGGTCCTTTGAAGCTTCACAATGGCAATCCGGCCCGGCCCGCTCAATGTTTGTGCCTCTTCTCAACTCTCTCCCCTCTCCTTTCTCCCACTCTCTTCTACGAGCGTATTCCCTCTCTTTTCCACTCTCATTTGGCCCGCAGCCATGAGTTGGATTCTACCTGGCCCTTGAGATAAAAGTTTTCCGACCCCTGGAAGTAGCGAAAACTATGCGTGCATAAATGTGTACGATGTGACACGGGGTATGCTAGTTAGTTAGTTCGCAACGGTCAAGTCAAAGCGGGCAGTCAAACTATAAATGTGTACGATGTGACACGGGGTATGCTAGTTAGTTAGTTCGCAACGGTCAAGTCAAAGCGGGCAGTCAAACTATAAATGTGTACGATGTGACACGGGGGTATGCTAGTTAGTTAGTTCGCAGCGGTCAAGTCAAAGCGGGCAGTCAAACTATAAATGTGTACGATGTGACACGGGGGTATGCTAGTTAGTTAGTTCGCAACGGTCAAGTAAAAGCGGGCAGTCAAACTATAAATGTGTACGATGTGACACGGGGGTATGCTAGTTAGTTAGTTCGCAGCGGTCAAGTCAAAGCGGGCAGTCAAACTATAAATGTGTACGATGTGACACGGGGGTATGCTAGTTAGTTAGTTCGCAGCGGTCAAGTCAAAGCGGGCAGTCAAACTATAAATGTGTACGATGTGACACGGGGGTATGCTAGTTAGTTAGTTCGCAGCGGTCAAGTCAAAGCGGGCAGTCAAACTATAAATGTGTACGATGTGACACGGGGGTATGCTAGTTAGTTAGTTCGCAACGGTCAAGTCAAAGCGGGCAGTCAAACTATAAATGTGTACGATGTGACACGGGGGTATGCTAGTTAGTTAGTTCGCAACGGTCAAGTCAAAGCGGGCAGTTAAACTATAAATGTGTACGATGTGACACGGGGGTATGCTAGTTAGTTAGTTCGCAGCGGTCAAGTCAAAGCGGGCAGTCAAACTATAAATGTGTACGATGTGACACGGGGGTATGCTAGTTAGTTAGTTCGCAACGGTCAAGTCAAAGCGGGCAGTCAACCCGCAGCCAGCAATGGTCATTCCGCTGAATCGCTGAGAACGCAAACTTCCTCAATCGTCAGGCATGTACACACTCGGTGCCTTGGCAGCTGGCCCTCAGGGGCCATTTTTGCACATACTCTCATGGAAAAATCAGACTCCGGACGAGTTCATTCACATAAAAGAACTCATAGCGGCCGAGAACACGCAGCCGTTGTTGCAGCAGGCGGCAATGGAGTCCTTGACGGGGCACAGATTCCAAACAAGCCAGGGCGCCCTGACTGGCACACTGCTGATCAAGCTGAAGCTGTTCCGATCCAGCACGAGAAACTCGGTCACCCCGTCAGTCCGACGCGACAACAGCAGACGATTTTGCACGAATTCGACGCTGGGAATCACTAACGACTGGAACGCTTCGCCCTGACATTCTGCCCGCTCGAACTCAACCGACTTAGCGGACTGTCGGCTGGTCGATTTGACAAGTTTAAGCGCGCATAGTCGATAGGCACTGGGCCCAGTGTGGTCCACTATGACCAGCCTGCTCTCAGTGGCGTCCCAGGCGAGCCTGACCGGAGCAAAGAGTCCATAGGCCGCCAGTGAGATGAATTGACGAATTTTAACCGGCTTTGATGCGTCATCAACAAGCGACACGATGTAGATTCCAGCAGCTGGAGAACTGATTATCAATAATTCGCCAGTACTGATGGCGTCCTCTGGCGCTTCCAGCTGCCTGCTGAAATCAAGAAGCAGGCGCGATCGATCAGGTTTTGTGAAAAATTCGCTAAACTAAATAAAATTCCCTTAAAAACAACATGAGCGTCAGGCTGTTGATAACTAAAACTCCGACTGGAATGCTCTAAATTTTGGCAACTTAAAAAGGCTCTGAAGTGACGGGTTATTTTTTGGTCTCCTCCCTTTGCGGCACAAACGCTACCTTTTTTGCTCGTCACAAATACATCTTCGCACCTCACTCAAACTAAACCTATGAACGCAACCTGGTCTCCGCTTACTGGATGCGACTTGGATTGAGACTTGAGAGTTGAATTCGTACAAAAACATCGGGACTTCTTTGCTAAAACTTTTTCCCCAACATACTTGGCATCGTATACGATCTTTTCCTGGGATGACTTTCCTGGGTTTCACACCGAGATGGAAATAAAAAATGACAGTTTTGTACACTATGTAAGATGTAAGATTGTGTTTTAAGAGGCAGAGGAAAAACCTGCCTCTTAAAATTTTCCAAGAAACGTAATTCCCGCCTTCCTACTTGAGTAGTCTTTGTGCACTCCACCATGGTTAGGGTTAGGCCTTCGCACCTTTTTCTGGATGTCTGCTGTCACGTCCTTTATTATTTAGCTATGTCTTCAGCTTAACTCAATTTTAATTTAGCTGTTTACGATCTGGAATTCTATTGGTCCGCGGGATCGCCTGGATTTAATAAAAATCGTGCTCAGTAAAAGTTGCACCCGATAGTTCATTGATAAACTTTGGGTGATGAAACAACAAGCACTCACTTTCGACTGAATTCCGGCCCGATTCGGAACTCAAGGCGGCCGGTCGGATCGGTGACTAATACCTGACGATTCGACCTGTCAATCACAATTAGAAGATTATGCCTGCTACACGATCGAATTCGATACGGATGAATCACGGGCGGACTGTCCGCTTGATGCCTGTAGCTGAAGAAGAACACATTGAGAAATTTGCCAGCTGCGCTGTACACAAATATCCTCTTCTGCGGCAGCTCAACAGAGAAATACATGTTTGACAAATAAGTCAGTGATACGGGAAAGTTGTGCAGACTGAAAGACATAATGATCTCAAATGGCAGCGCATCCTGCACCGCCGACAATGCATCTGCATTGCCGCAGTCAGCTCTGTCGGCATCAGGAGCTGCTGTAGGCAAGGTGTGACCGCCTCTATTAAAGCCACCTCTGCCTCCTCTGTTGGCTGAGGCGACATTGGACGAGCCGCGTTGAGACGGCCAAGAAAAGTTTCCACCACGAGACCGAGACATGCCACGACCAGCTCGAGAACGAGGGCCGCTTCTACCTCGAGATGAAGCCACTTGACCCCTAACTGCAACAGGTGAAAAGAAGTACGCAACGTTATCTGCATCGCCTTCACAGTCATCCTGAGAAGGTGTGTTCGAATTTTCATCGGATGTTTCGCCTTCGACAGTCTGATTGAACTTGTGCAGTTCAGCAGCTGATCCGTGCTTAGCAGCGCCCCGACCATACGGCCTGGCTCGTGCACCCACACTGACTCCACGAATTCCATGCGCTCGATAAGGCCTTCTGTGCAGCCAGGTGCCTCCACGAGCACCGAAAGATCGTTGTTCATTACCGCCAGCTCCATCTGCTAGAGCTGTTGCACCACTGCATTCTTCTTCTCTACTGCTGCGCAACACTGTGCCAAAATCAACTTTCTGCAGCACCTGATAGTCACAGCTGGCGAAGTCTTCAGCCTGGCAGTCTTCGCCGCTGTCGGCTT
This sequence comes from Macrostomum lignano, assembly GCA_002269645.1. Classification (NCBI taxonomy): domain Eukaryota; kingdom Metazoa; phylum Platyhelminthes; family Macrostomidae; genus Macrostomum; species Macrostomum lignano. The sequence continues at coordinate 131,125 of NIVC01000019.1, forward strand.
CTTCGGCGTCCGCAGACGAGGCGAACGGATTGTCGGCCTCGCGCCGCATCATCCACTCGTCGCGCCAGTCGATCTTCAGACTGTCCAGCAGACGATGCGTTCGTCGACTAGCCAGCATTGCGTCAAAATGGCCGCTTCTGAGACGGATTTCCAGTCTCTGTTCAGCATCAGAATTTGCAACAGCTTTATAAGCATCCTCTCTGCCATCCTGCTGCTCCTCGTGCTCTTCAATATCTTCAATGAGCTCGAATCTGCGAGCCTCCAGTTGCGCTATGACGTCATCAAAGAAACTATTGACCTGACTTTTAAGCTCCACGGTTCCGGCTGCTTGGCTCATCGAATGTGGCTCATCGAATGTGATCGGCAAAGTCGAGGAAAACATGAAAAAATTGTTTTTAATAACTGTTAATAAAAACGGAACTTGCTATCTAAGATTTAAGCTTCAGTTGAGAACTTTCCACCATCCTGCGCCGGCGGCGACTAACAACTGTCGGGCCACGTGATCCCCTACTGCCCCCAACCTGTTCAGGACGTCCTGCTTTTCACCCTTCAGGGCCCGTTTAGGCCGGGTCAGGCCCAAACCCGTCGATACGTGGACTGTCTCCTACGCGACGCCGGGTCGCCCGACACTGCCAACGGGGCGGACTTCGTCGGCTCACAGGCTCTGCGGCGCGCCATCTGACGCACCCTGCTCTGTGACTTTGCTTGCGCGAGTCTGCGTAATTTGTTTTTGTTGTTGTTGTTGTTGAGAGCTTGGTCTTTGGTGGATGGGGGACCAAAGTAAAAACAAGACTAACAACGCTGAAAACTTGTCATTTACTTTTTAGGCTATTAAACTAACTGTTTATCTTTTACCTCTAAACCCTATTTCGATTCCTGCTAGTGTAAAAAGTGTTACAAAATTACAATAATAATGCTCAGTCAGCCACAAAACAGATAACTGCTTTGAGATTGCGATTTTTTATTTTGTAAAAAATTCCAAACAACCATAATTGTGTTCAAGTAAAAGACACCGACAAATTATAATCAACAGAAACAACATATAAAATTGAGTTCGTTAAAAAATAAATGATGTGAGTTTGCGAAAAAAATGGTTTGAATTATTATTAATAAAAGTTGGGGAAATATTGCGAGAAGTTGAATGCAAGGATTATGTAAAATCAGCACAATTATTGCTTACTGAGGAATGCAAAATGCAAAATGAAAAAAAATTATTGATTAAGTTCAGTAGCTGATTAACTATGACATGAAACAAGTAAGAGCTTATTTGATGATAAAATAGCAAAGCTAAGTGCAATACAACTTGGGTATAGTCTGGCATGAAAACAAACCGGTGAAAAATTCCAAATAATGTAGCACCATGGTTTTGAAACAACATTTTGCCATACACTATATTGAAATCATAGTTTGGCAGTCAAGGCAGAACACAAAACGATAATATTAGCCTCGCCGAAAATTCATTAAAAAGTGTGTAGCGCATTCTGCACTTGATATTTTGCCCTTTCCCTCTTGTCTGGATAGGCCTCCCCGGTTGACCAAGTTCTGTCTGGTTAGGGGTGGTCCGGCACTTGGCTTGAGCCCTCACCCCTCCCTTGCGCGCGGCCTGATTGGTCGTTCAGCCGGTTTTAGCTGCGCTGGGCGGCTCTTATTGGCTGGGCAAGGCTCGCTCTCACTCACTCTCTCTCTCTCTCTCTCTCTCTCTCTCTCTCTCTCTCTCTCTCTCTCTCTCTCTCTCTCGCTTACTTTTGTTCTAAAGCTCTATAGTTCCAAAGTTCTTCCTTTTGTTAAACCACGAAGTTAAAACTAAACAGACGAAGCGGACGAAGACAGAGAATATAGCTATAGACCATACAGAGCTATTCAGAAAATTGAGATTCAGTAGCATACGCTCGTAAAGAATCAAGCAACAAAATGAACAAGCTCAACCCGAGTCCGGCGTCCGCCCGTTACGGCTGATTGACCAAACTGGTAATTTGTGTTGCTGGTAGTTGTGTTGCTCCTTTTCGGGTATACAGGGTAGTGCATCCCAACGCCTAATTACTTATTCTTATCCAAATATTTGTTAAGCTTCCGATACAATACATCAACGTACCTGTATTAACTATAGAAGCACGCTGTGAGTGTCCCAACACCACACAGTGCCAGGCTAAGTCAGTGCATCCCAACGCCAGACCACCTCGGCCACCCGACAACAACGATCCAGTGCGTCCCGACTTTATTTATAACATACTCGAATAATCTTAATCTGACTGTGGAAACCAAACCGACTACAGCCACCAAAAGTGTTCAGATAAATCTCTGGCTGGAAATGCAACTGCCTCTGAGACACCTCTGAATATGACTAATATAACTCAAACCCAAGTCTAAAAAGCACTTGAGTCGATTTTAACGACTTTCTGACGATAGTAAGCGATTATATCCGCAGTGCTACATCAGGTAGCGTCTATCAACAACATAGACTTTTCCATTGTCGCAGCCGATAGCAGCTTGGCCACTTTCCAACGGGCAGAGGCAGATCGCTGGCCAAGGCGTCTTCACTGACTGGAAGCTGGCGCGCCACAAGTTGACGCCAAGGAAGCTGAAAACGCGAAGGGTCCGGTCGCTGGTCCAGCAGCACAGCAGCAGGCGGTCGCCAAAGAACTCCAGGCAAGGCGGCGTCTCCGATTCGAACGTCCCGCCGTCTGGCGCGCCCCAGTCGCTCGCCTCAACTGTAGTTTTAGCCGGCTTCAGATGGAACGCGCGCAGACGGTAGGTGCGGAGAGTCACGTGGTCGAGGACGCACAGCCTGGCCGCAGTCGGATTCCAGGCCAGTCGCATCGGCGCCGACAATCGCAGTTTGTCACGAGCCAGCGTCGCTTTGCAAGTTTTAGGTGCGGTCAGGGAGACCAGGTAGATACCCTGGCTTGGCGAGCAAATTGCCAGAAACTTGCCAGTGCTCACGGCGTCCTCGGGTGCAGACAGGCGGTGACTGCAGAATGTTATTTAAGAAAGATACGTGTACATACGTGTAAGTCACTATTGGCTAAGAAAAGTTATGTAACATCTGGCCCATCCCGCCACTTCAGTTTCTGTGGCTATGATTCATACAATGCACACTTACAGTAAGCGTCTGGAAGAAATATGAGACTTACACGCAGCTAAAATACGGACCAACAGTGAGAATCGGTGACAAGTTTTGCCTGGCCAACAGGTGCACCTGACAGTTGGACTTGTCAATTAGGATAAGCGCATCCCATTCTCTAAACGAGCGAATACGATAGGCATTCTTCACGCGAGGGCCAATGTTGCGAGCTGTGCTAAACTTTCCACTTGAATCGTACACGGAAACACTTTTTGGATACGACTCAATTGAGTAGAATTCGTCAGGTAAATAGGCTAGTGACTTCGCTTTCTCACGGAGACTGATTGACAGTTGGCAAGGAAACGGCGATGAATCGCTACTTGAGGAATTTTGTTGCTTACTAGATGAGGAACTTAGAGACTGGTCTGCTGATGTAAAGTGATGTGACGCCTTTAGCTTATCCGTTTGAGGCGGTAGCCTCTTCTTCTCAACAATGCATGGAGATTCACTTAGGATTGAAACGGAATAGCCTTTGCCGGTATCTGATACAGACGCACTTTGTCCAGAAGCTGACACAGGTGTACCTTTTCCAGTCGCAGAAGGCATAGATGCACCTTTACCTGTCGCTGACGGCATAGATGCACCTCTTCCAGTAGCTGACACAGACGAGTAGCGGCTATTTTGAGCTGATGCGGAACCAATTTTAGTAGAAGCAGACACATTACCACCTTCATCAGAGGTTGTTTCAGATGCGCCTTTGTTGGCATCCAATGTTATTTCTGTATTGAATACGGAACTCTGTAATGGTTTATAATAGTAGTTATAATCACATGCATGCAATTGACTTTATATGATTGTATATTTTTCAAGTGAACTGATAGACACCATCAACTCACTTGTACACCAGCTTGCTTATTTTGAACTTCTGACAAAGCAGAGCGCAAGTTCTCCGTGCTTAGCAGTGAATACGCAGAGAGAATTTCGCTTTCTTCATCACTCTCAACCTTCGCAGCGTCCACAGATGAGGCGAACGGGTTGTCTGCCTGGCGCCTCATCGTCCACTCGTCGTGCCAACTGATCTTTAGACTTTCCAGCAGACGCTCCGTTCGCCGCTTGGCCAGTTTTGTATCGAACTGCCCGATCTGCAGCAGGTCAGCTTCGCACCGCAGGCAAGCGTCAAGCCTCTGCTCGACATCGCAGTGAGTCGCTGAGTGATCAGACTTATGATCACCGGAGCCCGTCAACTTCTCTGCATCCTCGGCAATAATGAGACTATTAATTCGCTGTTCAGGTGTCAGAGAGTGATCTTGAATCTCTCTGAGCAGGCCGGCTCTGCAAATCTCCAACTTGGCGATTGTATCGTTGAAAAACTCGTTCACCTGCCTGAGCAGCTCTTTGTTGTCAGATGCGCGGTTAATCAGCGACCGGAGCTGCGTAGACTTGAACTGCATTGCCCCCGTGTCTATTATTGATGAGCGAGACATTCGGCAAGCTGAAATAGGACGTTTGAAAATACGCGTAAATTACAACTGCTACGGTGCAAGACTGACTGGCTTCAAGGTAAAACAGGTGCAACTGTAAGCTCGTTTTAACCACAATTAGAGCTTAGAAACGTTAGATAGATAGCCTATTTGATGCCCAAGCTATACTGTCATTTGTCTGAAGCTTCACGTCTGGCTCTATCTGAAATATTTTTGACAGCCTTTTTAAAAGAAAATTACCTAGTACTGTGGAGGTTCTACCACCGGAACCTCCCTTATGTAACTAAAATTCAATGCATAATAGCAAAAAATAAAGCAAAGAAGCATAGCAACTCCAAAAAAGCCAATGGCAAAAGTATATATTTAAATGCCCACTTTGACGCCACACAATCAGTAAAACGCAGCTGCTTGAACGAACAAACTTGCTAGACATGGAAGCTTCTCTAAAAAAGAAATGCTAGCTTTGAACGACAAAAACGGTGACCACAAAAAGAATAAATTTATATAAAAACTCTTATGAGAGGTTAATAACTATACTTGACGAAACCTAATAGGACCCCAGACACAGAAATTATTTAGTGCCTTTAGACAGTTTTGCATTGCCACCAGCACAAGCTCTACTTGCTCAAGCTAATTACGGCTCGAGGCGCAGCAGGCTGACGCGGCAGCCGCGCTTATCGCAGACTGCCAGGCGACTGCCGCCATCCCCGACCGGATCGTCGACCCAGCAAACGTCGGTCAGACGCTCCCAGTTACCGAACTCACACGTGTAGTTCAGCCTGCGCAGCGGATTTCGGTCCAGTCGACGAAAAGATTCATCGCGAAACTGCATCAACTCGTAGCCATCGACGATGACGGCCAATGGCGAAAAGCCGCTGCCGCCAGACGGCAGGTAGGCGATCTCGGGCGTCCTGTCCGAGGCCAGGCACGCGTAGAATTCACTGTTCAGTATGAGACCACCTGACGGTTTGTGACAGTTGGCGAATTCAAAAGCGCGCGCAACGTAGCGACCGTCTTCATCGTCCACAACCACCAGATGGCCGGCCGACTCGCACCAGGCCATGCGGACCGGCTGCTCGAGGTCCAGATATTCACAGGTCTGCGTCACCACGCGAACGGCGCTGTAAGCGGAGTCGACAACAAGGATAAAAATGCCAACCAATGGGCAACAGATAAAGAGACAGCTGCCGTTGCTCACAGCCTGCTCAGGATTCTCAAGAAAGTACCTGAAAATGAGAACATTTGATTGATCTTGTTTACGAGTAGAAACTTGCTTATATTATAGTTTGTCCGCTAACTAGAGCAAACTCTAATAATACCGACTATGGCTAGAACACATGATAATAATCAACCACAGAAGGCTTGCACTACTACGGAGGCAGTGTAACTTTAGGTTCAGTTGGTTTGCAGGCGGCTTTTAGCACTGTGGCAAATCAAAGCGAGTCAATCTACAGCCCATGACAAGATAAACATCCACGCCCATTTTGTTTAACCACCCTGAGCACGCAGGTATGTGCTCACATAGGGAGCATAGCGACCCAGACTTTTTATCGTCAGGCATGTACAAACTCTGTGCCTTAGGGGTTTGGCCCAGATGTAAGACAATCGCACAATCCCCAAATCAATATTTTAGTGCACGGGGCCCAAATTAATGTGGTCGCGCACGCCATCAAACCTGGTGACTTTGGTGCGAGAGTCGGGCGCGTTACCGCTGAGCTGCTCTACTATTCCCCCAAGTGGAATCAGATCAGGAGTTCAGAAAACTTCAACATGTAAATCAAAGCAGATCCACAACAGCGTATTAGACATCACTGGCCAGCCTCACAACTGATCAAATGATGAAACTAGACCGGGAAACGTTTAAAAATGTTCAGAATTCTAACGCTCACCTAGCACTAACTTTAGGACCGATTTCCAACTCGCAGCGGTGCTTCGAATCGACACAAAGCACCATATCGTTACGTTTGTCAACAGTGATGAGCCAGTCGTTAGTTTTACACGAGCTAAGCCGATAGGCTTTCGTATGCTGCATTTCCACGCCATCAAAATCTGTGACTCGAAGCTGGCCGCGATACTTTCCGCTAACTGCATCGTACCTGTGAACAGAGTTCTTCTCCACAGTGTAGAATTTACCATGAATACTGGCGATAGAATAAGGCGAATTCATAGTGCGAAACTGCTGCACATACAATTTGGCATCGTGATCGACTCTGTTAGGTGAACCTAAGGCTGTTGAGTAGCTAGAACCACTTGAATTAGGACTAAACCCAGTAGCAGCCATGTTGCTTTGGTTCGTGTTAACCAAGGTGGTACGGGCAACTCCAGTAGCAGCAGCCAAGTTGCTTTGATTCGTGTTACCCAAGGTGATACGAGCAACTCCAGTAGCAGCAGTCATGTTGCTTTGGTTCGTGTTACTGACGATGGTACGGGCAACTCCAGTAGCAGCAGCCATGTAGCTTTGGTTCGCGTTCCCAACAGTGCTATGACAAACTTCAGTAGCGGACATGTTGCTTCGGTTAGCGCTATTTGCTTCACAAACTGTGCTGCCAGCAGCTGTATAAACAGTATTGTAGTTAGAAGATCTTGAAGGCTCGACAGAGTTTTCCGATCCCACAGTGTCAGGTGTCCAGTCAAGCCGCAGACAATCCAAAAGATGGCTGACGCGCCTACCAGCTTCTGACAAGTCCAGGCCGATTCGCGGTGCACTGGACGATTTAGATGGAGCAGAAATTGTTTCGCTAAGCTGGCGGTACAGCTCGGACTGACGCCGCTCGAGCTCGCTGACGGTCTCTTCAAAGAAGCGCCTAGGCGGGCGCGCAGCAAGCGTAGCTGCTGCTGCTGCTCAACGTTGGATTGTTGCATCGGATGTACGCGAAGTTGGAGTCTGAGCGTGAGAAGCCACTTGGAAAAACGAAATAACTCTGTCCTTACCGGGCCAGCTGAAAGCAGCGGGAGAATGATATGATTAAAAAAGGATAAAATCGGCACTAAAACAGTGCAGTTCTATCAACATGCATAGTTTACCACGCAAAACACATCCAATAAGGACTAAGGCCTAAAATTGAAGGCCAAAATTCAATTCAATTCAGCTAAAGTAAAGGAAGACAAAATCTAAACTTAAATGTATTTTTTTTCAAATTTAAGTTACGTATTAAGCATTAAGTAATAAGTTAGTATTAAGTATTAACTTAGGTATTACTTTTCGAGCAGTAAATTTTAGTTACAGATTTTAGTTACATCAAAAAAGTCAAAAAGAACATGACTTATACCAATTAAGATTGCTCAGAAGATGTAAAGCTGCTGCATGAGCATTATATTTTCTCCTTTTATTAATCATACTTGATCGATACAACTACTGAATTCTGTAGAAAATATGATAGCTAAAGAGGAATGTATGAAAACCGAAAAATATAGGCATGCAATAAAAATATGTCTCAGAAATATGATACGTGCTAAATCAGCAGTATACTTGATCCGCTGTACAAACGGAACAAAACAAACGGAATTCTAATCAAAGCAGTTTGATTTCGGGTTTAAGCAGTGTTGCTAAAATTTAACAGGTGTTCAGTAATCGAATCCATCTAGTTTTCTTATCGCAAACTGCAACGCGGAATTCGTCAACAACGCAAATGTCCGTGATATGCCCCCAGTTGGCGGGCTTGCTAAAACTGTACAACTCATGGCACTGGGGGTCATACAAACACTCCCGATCGAAGGCTCCTACGTATGTTTTATTGTGAGTGAAAACAACTCTATCGGAGTCAGGTAGGCAGACGAATTCTGGCACATAATCCGACTGAATACTCATACAATGATCGCTGGCCTTGGCAAGGCCGCCAGCAAAAGACGACCCAGTGACCTCCAATGCGTGAAAAGTGTAAGAGGCAGAATGACCTTCGTCGTTTATAACTATTAATCGATTGGTTGCGAGACTCCAAGCTATGCAAATAGGCTGCGACAAGCCAATGTGCTCAATTGTTTGCGTCACGCTCCTGTTGTCGCTGAATCTTACAATAAAAATAGCCTGCTCAGGACAGCAGATAAACAAATGACTGCCGTTGCTGACAGCCTCGACTGGACCTTGAAGTCTGTACCTGTAAATGTGTAGAAAATTATAAAGATGTTTGTAAATTGCATTGAAATTGTATAATGCACGAGAATCGTAGAATCGTGAATACTCGCACGCTTGCTATAGGCCTACTTACTTGGCACTAATACGAGGCCCCGCCTGAAACCGGACAACACCATCCGAGTCAACACACAGGACTCGATCATTTTCGCACTCAATAATCAATAACCAATCGTTTTCAGTGCAACGTCGAACGTACAGAGGTCGATAATCGACAGGATTACATTCATCATCAGTTAAGGCCAGTTTGCCCAAACAGCGCCCGTCCTGACAGCGGTATTTTCGAATGCAGCCGCCCTCAACTGTATAGAATTTGTCATGCACGTAGGTGACAGACTTCGGCGCACCAACAGTGCGACAGTCTTTTATCTCACGAAAGCTGGACGTATCGGAAGAATCAGACGAAGGAGAGTCGGATATGCTCGGTGGGCGGTCGTCTGCATCGAAACTTGCGTCATGCTGCAAATATGATAAGCCATTAGCACCTGCTGGTTGGATGCTCAAAGGCTGTGTTGCGCTTAGCGGCGGAAACATATCGATAGCAGAGACACTACTGGAATGCGTTGGAGTGTGATCTAATCTATAAGGATTAGGTGTTTCGGCACTGGGCGATTGACTGCCAGTTGCGTCGCAAGCTTTGAGACTGTTGGAAGGCGTCAGGACATGCGAGAAGTCGATTGAGCCGCTTGAAGCAAACTCTCCGTAGGCGGACTCTGTCGTAGGCGGCTCAGAAACCGTTGCCGACGACGCACCTGCAGCGAATGGATTGTCGGCCCGACGTTGCCGCACCCAATCGGCATCTTCGCCGTCGCCATCATCATGACAGCTCGAGTTTAACCGAAGACAGGACAGTAAACGGCGAGTCCGACGTTCAGCCTCGGCGAGGTCGATGCCAGGTTGCTCTCGCAAGGCGATGGCATCATCCAGGCGCCGCAGAAGGTCGACGGAGGCGGCCTCCGAACAGACTGCTGAGGTCGCTTTGGCAGCTTCTGTCAGCAGCGTTTGTTCCTTCCCAGTATTTACCGCCGCCGCTGCAGCTAACCGACGGTCGAGAGCTGCCTTCAGTTCTGTCCTGCGCCGCTCGAACCTTCGCAGCGTCTCATCGAAGTATGCGTCTAACTGAGTGCGCAGCTGTCGAGTCTGTGTCTCAGCTGCGCTAATCTGGTGTAAATTTTCGTATTCGGCTGCAGATTCGGCCGCGCTCAGCAAACGCTTCAGTTGTGTCGCTTTGACTCGAATCAAGTCAACATTAGCGCTTGCCTTTTCCGTGTTGAGCATTCTTTTTTTCTTTGGTGTAATTGTGCCTGAAAAAAGGTATGAGTAGACACGAAATGTTGTTTTTGATACACAAAAGCACAATTAAACGACCCAACAGCCATCCTACGAATCGTATATAGCTGCTTTTTAGAATTACTAGGCCAACTAATTTTGTACAATCTGATATTAATCGCTATTATTCATAATATAATAATATTCGTTCCCTAGTGACTCAGTGAGAAATCAATCGAACTATATAGACGGAAACTTGCTAATAAATACTTTAAGTGAAATGCAAAACTGCTTCCACGAACTCGAGACAGTCAAAGAAAGATATAATCGCATTTAAACATAGAAGAAAATAAATAGACCGCATAAAATAATAATTTTTAACATCAAATAATTCTGACAAAGCAAACGGCCACCTGTAAATACAAGCTATGAGCTACATAAGTAAATTGCAAAAGCTGCAGCTAGCCAGAAAAGTCAAGCTTGGCACAAAAATACATTAATAAATTGCTAATACATTGGCAAAAATAGAAAAAAAACTTTACCGGATTGCTGTTACGATTATAATGACAAGCGAAGTTAAAGTATTAAACTGACAATAGGGAGAAATACTTTGAATGAAATGCACAAACTACCATATATGCTCAGCAACACTCAAAAGTTCCACCCTCCAAGCAAAATGAAAATTTTCTCACTTATTGCGGCAACTTCTCACCCACAATTCAATCCTCCAATTACGCAACTAAGCCGCCGCGAGGAAGGGAAATTTGATTGAATCAATAATAAACGTCAGTCGCACAAAATCATAACAGTTTATTTTTCATGCAAAATGCAGTTAGAATCGAGATACTTAATAAGGCATGTGGGATCCCCTAGCACGCAGAATCTGCGGGGCATCCCCAGGATGAGGCGGCGCAGAAAGTCCTGGGGAAGACATGCTCTATGATGGATTCTTGTCTGGGGACCGAGAAGGCCAGCGCAGAGTGCGCAACTGTTCTTTCAGTTGATTAACAGCATCAGCTCGATGTGGCGGCTTTTGTTTTGTACCATTAAACAGACCCCAGCCACCCCAAGGTGGCAATAAGCTTCGCGCGTGCCGTAAGCTGCGTCACTTGCAATAAGTGAGAAAAATTCATCTCGCTTGGAGGGTGGAAATTTTGACTGTTGCTCAGTACATATCTACGAAAAATTTCTCACAATGAACAACTCAAAAGTACTAAGCGGTTATCTGCCACTCAGGTCACTTAAAAAGCATTTCATTTCATACTTAGTACGCGAATCCATCGAGTCTTCTTGTCGCACACAGCCACCAGACCCTCGCATACGACACAGATACCGGAGAGCAGCTGTGACTGGACAAATCTGCACGTAGAATCGCTATCGCCTGGGGGATTGTAGAATATCTCACTGCCGAATAGGGTGACTTTAGAGTCGTTAGAAGTGTAAACAACTTTATCAGACTCAGGAAAGCAAACAAGATCCGGCTCGTTGTAAGAATCCAATTTCAAATATGAAATATTGGCCTTTGAAAGACCACCAATTCCACCACCAGTGACGTCAAACACATCCACAGTGTATGAGCCATTGTCTTTGTTGTCCATTACAATCAACCGACTGGTCACCTCACTCCAGGCAAGGCGAATGGGCCTGGTTAAGCCGAGATGCTCCTTGGTCTGCGTCACAGCCCTGCCGTCACTGATTCGTACAAAGAAAATGGCTTGTTCAGGACAGCAAATGAACAGATGAGTGCCGCTGCTCACCGCTTGTACAGGGTCTTCTAGTGAGTACCTGAAAAGTAAGAATTACTTTGATATATAGATAAAGAATGTTTAATAAGAGTGCACGTGGCAATGATAACAAAAGCGAAATGATTCAACGAAGCTAAAACTTACTTCGCACTGATACGAGGTCCGAATATTCGCTCCGCAGTGCCGAATATATTGACGCAAACGACACAACAATTTTCCTTGTCGACAATCAGCAGCCAGTCATTGGTAGCGCAGCTGTGAAGGGAAAATGGCCGAATATGCTCCATAGGTTCTCCATCCTCGTCAACCAGTGCTAGTTTTCCCATGCAGCGACTATCTTGCCAACTGTATTTACGAATACAGCCGCCTTCTACTGTGTAGAATCTGTTGTGCACAAATGCGATGGACTTCGGTGCACCAATAGTATGACAGTCGCTCATATCGAATAACCCAGACGATAGACTTGACGATTCCGTATCAGAAGCATCAGCACTATAAAGCTTGTCTCCCGTGTTATGGAGGCTGGACGATTCGCAGCTACCTGAATTCGATTTATAATTAAGTCTATCAAAATCATAATTAAATGAAGATGGCTCTGCTGAGCATGGCCTCTGATTGGTGTGCGTGGAACTTGTGACGGAACTGTCACCAGCAATAGCATCATTCGCCAATGGAGTCACAGACGCTGAAATTGTATGTTTGCTACGGTCGGAATCTTTAGAGCGAAGATTGCCAGTGGAATTAGTAGACTTGGCGTATAACACGTAGATCTTTCTAGCCTTGTGGTCGCACACGGCCAAACGATCTTCGTCAATGACGCATATGTCTGAGAGGCGCTTCCACTCGTCGAACTTGCACAGCATTGTGGCCATTTTTATGGGTATATTAAACGAATCGTAGTAAAACTGCATCAATTCAGTGCCGTAAGAAGTGTAAACAACTCTGCCACACTTGGCTAAGCAAACAATCTCAGGGTAGTAGTTGGAATCCAATTTCAAATTAGAGACGTTGACTTTTGAAAGACCAATTCCACCACCAGTGACGTCAAACATATCCACATTGAATGAGCCATCGTCTTTTTCATCTATTACAATCAACTGGCTGGTCATCTGACTCCAGGCAAGGCGAATGGGCCTGGTTAAGCCGAGATGCTCTTTGGTCTGCGTCACAGCCCTACCGTCACTGATTCGTACAAAGAAAATGGCTTGTTCAGGACAGCAAATGTACAGATGAGTACCGCTGCTCACCGCTTGTACCGGGTCTTCTAGTGAGTACCTAGAGTGAATTAATACGAAGTAGAAAAGGCATTTTTATATTCTAAGGCTTGAACTGAGACAAGTGAACAATATGAACGCAGGCAAGAAAACAAACACATTGTTGAATTTTCTGAACTTCAATAACTAAGTTAGATCAACATACTTATTTTAGTGCTTTTGATTATGTGAAAAACTAAAGTTAAAATACGGAATAAGACTATGTTAGAATCCTAGGTTATATGAATTAAAGCAAATGATGTACTTAGCAATAACTCGTGGTCCAAATTCGAATCTGACAATTCGCATGAATCGACACAAACAACACGACAATTAACCATGTCGACGATCAACAACCAATCGTTGGTGTCGCAGCTTCGAACAGAATAGGGAGTAACATCTACAGACTCATCGTCTTCGTTAGTCAAGTTTAGCTTGCCTAGACAGCGGAAATCCTGCAAGCGGTATTTTCGAATGCAGTCGCCCTCCACTGTATAAAAAGACACCGGAGCACTGACAGTATCGAAATGAGCCAATTTCTCACAGAAGTGTAATGATTCCGAGGACGGAAAATCAGAATTAGAAGAACTGCTTGGTTTGAACTCCACAGCTGCCTCTTGGTAATCAAAGTTGTCAGGCATATCCTGATAACTTGTAGATCCAATACACTTTAAGTTGATTTTGGAATCAACCATCTCTTTTCTATCAGCCGAATCAATAGAATGTGCACTTCTATAATAACTAGCCTCTTCGGAGATATTTTCCGAATTCTTTTTTAATGATGAAAACTCACATGGACCAAAGCCAGTAATAGTCTTTGTCGAATCGTAAGAATTCTCAGCTGAGGCTGCCTGCGGGCCGCTATCGTTCATTTTATTGGTTAAAGGCTTACAAACATCAGATGCACCTGACACTCCACTGCCGGAAATGTTTTCAGGGCCACTCCATGGCGATAGAACACGTGAGAAGTTGATTGAGCCGCTTGACGCGAGCTGTCCGTAGGCCGATTCTTGCGCAGGCTCAGAAACCGTTGCTGGCGACACACCCGCAGCAAACGGATCGTCGGCCCGACGTTGCCGCACCCAGTCAGCATCTTCCTCGTCACAGCCATCTTGATGGCTCCAGTCAAACGTCAGACAGGCCAGTAAACGACGAGTGCGACGTTCCGCCTCGGCGATGTCGATGCCGGAACCATCGTCACCATCGACGCTGGGTCGCTCGCGCAGGGCGATGGCTTCGTCTAAGCGTCGCATAAGATCGACCGAGGCGGCATCAGATGAGCCTGCTGATAAAAAAGCATTCGCTTCAGCTAGCAACGTATGTTGCGCTCCGTCACCTGCAGCAGCAGCAACCACTAATCTCCGCTCGAGAGCTGCCTGCAATTGCGCCTGGCGCTGTCCCAGCTTTCGCAACGTCTCGTCGAAGAAAGCATCTAATCTAATCCGCAACTTTTGAGTCGCATCTTTTACAGCACTTATATTATCGGCATCACTTTTTGCAACAGACTCAGATGCACCAAGCAGACGTTTCAGTTTAGTGGCCTTGGCTCGAATTAATTCGACCTCTGTGTCAGATGATTTATTGATAGGCATCCAGCAGATAGTTGTAGCAGAGGTCACTGCAAAAGCAATTTAGCAAAATAATTATGACAATATGGAAGTGGCTTATCAGAGATCTACCGGATCCCACTATTGAAGTGGCTATGGATGCAAAATCATAAAAAATTCTATATCTCTAAAGTTTCACTCACTCTCAGTAGATACTTCCAATATAGGGGTTTAAGTAAGATCCATATTTTTCATTATTACCCATTGAGGGAGGTGTAGGAATCTAGGATTTTTAGGATTATACACGCAATGCGTGTGTATGAGTACAAGACGTGAGTAATAGACGTGGGATCTGACAGCGATACCGCCTTTCAATCAGACTTTACACTTCTGAGAGCCTAATTTCCAGATATAATTTGATATGGCTAAATAATATTTGGTTGTTTACAACTAAAAAAGTACAAACTTTCACAATACTTTTGAAAACAATCAGCGGAACATTTCTTTAAAAGTATATTACGTTATTGAAATAAATTGGCTTCAAATAAATACATGTACGACTACTATAAAAGGCCTTTTCATATTGCTTGTTCTGGTTCCAGAACCAGAACCAATTTGTAAAGTATAACTTTTTGTCTCCATAACTAGAGGGAGATACGTGCTATAAAGTTTTTATTATTGAACGACAGTCGCCAAGAAGAAAGTGAAAAATTGTGCTGAGGTTGTTAAGGCAGTCAAACATTCAACAACATTAATTAGTTATACTGCTGTTTTTCTGATTCTGGAATTGGTAATATGAAAAGCCTCAAAGTTAAATCTGAACAGTAACAGAATTCAGTTAATGTTAAAAGGTGAAAGTACATATAACAATCTATAGAATTCAAAGCGTTGAAAATCAGAACATAAAACAATATTTAATACAATTTGATTAAGACTGAAGACCGTTTACAAACATTTCCAAACTAATTTGGAATTAGTAACACGGATATAAAAAATTCAATCCCTATTTCAGTATTGAATAATATTTTTTTATGAAAGATTCGTCAACGCCATATCATTTTGTAATGAGTTAAGGACATGATATAACTTAACACTTTACGCTTGTAACTAATTACTTCAACAGATGAGAATAGCTCAGAGGAGATTTTTAATTCCTGGCAGCTGGCGTTAAAAACGTTACGGTGGCAACATTTGAGAAAAAGCAAACAACTTTCTAGTGACCTTGAAGCGACTCTGGGGTAACGACTCTTGGGACTTTTAACGACTTCTGAAAGAGACTTTACCAACAGAGGCGACTGTGGCGTGACGAGCCAATCACGCGAATTGTAGAATCAAAAGAGTCGCTAAAAAGTCGTTCAAGAGTTATTATGTCGTAAAACTTTTTACGAGTACTAACTCAAGTAGACTAAATCGAGTTTAATAGGTTGCAATTAGTATTTACTACGTGTTTCTCTACTTATGCATTTTGATCCAGGAGCTTTCCTAATAATATTTTTTATGGTTTATATTGATTGGCTGGCTGAGCTGGAGAAACTCAAATACGACTCTACGGCCCCAGAGTTGTTATACATGTAGAAGCGTCCCAGAGTCATTTGCGTCGCCCTAGAGTCGTTTCAGAGTCGCTGACAATAAAACGCCTCAAAATCACTCTTAAGCGACTCCTTGATGACTTTTTGGCGACTTGTACCGTGACATCTCGTTGCTTTAGAGTGGTCGAGTCCCTTTTTCTAATTTCCTGTTACTTCCAACGACTCTGGGGACGATCCTTGGCCTATTACCGTTTTCATCGTTACTTAACCTGTTTTCTGTTTTGCAGAGTACTGATATGTAACTTTCTCTAGTCCTCAGAGTCCTCGTTAAAAGAACTTGTCTAGATAAAACGAGTCACTGGCTTTACTGAAACAGGCTAGGCACAGAGAAGTTTGAATTTATCGGCCTTTTGACTGTTAAATGATCAAATTTCTTAATCTTCAAAGCTCACAAAAACAGTAAAACTTGACCTACTAAGCGACAGGCATGACGGCAAAAAAATAAAACAATTTAAAACGTTTAGTGCAAACTTTTCCAATTAACAATATCGGAAAAGCCGTTCTCATAGAAAACAGAAATGAAATCTTCATCCTCTAGACAGCAAATGTCAACAACGCCAGCCGCTCTTGAACTAAATCGAGGCGCACTGAGTTCTATTTCGCGACGGCCAGTAGATGGAGCGTTTGTATCAGACGATATGCTGATCAGCTTGCTTGAATCACCAGCTGACACCGACACTATTACTCGACCACGCTGAGCAAATATGCTTGGAACGCAGCGACTATTGAAGTCGGTCCAGAGATTTCCAAAAGGAATAAGCGAAGCAGTTGTGGTGCTAACAATAATCTTATACAAAACAATCTTAAACACGTTAGCAGTAGACACTCTGTCGAGTACCACAAGCAACCGCTTTTGTTGATCGAAAGACAATCGAACAGGTGAAATCAGCTTCAAAGACTCCTTTGACAGAGAGGCTTTGCATTGTTTGCTTCTCGTAAGTGATACAAGATAGATTCCAAACTTTGATGAAGCGATAGCTACAACTTCGCCTGCCTCAACAGCATCGTCTGGTGGTAGCAGACTATGCCTGAAAGTGGGGGTAAAAAAGGAAAATACGGGTATTACAGATTTATCACAAAAAATCGAGCTATGAGTACAATAAATTCAAATAACTGAATCGAAACGCGTTGAAGTTGCGGCAATCTACTCACTGCACACTGAAATTCGGCCCCACAATTAAACTGGCGACGCCGTCAAGCTGGGCAAGGATAACTTTGCTGTGACGCTGGTCGGCAATAATAAGGCAGTTATTTTTGCGGCACGGGCGAACAACGTGAGGTATGAAAGATAGCGATTTTCCATCGATCGTCGATAGAGAAATCTCATACTTGAAATCAGAAACTGGTTGAGCGGGAGCAGACGCACAGCTGCTGCCGTCGGAGCGTCGTTGAAACACTTTACGACGAACCGGATCGACGCAAATGTAATTGCCCCAAAAGAATGTCGCTGATGCTAGACTTGACAAACCAACTAATTGTAATTGGCGAACAGGTGAATTGGAAGCGATGGCAGCGGCATTGCTATCTTCACTAGCTACACTAACTGAATCTTTGAGTGATGCTGAAGACTTTGGAGGTAACTCATGTGGAACAAATTTTTTCTGACTAATCATCGTCCAAACTATGGCCTCATTAGATTCTTCACTGCTTGTTTGTTGATCCACCATTGTAGTTGCTATCTCATTTGTCACCGGACTTGCTGCGACCCACTCTAGACACTTGTCAAAACTTTGTAGCTCATGCCCTTCCCAGCTAATGCTTAGCGACTGCAGAAGATCGTTAATCTTGGAATTTACTTCACTAGAATTCCAGTAGCCCTTCTGAATCGCAGGCTTGTCACTGCCAACAACAGCGTCCAAGTCGGCCTCAACACGGCACAGCTCATCGATAGGCCAGTTGGATTTCTCTGCCACAGAAGCCTCCCAAACGACCTCCTGCAGTTGAAGTCTCTTTTGACGCCAGTCAGTCAGCTCCCGAGCTGCCACAGCGCGCCTCCGCTCGAGGGCGACAGACAGGCGTTTAAAGTAATTGCAAGGAGGTGCCGGCTCGGTTCCCATTCTCTGGAGCAGCTGCGAAGCTCTTTCTGCCTTAGAGCGAACCGAGTCGACCAGTTCGCTTTTAGTAGAACAACCAGAATTGTTGGATGACATTTGTTAGACGGAGCCATGCAAATCATTAAAAGTCATACTGCAAGATTCATAGGCCAGAACTTATAAGTTGACTACAAAATTCGTATGCTATATGTAAATAACTAGCTGCTAAAATAGTCATTAAAGCATTACAAAAATATTTCAAATATACCGATTAGGGAACTAAATATTCTTACTCATGCAAAAAAGAAATGATTCAATCAAAGTCTACGTTCCTATTTGAAAGCGTGAAAATTTGAAATGATTATTAATTTATTGATTTTGTAAATCAGAAAGTGACTTTGTAGCCCGTTGCAACTAAGCCGCCGATATACGAGGTAAACTATACATGTACATTATTTAGAACTGGAGAATGTTTGAATCAGGAAAGTTCATAAACAATCTGTAAAAAAAAACTTATTACGTTGCACTTAGTTCCGTGCAAATCTATATGGAAGGGAAAGAAAATTCAAAAGTGAAACTATAAAAAGACATTAATTGAATTCAGTAGTGTTCAAATAAAATGACTACCTAGTGCTAATAGCAAACACCTTTGAATCAATCTGCTAATGAATAGCGGAATGAACAGATCTTCGTAACGAGTAAAACGTCAGCTTTAGGGTATATATATATGTGTTTATTGTACGTATAGAAAGACAAAATTTGATTAGTGCATCAGAACACTGCGCCACCTGCCTACTTGCCAGCCGGTGCTTCCCACTGAATCCTTAATGATTCAATTAAATCGGCCGTTTTACGGTCAACATCGCTAGCATTCCAGAAGCCTAGAATTCTAACAGCATTCCTGTCGCTGTCAATGGCAGCATCCAGTTCGGCTTCAATGCGGCACAGCTCAGCGACAGACAGACTTGACAAATTGGCAGAGGAAGCTTCTTGCACAGCTTTCTGCAGTTGCGACTGCCTCCGGCGCCAGTCTGCCAACTCCTGCTCAATCGCGGCGCGTCTCCGCTCCAGAGCTATCGACAGGCACTCAAACAAGTCACTAGGTAGGGCTGGCTCAGGTCCTATTGACTCCAATAACTGTGACGCCTTTGAAGCCTGCGACCGAACAGACTCTAACAGTTCTTCGTTGGTTGAACCGCCAATGAATTCTGATGACATCGGATTGGCTAGCTGAAAAAAATTGAAAAAATTATTTAACCATGTTTTTGAACGAACATTTATGTATACTCAGCAACATTGAAAGTCGCCAGTCTATGCGCCAGTGAGCGATTTCTCTTGAAGTATACTGAGATAAAATATACGAGAAAACTGATCGGGATAGCTTTAATCCGTCCAACCCTCGCACACCGCACCCCCACTTCATTCCACAACTCAAGTCTGCCGCGGCGTAGCTGAGTTGCGTCACTCGCAAAGATTAAGAGACTTTACCTGCACTCTCTCAAAGTGGCGACCACAGACGGAATCTTCTGTGATGGCGACTTTTTTATGTTGCTGAGTATAAATGTAACAAATAGTTAAAAGTAACTACGTTTATTTTGTATATTCAAGTCAGAACATTTCTCAACATGGTGTAAACTCGTAATTTAAGACAATTATAAATAACCCCAGCTAAAAGTACATAACTCCACACCGAGTTATTTATTTATCTGCACATCAATATTATTATGCTCAACTAACTTAAAAACTGAAATTTTAAGACGAAAAAGCAAAACAATTAAAAACAATTGGGTTCTCTATTGGATACAGAAGTACGAGCGTAACGTTAGTTGTAAATTACATGACATAGCCCGGACTTCGGTCTGTAAACAGAAATAACCACAAGAATCCGAGGAATACATGGAATAATCACATATTGGATAGGTATATTTTTAATTAAAAAATAGTATTTAAATATAAAATATTATATAATGGAACTTTCTGCTGAAAACAAATCGATTTCGACAAAAAATTAGGAAAGCGCTCTCACCAGTAGGAAAATTTGCGTCCTGGAATACAGGAGAAAGAGAAAACTTTACATAAATGGAGATAATCAACATGTTTTCAATGCCGATGCATTTCGTCCACAATGGACATCGTCGGGGCTTACTAAATTTATTAAACGAAGTGAAAGTTTTTGCTCTTTTATATTGACTTGAACAATAGAAATATTTGACAGGAGTAAAAATTAAGTACAAAACAGGGTACACAAGTTTGGGTGAAAGGCGTGGTACATATCAAAACAGTCCAGACCGGTTATTGAGCGAGCTAAAGAAGTTGAGGTTGACGGCTAGCACCCACCATGGCAAGCTGACTAACAAAAACTTCACACTTTATATCAGCGCCTATTTTAATTGAAGTATAACAATTATGCGGTTGTATATTTAAAAATAAAATAATGTGTAAAATAAAAATGACCAAAAATGATTAAAACTTATAGTCTAACCAAAATATTTGATTTACGAGTAAACACGCGCTGACAAATGTGCAAAGAAATTTTCCACCTGTGTTGGATCGCCACTTTTGCTCTTGCACCCAGACCAATCCTTCCAGTCTGCCCCACCCATCCAGTTTTCGCAATCAGTGCGTACGCTGATCACACCACCTCGCACCTCACCCTACCGTACCGTACATTTGCACTTAAATTATTTAATATTCATATAGGTCAACTAAACAGTTGAACTGATAGCTTGTAAATCCTGTTTTTCCCTGCTTCTCCCTCCGGCACGGGACTGGAGCTCTGAATGGGGACCTGGTACCACAGCTTTTTCTTCTAGTACTCGCATGTAATTTATAAAAACAAATTAAAAAGAATAGGAAAAAAATTGTTTCAGTTTTCTTCTCGTACATAAGATGTTGGGAACCACAACATTCTAGAAAATAATTTCATTATTCAGTCTAATGATTGAATAATGATAATTATTCAATCTAATGAATAATTGATCTAATGATTTACATGTATTGCAAAAACGACAGAAGACTTCAATCAAAGCGTAAAATGTTGAAGTAGCTCGTATATACAGAATATTTAAATATTGAAAAACACGAACATACATTTAAGTGTCCATAGCTTCCAGGGACATGTCCTGGTAGAGATCTGCGTCTAGACACTTTGATATAGGAAAGTAATCAAGGTGCGTCGAAGGGTCTACAGACTAAACAATAATAAGCTTCCAGATTGTCAGATCTTGTCATCTTTTCAGATTGGACGATGGATTCTGACAATCGATCCATCTTTATTGCACACGATAATCTCGCCATAGTCCTCCGCAATTAATTGAGTAGGATCAAAGAACATGTCCGTTGGATCAGAGGTCCTGCTGACAATCCTACATATTTCGTCTGACATAGCTGTGGCGGAGGTCGGCAACCAACTGATAACTGCCCCAGAATTGGGAGCCCAGCCAATAACAACGACTCGATTGTTAATAAGCACAACTGGTATAATAAAAGATGCAAGTTCGATATTAGGAGCAGACATTGCAGTCAGCCTATTGCAAGTGTTACGATAACCCTGAATGTGGTATCGATTGCTAGCCAATCGGTCGACAACCAAGAGGATATTTGACTTGCAGCACCATGCAAGCCGAATTGGAAAGGTTAGTTTTACATCAGAAGTGCACTCGCTGACGTCCGACGGATTTGTAAGACGCGCAGAATAAATACCAGCTGTCGGACAGCACATAAAAATCTGTTGCCCAGTACTAATGGCGTCATGCAGTTGGCCCTTAGGAACCCGGACAAAAGTCACCAGATAGCATGAATCGGATGACGACAGTACGCACTGTTGTACGCGTTTATTAAACTGATCAATGATAATCAGATACTTGCTAATAGGGCAATAGCGAACACGATGAGGATTACATTTCGCCGGCGATGCGCCTTTATTTATATATCTTAGAGTGCCTTTTCTGGTACCACGAGGGCTAAAAAGGCTGATCCGCTTTTTACGCGATGTGATTTCAAGAACAATGATTGAATTTGGAATGAAAGCTCCAGAAAAAATATTCCAGCTCGATTTTGATATGAGCCTAACAGTATTGTAGAGTTGCGCACTACACTCCGGCAATTTAGGGGTGTCAATAAGTGAAACTTCTTGCAACTCTGACTCTTTTTGTGATGATGAATCAATACAATCTCTGAAACTAGAGCAAGCTTCCTCCGAGAGGGCATTTTTGGTAAACGATTTTGTTTGAGAAACAACTGGCGAATAGGTTGATTCACTTTCTCTAATTTTCGAGTCCGGATTTTTCCTTGGCTCCCAATGAATTCTTAGAGCTGCGATTAATTCGTTTGTTTTAACTTGAACATCAGCTGTGTTCCAGACCCCTCGTCGAGCTAACTTTCTGTCGCTGTTAATAGCATAAACCAATTCAGCTTCGATATCGCACAGCTCATCGACAGGCAAAGTGCACTGCGGCAATTCATAAGCCTTTTGCAGAGCGTCGCGCAACTGGAGCCACTTTTGTTGCCATTCCGCTTGCTCTTGAGTCACAGCAGCGCGTCTCCGCTCTAGCGCTACTGAGAGTCGTTCAAAATAATCGTTTGGAGGACCGGGTTCTTGTCCCATAGATTCCAGCAGCTGCGAGGCTATTAATGCTTTGGAGCGAACTGACTCTTCCAGTTCGCTATAGGAGCAGCCGGACAGATTCGATGCCATTTGGAGCTAAATCATTTTTGGTGCTTTTAACCGCGCTTCTTCTGAAATTGTATGAAAATTAACAGACAAGTTGTTGCTTCAATCGGTCATGTATAGTTGGTCAAGAGGGTGATGACTGCAATATGGGTGGAACGCTTTCCTATTCCAAGGAACTAAAAAAGTTCAGTTTCCTAAACTTCTGAAGCCGGAGTCTGTTTGAAAAGAAGATAAACTGGTCCCCAAGCCAAATACAAGTTAAAATCAAGAAATGATGAGGAAAACACAGCTTCTTGAAGAAAAAGCGAACAATTTATTGATGTTGTTGTCTTAGAGATGATATTATATACAATATTTAGGGCTGCTTCAGACAGAGAATATCAAGACTTGAAAAGTATACTCAGCCAAATGCTAGTCCAATACGTTTCGATAGTTCGTCTACAGCTGCTAAAGTAAAACCTTTTCAAGGAACTCTTTTCAGGGAGAACGAAAATCTTCGAAACAACTAGCTGTACTACTAACAATAATATTTTATTTACAATTCATATTGTACGAGCTCATTAACATACGACTTAGGATAGTGTTTGGTAAAATAAATAGAAATTATCAGACAATAGACATAAGGCTATAAAAAATAATATCTAATGTGTAATCTGATCTAATATCTAATATGTACATGTGCACAGTGGCTGGAAAAATGATTGGCAACAAAAAATTTTTCCTCAAAGATAAAAAGACAGCATATATAAGAAACCTGATTTGAGCTGGCGAAAAGTTTAAATAACTCGTTACTCCAGAAAAAAGCAAGTGTATTATCCAAATTGCAAATGGAGGAATTGTGCGAATTACTAATTTAGGCACCAGATTATTAAGAAAATTAAATTTAATTGAAATTTAAAGCTAATATGTTGACAAATTCAATTCGCGTAAAAGGGAAAAAATCAATGGCATAACGATAAGTCAGAAAAATCTCTTATTGAAGCTCATACCACATAAGTTCATAAAATTTTCACCAGTGAAAGATTAACAAAACAAACATTAACATAGCATTCCTGCATACCAAAGTACAATAAATAGAATTTCAGAGGGTATCTGCAGATTCAACAATAACAAATACATATTAATGAATTAGGTTACGTATTGTAACTCCACTTTGCTTTCGATCAACCAGCTTCACAGCAAGTAGGCCATCTTTTCGAGCAATTGCACATGAGTTTAAAGGAAGAACCAGCTATCGTAGAAAGTTGAATTTAGATAGCAGGAACTGGGCCTGTCAAAACAAAAGAAAACCAACTGGACGTGCGTTAGCCAAAAATTAAGATCCAGCTGCTCAGCTTAACCACAATGCGCTTGCTGATATAAAGGTGGTCGTGCTCTAATCTTGTTTTCTGCATCCGCACTGGGGATTCAAAAGTTCCCCATAAGCCATGTACCCTTATGTTAAAGAAAGCAGATTCATCCATAAAGTGGACGCCGAAAGGCTAAAACGGAGCCTTTCGCATCGCAAATAATAGCTTCACCAAAGCTGCTCGTCTCCGGTGGAAGCCAGCAAATATCTCTTGGGCTAATGTCTTCAATAGTAGCGCTGCAGTGCTCAGCAGCTAGATGCATGGCATTAGTGGGAAGCCAACTAATAGTACATGTTGAATCTGAAACCCAAACAAGTACCATTTCGTCAGCTTTAAGCAGGACATTCGGCGCCACCGATGACTGAATCGTCAATCTGGGAGCCGGGAGTGCCGTCAATTGACAGCAGTCAATCTTAAAGGCTAAAATTCTATACTCCTCAGTCTTTATAGAGGTTCGATCAACTACGAGCAGCGTTTCTGACTTGTTACACCAGGCCATTCGCACAGGACAGGACATCTTTAAATCGGTGGAGCATAGCTTAATTTCGGTAAGGTTATCAAAAATAGCCGTGTAAATGCGACCACCAGGACAGGCAATAATCAGCTGACGGCTTGTACAAATTGCGTCCTCAAAGCCTCCTTTAGGAACTTTAAGAGAGTGCAAGAGACGACCCGCAGGATTAACACAAGCAATTTGCTTGTTGGTGGGATGAGAAACTATAATCGACTGTCCAGTGCAGCTAAGTCTAATGCGGTGAGCAGTGATATCAACGGCTTCACCACTAAGCGTGCACAGACGAATACTTTCTAACTTTTTACCTGTCAAGTTATAAACACTGAAGCAACCCCGGCCAGATCCTTCTGAAACGTAAATTCGATCGGAAAGAACAGCTGCAGACTTCGGCTTCGAAACTTTAAATAGTTGTAAAACATTCTGCGCGTGTGAAGCAACCTGTTCAGTTGGACCTTTTCCAGCAAATCTTTCGCTATTTATGCGAGAATTGCTGTGTAAAGTTGAGTCGCTGTGATTTTTACAGGCGGTTAGAGCTTTCACAGTGTGAGATGCGTTGTCAGTCTTCGGCATGGGACATCCTTTGATCAGCGTTTCCGAAACAACTTCTGTAAAAAAATCATTGGCAAGGCGAACTACGTCGACTGAAACATCTAAGGTGTGCAGTTCTGCATCACCTGTAAGTAGCGAAGACGCACCCATGCCAACAGCATGTTCATCCTCTCTGCTCATTACTCCTTCTGCTTCCGTCCTATCAGTTGGAGCTCTATCCGCAGCGATGCCCTCGGTTGGCTCACATTCATATTGAGTAAGATTCGCTGCAGAATCAGATTTCGCAGATTGATGCTGCAGGCTGCTGCAAAAAATCAGGGTTTGAAGAAAGAATTGCATTTTAGTATACAACTTACGATCTTAACGATCTCGAACTTTAATTTTCACTTAAAAATGAAAGATATAAAAAGAAAAAAATAAGAGCTTACCTGTAAGAAATAACTATAACGTAGCCTGAGTTCTTACAAACAGCAAACGTGCCCTTTTCTGTAGGCACCCAATTCATGTCGATAGGAAACGACTCTATTCCAGTTTTACAGCTTTCCAGTTCGAGCAAATCGTATTGAGCGGACATCGAGTCTGAGTTAGATGCTAACCAACTAAAAACTGCCGTAGTACCATTAAGTCTTCCAATTACAAGTTCACTGTCATTCATGATAGCGCTGGGAATCACCGATGAGTCAATAGCCAAACTTGGAAAATCCAATAATTTTAAACCCTGATCACATAGCTGAAATGCTCGAATTCGATAACTGTCAGAGTTAGTTTCGTTAACGTCGACAACAAGCAAGGTTACAGAATTGCTGCACCATGCTAGTCTCACTGGAAGCAATGGCTCTGGAACGCCAAGAATATCGAGCTGGGATAGTTGCTCAACATTATCTAAAGAGGAAATGAATATGCCACTTGATGGAAAGCATGCAATTATATGCTGGCCTGTGCTAATCGCATCTTGTAAGCCAGAATGCGTATTTATAATAGCATCGACTATTCCATTAGGTCTGGCGCACACAATTCTATCATTGCTCTGGTCGATAAGGATAATCCATTGCTTAGCTTGACATGAGCGAAGGATACTTGGAACGCAGGCTACTTGGCGGTCATCGTGTCTTTTAAGGACAAATGCCCCGCGTGCGAAACCAGAACTCGTATACACATTAATTGGACGAGACGATGTCGATCCCAAAACATAAAACTGCTTCTTCAAGTACGTCACGGAGATGGGATTCATAAAAGTACGAAACTTCCGCACAGATATAGATCGAGAGTTAGTAAAGTCCGAATGGTTGGAAGAGAATCCATCATCGTGAGTATCAAACAGTTTAGAAGATTTAACAATGTTTCGATCTTCATAACTGCTTTGTTGGTTATAGAAAAATTGCGACGCTCCAGCTTCAGTGTCAGTGAACAAGCTTCCAGAAATCTCCGAGCAAGTAATGGCGGAGAAAGGTTCTGACCATTCAAGCCCCTGATCCCTGGAACATACAGACGCGGATTGCTCACAAGTAATGGATACATCTGTGTCTGATTTCACAGAAGCTTGATATTCCAAAGATTCTGCATCAACCAGCTCAGTTTCTTTCTCTGTGCTGCTGTCAGCCATCCTGCTACTGATTGTCGGCTTCTCATCGACACTTTTGAGAGCAGATTCGTCACGTGGAGCTTCCATGCAAGCGATTTCTATGGTAGCAGCTAAAGTAGGCTGGTCGATTCTTTTCGACAAAGTATAGTCGCTTTGGTCCGATGACGCAG
Organism: Macrostomum lignano; assembly: GCA_002269645.1. NCBI lineage: Eukaryota > Metazoa > Platyhelminthes > Macrostomidae > Macrostomum > Macrostomum lignano. Next base: position 158,068 of record NIVC01000019.1, read on the forward strand.
CGGCGAGACGGTCACCTATTTCGCTATTCTCGTCACGGTTTACAGAAGAATTCGAGTCTTTTTGGTTGTCTCTGGCACGACCCTGAATAGAAGCTGCACATTCAGGGCCTTCTGAGTTTTGACGGGAGGCCGACTCTTTGTCAATAATCTCACTAACCTTTACTTCTTCCCAATGAACTGCCAGGGCTAGCAAAAGCTTTTCAATTTTTTCTTCAATATCGATTGTGTTCCAGAATCCGCGCATGACACTGCCAGACTCTGTGACAACTTTATTGATAGCGGAAGTTAAATTTGCCTCAGCATGGCACAGCTGGCTGACAGTGGTGCAGGTGGACTGTTTAGCCTCGGAGGCTTCGGAAACTGCTCTCTGCAATCGCTGGCGTCTCTGCGCCCAGTCCGCCAGCTCTCGGTGGATAAGCGCACGTCTACGCGCAAGGGCAAGCGACAGCTGGTCAAAAAGTTCGCTAGGCGACGCGAGCTCTGGCCCCATCGATTCCAGCAGTAACTTCCCCATGTCCAACTTGCGTTGAATGTCCAGCTGTAGCGCTTGCAGCGCGTCGCTGTTTGGATTGTTAGAGTCGAACATGAAGAATATCAACAAGCTACTCGTTTTATTGAATAGTGAGAATAAATCACGCATCATATCAATATCATAGAGCTCTTACACCATTTGGCAAAATAGTCTTTATGACAGTGGCTACCAAACTGAATGCTAAGGTCCTGCCCTTAGATATTGGTGGCGTCAAATACGATAATCTGGGGCTTAAAAATCAACTATAAAGCTGTAGTAGCGTAAGTCCGATCGTACGTCGGAACTTTTACACTGCGGAGATAGAAGCTAAGAACGATCTTATCTTACGATGGCTTTATAGAACGCGCCCAAGTCTTTTTCTATACAATGAACCCAATTTCTAACCAGTTTTCAATGCAATCCTAGAAATACGTTTTCTAATATGATAACTACGCCCGTACCGACTTACTTTGGTCTCTTCGAAAAAAAACTAAAGCTCTAGATAATGTTTTAAATGCTTTTAATAAATTAAAAAGCTGAAAGACAGGCTAAGAATTACCAAAAAGCGCAAGGCAAGCACAACGGAAACAACACAGTTGAAAACACTGGCAGTGTTTCATTTTACTTTTGCTATTTAATAGGCAGCTAATCAACACGGAGAGCGAGGCTTAGAGAATGCAACTTTAATCACCAACTGAGAAAAGCATTGTTAAATAAAGATAAAAAATAATTGAACAGTGATTTAAAAATACGAAGCACATCTACGAAAACAAATAGGTTTGAAAGGAACGGGTGTCTTTATTTAAATATATAGAAATAGTATCGGCCGCACAAAACGAACAAACAAAGTACATACATATATATATACTTTTTTATTTAGCCCATACATTTGAAACGCAGACTTTTTGATTAAATCTTTCTATCAATTTATTAGACTGAAGTTACGAGCCAGCCAATATAAATTAAGTTAATGAAATTTGAAATAAACAATTAACAAACATTGAACGAAAACAGTCGAGACTTTTAGCCGATGATTTCGATGATCGCTACCAAAAATGGAAGACAGAATACTTAAAGTAATTATTATACGGCTTTAAGGCTATAGATAGATAAATGCTAATCAAAGCACTAGTGACCAACAGCTCAAGGGAAAACCTCAGAATCTGATCTGGAGCAGTCAGCAAAGTCATTCAACGGGCACACATAACCATATGGTAAATCCTCGTGTACTCAACTTAGCTCAGCAATTTGCTCAACCACAACCACACTACCATTTACAGCGTCGCCAAATACAGCACCTTGACCGTTGCGAAAAGTACACAGAGCAGTTGGACGAGTCACCGAACCAATGGCAGAGTCGACGTCCTTAGCAACGGTAACAACGCCCAACCCGGAGTTGGCGAGATTAATTAGCAACAATCTGCAGACTTCTCTTATTCCATTGTCACCAAGGCAGACAGCGGCCGGCAGGATTAGTCGATCCCGGCTGTACACCATCAGCCCAGTCAGCACCAAAGCCGACGACGTAGCAAATGGAAGCGAATTGAAGTTCAGGCGTCGGATAGGCGAGAAGGACAGCGGCGCCAGCGGAGTCCGCGCCAGGCCGCAAAGCACTACCGCCGACGGTTGCGATCCGGCCAAGGCCGCTGACGCAACAGCCAGGAGACTGTGGCTTTGGCACCAAGCCAAGCTGGCAGGCCGGCTGACGCTCAGAGATTCGCCGGACTGACGTTGCCACACGGCCGGGGCGAGGCCGGGCTGGCTGGCGGCCAGCAGCAGGCAGTTGGTGTCCGGACAGGCCACGCAGACAAGTCCGGCGTCGGATGCGGCAACATCCGTAGCACCGGTGGCAACTTCGGAGCCTTAAACAGTTATTGAAGCGTCGAAGGAGTCATTGAAAAGTCATCGGCACTTGGCAAACCAGGGCTATAGTGGTGCATTGGCACTTTTAGTGTTTTTTACACTAAGCAGATGTACAGTGGTGCAAATTGTTGGAAATTCCAACTCACTCATTTAAAACAAAGTGCTCTACCTTCAAGCGTCCACAGAAGACAACCCGACGGCAGCTGAAAGGCGCGCACAGAGGTGCTGGATTCGCCAGTTCGCGCCAAAACGAACAGCGCGCCGCGTCCACCGATGACAGCCGATCGAACCGCGCCGATTCCAGTCAGCGCAGTTAAGCCTGGCGGCAGGGGCTGCTGCTGGCCGCGAATGTCGTAGCAGCCAAGTCGACCGATTTTTTTTAAATCAGAGTCTTCCTGTTCAACCACGTACAGCCGGTCATTGTGGCAGGCAATAGAGAGCGGCGTGCCGGCGTTGGCGGTGCGAAAACGCCAGGAGTTTGCGCTACTGGAGGCAGAGGTCGAGGCTGAGACGGCGGAATTGTCGGCGCTTGAGGCAAGCGAATTGGAGCGCTGAGGATTGGCGAAAATACGAAGACTAGTCATTGCGCGAACAAACAGATATAGAAATTTGGCACGATTCAACGAGTTTTAAAATTAATTATATGGTAATACATCTCCTTTTGAGATTCATTTGATTTATACTCGATTAAAATCCCAGACACTAAACTGGTGCATAGCCATGCTTGGGCACCCGCGCAACCTCGGGATTCACCCGGCCGTTTCTATTGGCAATACACACATGTAAGTCGCTATTGGACGGAATAGTAGTCACGTGACTGCTCTCAGCCAATAGCGACTTACATGTGTGTGTGTTGCCAATAGAAACGGCCGAGTGATTTCCAAGGTTGCGCATGTGTGCAGCATAGCCGGCAGCAGTCTGACGTAGCAGCGTGGGAGATTTTAAACAGACAAACCATAGACAACAGAAATCAATTTGGGCATCAATAACTGAGCCACAGGTGGAATGCATGACTAAAGTAAAGAATGTCACAGAGAGGACCAAACGCCGAAATCAGTCTGGTGGACAGAAAGAGAATCGTGAATGCATGCGTGACTGGTGGTTTGGAGTTTGGTGTTCGTGAAAGAAAGCAAATCGATAGAGACGACGAATAGAATAAAAACGACAAGATTTTTCACACTAAAAGGCGCCAAAAGTACGAGTAGTATTAAAAGTCGCCTAGGAGTCTCCTTGTAGCGTCTTATTGTCTGCGACTTTGAAACGACTCGTATTCGAAGCGTGCTATAGTCGTGTTTGAAGCGCATTTGCGTCGCATGATGAATTAGAGTGACATTTATTATTTTTTTATTAGAGGCAGGGGGGTTGTGTGCACCCTGGCGCACTTTAAGCGACATAGGCACACAACCGGCGAGAGGCATTGCTGCCCATTCCGCCGACTCCCCTGAGCAGGCATACAAGCGCGCGGATACGTACGCAGGCACACACTCACACAGGAGTGTACAGCGGCCCTAACTTTATTTTATCGTTGGGCATGTACACTTCACTGCGCCTTGGGGGGTTGGTTGGCTCTCGAGACCGTTAATTGCACGAGCAGAGCCAAGCCGAAATTCCAATTCAGCCCCAAATTAATGTGACTGCACTTGGAATCGAGCCTGGGTCGCTGGCACACCAGAGCAGCTGCGCTACCGCTGGGCTACGGCCCCCCTAGAAAAATGTATGCCGCCAACACACACGATTCTTGGATTCTATCAAGACTTACGCGTTTGAGTCGTTAAAGTAAGTCACAAAAGTCACTCCAGAGTCGTTTTCTAAAACCTAGTCTAATCAATTTTTCCAAAAAACGAATAAAGTTTCGGACTGAGACTCGACCTTGGATAGTTGTGATGCAGAAAACTTTAGAGCTTCTCAATCAATTTTCATCGGGAATGGTCTTATTTAAAATAAAATAAGCAGTTTGTTTTTCAAGTTTCTTAATTTAAAATGTAAATGTTCAGAGCACCGGCCCATATACTTGTAATTCGCTCGGAAGTAAAGCCCATGGAGGTGTCGACACGCATGGACTAAATTAATGCTAGAATACTCATTAAGTTACCCATATTGCATTTTCGGCTGGCATGATTTTGCTTATAGTTCAGTGACCTCTCTGGGGAATATACGCGTATAATATCTATGGCGACGCATTCACTTACGTTAGCTAAAACAGCACGGTAAGCAGGTTCACTGGCAACCAGTTGCTTTGCCTTATCATTGGCCGTCTTTGCCTCTATTCTGGCGCTGATATTGGCTTCAACTGTGTCGCCAGTGCCGCCAGCAGCTGAGAAGGACTCCGTCAACGGTATGAACAGGCTGGAAAGGCGAAGTGCAGCACCTGAGATAACAGTGCTGACTGACCTGATTGAACTTGCAGCTGGCAAGAGAAGCGGTTCAATGCCGTCAGCGGAACGGAAGCCGCAATTTGGGCAGGCAAGGTCGCGAGTTCGAGCATCCTGTAGCGCGACGAGACAAGGTGCGCAGAACACGTGGCCGCAAGGCACCCGTCTCGGATCAATAAATGACGCGTTGCAGACGTTGCAGGTTTGAGTGATGTCCCTATTCTGCTGCGCCTTGTCTGGGAGAGCATTTTCTTGACTGGACAGGCTGCAGTCTTTTAGATTGGCTGTGTAACCAGTGTTCTTTGTCTCTTCATTAACATTGGATTGAGCACTAGCCATTTCTGAAGCTTTCACTGACAAAGAAGGTACTTCGCAGGGGGCAGAAGCCATCGACGCAGTGATATTAGAGGCACTAAACGTCTCAATGCTTGGCCCAGCAGAAGATTTTTGCTTACGCGCAGTGGACACAGCAACTGTTGCTACGTCAGCTGTAGCCGACTGATTCGCTAAGTTGGCCGGTTCTCTAAAGGAAAATGAAAAGAAAGGAAGTTGAAATCTAGTCGCGGAACAAGTCTATAGAATTAATTTAAGAATAAATAACCGAAATTATACTTTTAGCCGAGTCAGACATTCGATTTATCCATCTGATTCTAGATATGCTTACGAAGGTACCTAAAAAGTTTTTGGACTTGACCCTTTTTGAGCAAAGTCAGTGCACCAAACTTTCACACCTTTTCAGAGTACCCCCCCACTCTGAATGCAGCGCTCCATACAAAGAAACCAGGCTTGAAAGCACTGGGACCACTGGAGGCTCTGTAGGCTTCCTCTTCGTCATGGAATTAAAGTTCCAAGAAGTTTTTCCTTGGCTAGTGCAAACAAAAAGTAGTCCCACGGTGCCAAGTCAGGAGAATAAGGCGGATGGGGAAGCAGCTGAATGGATTTCTGAGCCATGAAATCCACATTGCGAGCTGCTGTGTGTGCACAATGGCATTTTCGTGGTGCCACAACAGACCGCACGTTCCGCTGCGAGGTCTCTTCTCGCGCCACTTCTGCAGAACCTCTGGAACGCATACTGTTGTGTACCATTCTGCATTGACTGTTCTTTGCTTATTAAGTGGCACAATCGCCAAATCGCCTGTTATGGAGAAGAAAGTGGCGACCATCTTTGAGTTAAAAAGCTAAAAATTTAGGAAATGACCGAGGAAAGGATGTTCGAGTCCAAAAAATGTTTAGGTACCCTCGTATAATAGCCAACGCTTCAAATTAGGTTGCCTATTTGCTATAGGAAAGGCACACAACATATCGAAAGGTGAACATTGGGTCTGCCTCCTATAGCAATAACAATTTTAATATGAAAAAGGGAAAAGTTTCTATCTCCGCAGTGTATTGTTCAGCGAACACCAGCCTCTTTAACATTTTCTAAGAAACGTGGTTTACCGCCCTACTACTTTGAGTAGTCCTTGGCCAACACACAAAGAGCACTACTCACGCTGGCCTATCAATAAACAGTACGGAGCCGAGCTTGTCCCAGACTGCCACAGTCTGGCAGTTGTCATCGTCGCTCGTGCTTGTTACATCGGCTGGCAGGCACTGCGCCAGCTGCACCTGGCGCACCGAGTAATCATCTAGCGAGGTGGCGCCCGGCGGCACCCAGCTGACAACTAACCGGCCGAGCCAGTAGCGCGCCACAACCAGCTCGCCATCTGCGCGCACCAGCAGCGCCGGCAGAGTGGCCGATTGAAGAGATACACAATGCCGCTGGGCTGGCCGAAATTCCGCTGTTGAAGTGGCCGAGTTTGCATTGATTTTATAAGCGCGGATCGAATACTCGGAGCTGCTGTCGGCTAATTGGTCTATGACCAGCAGCAGCCTGTACTGCCGGCACCAGAACAGGCGCTTGGGCTGCACGGGTGCGTTGGACTTAAATGTGCACCTGTTGGTGATGTTAAATCAGCATTAGGAATGTAAATAGGGAATGTCAACCAAAGCACCGGGATGTAGCCAATCTATAACTTGTTCGACTAGCCGATTAGAGAGGCCGTGACATCTCACCCATACCCCTCCTTTGAAGAAGCTTTGGACTTTTATAGGATAGGAAATTTATCGGAGTCTACAAATTGACTGCCTCAAATTCTAACCAATTTGAAAAAAAGAATATAAAAAAGAAATTAAAGTAACTCTTCATGCGATTTTTTACACATCAATACAATGTCGTGTGCTGTCAAGAAAGCTTTCACCAACCCTGTTGTATACCTAAGGTCAACTTTGTTAGAAAAACTGAAACTTTCTAAGCGGTATGCCAACATGTGTAAGCCAAGGACTACTCAACTAGAAGGACGGGGAAACTAATTTTCTTAGAAAACGTTAAGGAGGCCTAAGGTTTTGCCGAAAAATACACTACAGAGATAGGACCTTTTCCTTTTTTCATATTAAAATTGCTATTGCTTTCGATAGGAGGCAGAGCCAATGTTCAGCTTTTGATATGTTTTGCCCTTCTTATAGCTCTATTGATATTTTTATTCTACGTACAATTGCATATGTCCTGTGCCTAAAAACCATTAAAATGGCACGGCTCGGCTCACTGGTTTTATGAATATATTTTAATATCTCAGCTGACTGTGTAAGAATATGTGTGACAGAGATGATAAAATAGATTCATAAAACTAGAGTCGAGCAGTGCCATGCATTTTTATGACTTCTAGGTACAGGGAATGTACGTAGAATAAAAATCTAACATTTGAATCCTAATTTTCTGAACAAAAATCTTTATTAATATCAATAGAGCTATAAGAAAGACAAAACATATCAAACTGCCTCCTATCGAAAGCAATAACAATTTCAAAATGAAAAAGTGAAAAGTTCCTATCTCTGTAGTGTATGTTTTTCGAAAAACCCAGCCTTTTCGGCCCTTGTAGCTGAGTAGTCCTTGGTGTAAGTTAGCATATTCATGATTGTTTATTCCTACGTACAACATCGTCCAAAAACCGCTAGTTTTATAATCATGGTGGCTATGCCACCAAGAAGTGCATCTCGAATCCACCGATGGACTTATTTAGGTCTGGGATTAAGATATTGTTGTATTTTAATCGAAGTAAAAATGATGACATGTATTCATTTTGCTAACACACCTGTTCAAACCGCTTCCTTTATCAACAGGGGCAGTGTAAAATTGGTTGCGCTCAGAGCAGACAATCAGGTGTTGCCCAGTGCTAACAACGTCCACCAAGTCAGCCAAAATGCCAGCCACAGCGGTAACTTGGCCGCTGGTCTTGGCCCAGGCCACCCGCTTGTGCCCGGCATCGAGCAGGATCAGGCGATTCGACACGCGGCAGGCGGCAACCCGAACCGGCCAGGTCACTTTTTTGTCGGAAAATTTCACTTCTCCAATGCTACGAGTCGCCGAACAATTTTCGTCGCTGCCAAGCGAATAGGCACCAAGGCGAACTTGTTCGATACCGCGAGAACCGGACACTTCTAGGCAGTAGTAGGTGTCCCCGAGGCGTGTTGCAGAAATCAGAGGCGAAAGAAGACGGACTGACTTGGACTGAGTTATTGCTCCAAAAAGAGCTGCATTTGATCTGCCCGACTCAGCAACAGAACCTGCATTTGATCTGCCCGACTCAGCAACAGAACCTGCATTTGATCTGCCCGACTCAGCAACAGAACCTGCATTTGATCTGCCCGACTCAGCAACAGAACCTGCATTTGATCTGCCCGACTCAGCAACAGAACCTGTATTTAACCTGCCAGACGCCGACTCACTTAAACATCCAGAATTCGCAACAGAAGAAGGCAAAGTCGAACTGTTTGAATTCGAGGCAGAATCAGAAAAGCTCAGTACAGCATCTGCTGCAGTTTTCGCCGACTGTCTCGGTGACTGCACCGGATTTTGGTCAACTTTGCTACCAAAATTTACCAACGAATAGCCGCCCCCAGCAACCGGAACAAAGGCGGTGGTCCTGTAACTGTCTGGCACAGGCGTCCATCGCAGTTCTAAACAGCGCATGAGCCTGGCAACTACGGACTTTAACTCGGCATCAGATTCTCTGCTTAATTTGTTCTCTACCGAGCAGTGCCGAGTAAGCTGTGCGAGTTGCCCTGAGAGACGGGCGAAAAAAGCATCAATGTTTGTCTGGCAACAGCCGACCGACTCTGTGGCGTCAAGGAGTCGACGAACAACGTCAGCCTTCTGACGGAGTCGCTGCCGGGCAAGCCGCACCGGGATCAGCTGACTATCAGCTGACTCTTGCATGGTCGGGCTGTTGACCTGAAAATGATTTATTAATATTATGACCAGTAAATTAATTGTATGATTAAAAACTCAAGGAACTACACCAATCTAATCAAGTAGTAAGAACAATTTTGCCATCCTGTCTAAGCACAACTTACACAAATACGTACGCACTCATACGCACGCAGGGTGTACAGCGGTCCTGATTTTCTCATTATCAGCCATGCAGACAGTCGGCGCCTTTGAGACTGGCTCTAATTTGCTTGAATCGCCCCTGGGCTAGTGCAAAAGCTGAATTAATTAGGACTAAAATTGCACAATTAGATATGTACAAGACAGAAGGCAACAATTTATCACAATATGGCACACAAATTTTATTGTATTTAAGCTTATGTTAATAACATGATATAATCCATTAAGTTTACGTGATGCATTACATGAGCAGCAAGTAGCAATGAGCAGTTTCAGTAGCAGTAGTACAATTATCAATATAGAAATGCGTTTGCAAGTCTGGGCATTCTGCGACAGTCTTAACCTATTTCAGTAAGACAACAAATAAAATTCTTAATTAGTCTGTGAATGGGAAGGGTTCTAAATTAAAAAACGAGCATTAATTATTAGTAATAGACCACTAAGAGTAGATAAACAGAAAGCTTCGTTTAACGAATATTTTCCAAAGGACTCGCCTTTCTGCGCAAACCTTGTGATGGCGCCTGACTGAGCGCTTCATCAACAACACACAACAGCAACATCAACAACAAAGCACGGTGTCGCAAATTTCTTAAACGATAACAGTGTCACAGGGCCTTAATTACTAATGTTTATGTATCTGCTCCAGATGTTGAAACCAGATGTTCATATCTTGGCCGTGTACTTTCTTGGGAAACGCGGGCCCCTCAAAAAAAGTTCTAAAAAACGCAAAGTGTCCATTCCATCCACACTTAGCTTCTAGTGGTCCTTGCGATCGGTGCAACAGACAAATTTACACGCAACTGGGGACCAGTTGACAAGACAAAATGCCAGAGAAAATTGACCCAATAACAAGAGCGCAACAGGATGTACAGCCCCGACTGGCAACTAAATCGGCTGAGCCGCCCACAACTTGAAGGTCCTGTCAAAGCCGCAGGTGACGATAAACCGGCTGTCCGGGGCGATGTCCGCGCACATCAAGCGCGACTCGTGCCCGCTCAGCTGGTGGATTGGAGTCCAGTTCGGGTGGCTCCACAGCCGGGCGCTGCCGTCGTAGGAGGCGGTTAGCAAGAAATGGGAGATTCCGGCTGCACCAGAGCTGCCTGGCTGGAACAGCACCTGCGGGTGGGGACGGGGAAGACTGAGGAGCTGGCAGGGCAACAGAGCAACTGAGGATCTGAGAGGCTGGCCCAGCAACTGGGGATCTGGGAGGCTGGCCCAGCAACTGAGAATCTGGGAGGCTGGCCCAGCAACTGAGGATCTGGAAGGGTGGACAAGCAACTGGGGATCTGAGAGGCTGGACCAGCAACTGACACTCTGGGAGGCTGGCTCAGCAACTGACACTCTGGGAGGCTGGCCCAGCAACTGAGGATCTGAGAGGCTGGACCAGCAACTGAGGATCTGGGAGGCTGGCCCAGCAACTGGGGATCTGGGAGGCTGGCCCAGCAACTGGGGATCTGGGAGGCTGACCCAGCAACTGAGGATCTGGGAGGCTGGCCCAGCAACTGGGGATCTGGGAGGCTGGCCCAGCAACTGAGGACCTGGGAGGCTGACCCAGCAACTCGGGATCTGGGAGACAGACCCAGCAACTGGGGATTTGAAAGGCTGGCCCAGCAACTAGAGATCGGGGAGTGGCCTGTGGCGGTTCAGCTAGAATTTGGGTGAAACATACAAAATCCAAAAGTCCAACCTTGGAGACGTTGCTGGTATGCGCAGGCACAGTGTACAGGCAGACTTGCTTGCGTAGATCCCACAGCTTGGCCCCATTGTCTTCGGAGCCCGTCGCCATGTGATGCCCGTTGGGTGCGAACGCCACTGAGAGGACGCTGCGCTGGTGGCCTTCCAGCAGCATCACACAGCGACCGGTGCGGAGGTCCCAGACGCGGCCGAAGCTGTCCAGGCCGCCAGTCAGCGCCAGGCTGCCGTCGGGGTGAAATGCGATGTCGTACACCTCCTTGCTGTGGCCCTCCTGGTGCAGGATTTCATCGCCGGCCTCGAGATCCCAGAGGCGCCAGGAGTAGTCGAATACGCAGGTGCCCAAGAAGCGGCCGGACGGGTGCCAGGCCAAGCGGCTGACCCTGGATGGAGCCGCGAAGGGGGAGGGGGTAATCAATGGAATGAGAGCAGATCCAATCGAAATTGAATGGGTAATGAGACGCGAATAAACAAAATGAGGCGGTAATGAACCAGTTGAGGCGGTAATGAACCAGATGAGGCGGTAATGAACCAGATGAGGCAGTGATGAACCAGATGAGGCGGTAATGAACCAGATGAGGCAGTAATGAACCAGATGAGGCAGTGATGAACCAGATGAGGCAGTAATGAACCAGATGAGGCAGTGATGAACCAGATGAGGCGGTAATGCACCAGATAAGGCAGTGATTAACCAGATGGGGCAGTAATTAACCAGATGAGGCGGTAATGAACCAGATGAGGCGGTAATGCACCAGATAAGGCAGTGATTAACCAGATGAGGCAGTAATGAACCAGATGAGGCGGTAATGAGCCAGATAAAGCGTTAATGCACCAGATAAGGCAGTGATGAAACCAGCTGAGGCAGTGATGAACCAGCTGAGGCGGTAATGAGCCAGATGAGGCAGTAATGAACCAGATGAGGCAGTAATGAGCCAGATGAGGCATTAATAAACCAGATGAGGCAGTAATGAACCAGATGAGGCGGTAATGAACCAGATGAGATGTCAGCAGCACTAGCCAGTCACAAAAAGACCCACACCTATACGGCTCGTGGCCATCCAGCTCAGCATAGGGGGATTCGCTGTCCAAAGACCAGAGCTTCACAGCGCCATCCAGCGAGCTGGACGCTAGCGCAACCGGGCCAGCCTCAGGCGTGGTGGCCTTCGGATGCCAAGCTACACAGCAGGCGTTGGTTTTGTGGCCGCGCAAAGTGAGGGCCAGCTCGCACTGGGGCAGGCGCCAGACCTGACAGAGGCCGGACCAGCTGCTGACAGCCAGCTGGGAGCCATCTGGCGACACCTGACAGTAGCTGAGCGGCCTCGAATCGCCAATTTGGCTGGCCTGGATGGCGAACGAGCGCAGATTGTTCTGCCATTCCAGGTGGCGAGCTTTGCGCACCGAGTCCGGCGTATTAGCGTAGTAGGCTCGAGCGGCATCTAGGCGAGCGCGGGCCCTGGGCAGCGAGTACTCAGCCAGCCACAGCCGGCCGGTCTGCAATGTAACGATTGCATGGCAACCAGGTAAGAGGCTATGGCAACAATCTACCGAAATTTTCGGGTAACTAAATATTTTACTCTTAGTTTGTATTTTTAGTATATGGAAGTGTGCGGTGAGTAGCCGGTTGTAAGTGTACGGTGAGTGGCCGGTTGTAAGTGTACGGTGAGTGGCCGGTTGTAAGTGTACGGTGAGTGGCTGGTTGTAAGTGTACGGTGAGTGGCCGGTTGTAAGTGTACGGTGAGTGGCCGGTTGTAAGTGTACGGTGAGTGGCCGGTTGTAAGTGTACGGTGAGTGGCCGGTTGTAAGTGTACGGTGAGTGGCTGGTTGTAAGTGTACGGTGAGTGGCCGGTTGTAAGTGTACGGTGAGTGGCCGGTTGTAAGTGTACGGTGAGTGGCCGGTTGTAAGTGTACGGTGAGCTATCGCCCTCGTCAAAAACGACCTCCCGGCCACTATTATGCCAATGTTTTGCTCTAAAGACATGTGTACTTTCTCAGTCTTTGACTTGACCTTCGTTTCCGCTTACCTGGACATTCAGGAGGACGTCCCTCCCCCCCTCCTGCAGGAGCTGGCGGACTTCTGTAATCTCCAGGATCGGAAGCTTATCGTTAGCTGCGATGCTAACGCCCACAACACTGCCTGGTCTAGTAGCGATACTAACAGGCGCGGTGACTTACTAATTGATTTCATTAACTCCTCCTCGTTACACATTTGCAACAGAGGCAGCAAACCCACATTTATTGTCTCTAATCGGCGTGAGGTTATCGACCTCACTCTCGTCTCCAACAACGCCCTCAATCAGGTCCACAGCTGGCTGGTTAGGGATGACCTCCCATCGCTTTCCGACCACTCGTACATTCAGTACAGCATCAGCTCCGTCGGAGCCCGTCATGAGAACCGGGACCGCCTTAATTTGAAAAAGGCCGACTGGACAGGTTTTCGAAGAGACCTGCTAAAACTCCTGACCGAAGCCAACTTACCGGACTCCAGCGAGGATCTCCCTGGCATTGAGCATCGGTGCAACTCCCTCGTTGAGATCCTAAACACCGCCATACGCGCTAACGCCCCTAAGCTGTTTTGCAGGAAGAAATACTCTCCTTGGTGGAGTCAAGAGCTCACTCGCATGAAGAAAAACACCCGCCGACTGCAACGCCTCGCAAACGGCTCGAATACCCCAGAGGATTGGGAGAACTACCACTCTGCTCTGAGGATGTACAAAAGTGCTATCCGAAGGGCTAAGAAGACCACCTGGAAAGCCTACTGCGCCGGCCTGGAAGGGCAACACCCCACAGCCCGGCTGGTCAGGACTCTCAGGCACGACACGCTAGCTCAGTGTAACTCCCTTCTGCACCTGGATGGTAACTACACTACCAGTGCCGAAGGTTCGCTAAATCTTCTTTTCTCCACCTGCTTTCCGCAGGTTGACGAACCGGAGTACGTGGTCGATGACCACAGGCCTTGTGATCACAAGCTTTTCCAGCAGTGCGCCACCCCCCAGCTTCTCCAGCTGGCAGCAAATTCTTTTAAACCGTATAAATCGTCTGGCCCTGACAATATCGCCCCCTGTATCCTGCAGGAGGCGCTAAAGCTGCAAAACTTTGCTGATTCTTTCTCTAAATTGCTTGTTGACTGTTATACCACAGGTTACATTCCCACAATCTGGAGAATGTCCAGAGTCGTGTTCATCCCGAAACCTGCTAAGGGTGACTACACCAACGTGAAATCCTTCCGGCCCATCAGCCTCACTTCCTTTTGTGTTAAGCTGATGGAGAGGCTCATCCTGTGGAGGCTTCGAGAGTGCGACCTGCGCTCCGACCCTGTCAGTAAGTACCAGTACGCCTTCCAGCCTGGGAGGACGACTGAGCATGCTCTCCACGCCATTACCTCCAAAATTGAGAGTGCCATCCTTAGCAAACAACTCGCTTGCGGGTTGTTCGTTGACTTCGAAGGAGCATTTGACAATGTCCTCTTCCGCTCCTTCAGAAATTCTCTTTCCCGCAGGAATGTAAGACACAGCATTGTTCGCTGGATTTATTTTATGATCCGCAAAAGGTTTGTGACATCCACACTTATGGGCGTTACCCTCACCCGGGCGGTGATGAAAGGCGGCCCGCAAGGTGGCGTGCTAACTCCACTTCTCTGGAATCTCGTCATGGACGAACTTCTAACCGCTGACATTCCCAGCAGTATCACCAGGGCGGGCTACGCCGATGACGTTGCCGCGGTCGTCAGCGGACCCGACCCCGCCACTCTGCGCAACCTGATGCAGCAATTCGCCGACAAGGCGGCCGACTGGGCTACACAGCATGGCCTAAAAATCAGCGTCACTAAGACTGTCGCTGTCGTTTTCACCAAGCGCCGTAAATGGGAGATGAAAAACCTCACTGTCTATGGCAGAAACATCCCCTTCAAGAAGGAGGTCAAATACCTCGGTGTGACGCTAACGCATGACCTGCGCTGGACGAAGCACCTTGATAACGTCATCGGTCGGGCAAAACGCTGCTTTGCCCAGCTGCGCAGAGCCATCGGGCCGACTTGGGGCCTCTCGCCTAGTACGGTCCGTTGGATTTATACCGGCATCATCCGGCCCAGTATCACATACGCGAGTCTCATCTGGACTAGCGTGCTGGAGCAGAAGGCCGCCCGTCAGCGGCTGTACCAGCTTCAGGGCAGCATTTGCCGTGCCATCACAGGTGCGTACCCGTCCACCCCTTACGAGGGGCTGAACACTATCCTTAACCTACCTCCGCTTCACCTATTTATTAGGGCGGAGGCTATGAAGTCTGCCTCCCGGCTTATCAGAGATAAAACGTTAAATAATGCGCCCTCTGGCTTTATGCCAATGAAAACATTAATCCCGCATATGGACTTTGTCCGCCGCGACCTTAACAACATCCACATGGACCTGGGCAATGTGGATAGTCGACCTCCCGCCCTCAACATCAGGAGGGGCTTCAAGACCGCCATCCCTGGCCGAGACAACATTCCGCTGGATGTCGGTGTGAACCGGCGCAGCCAGGGCATTCACTGCTTCACCGACGGCTCGCTGTTCAACGGCCGCGCTGGAGCGGGTATTGCCATTTTCCACGAGGGTAAGATGCTTCTCCAGGAAAGTCTGCACCTCGGTGAGAACACCTCAGTTTTCCAAGCTGAAATTTGCGCCATTGAGCAGTGTGCCCAGCAACTGTTTCAGGCGAACATTAATAATTTTGACATTAATTTCTACACTGATAGCCAAGCTGCTATTAAGGCCTTAACCACTGAGAATATCTCCGCTGCTACAGTATCTCAATGCCACCGCAGTGTGCAATCTCTCTCAGTCCTTAACAGGATTAGAATTATCTGGACACCTGGTCACAGCAACATCCTGGGCAACGAGCTCGCGGACTCTCTCGCCAAGGAGGGCAGCAACCCAGACGGCAACCACCGTCTGATGAGGCTACCCACCCCCAGGTCGCAAGTCACCCGCCATATCAACAGGTGGCTCCATCAGCAGCACCAGCTCCACTGGAACAGCTGCACCGAGTACAGGCAGAGCCGCTCTGCCATGCCTAACCTGAACAGGAAAGTCTCTGATTATCTGATTTCGCTTAACAGAACCGACCTCAGGGAGATGTGCATGGTCCTAACCGGCCACGGATTCTTCCAGAGACATATATCGTTGCAAACCGGTTGCCCTCCCACCTGTCCCTTCTGTGGCATAGGAGAGGAGACCGCGGAGCATCACGTCACCTTCTGCCCTTACTTCAACAAGGCGCGGCACAAATACCTCGGCCACCCCAGCGGATGGACGAGCTGACCACCGCGGACAATATCCGAGACCTCCGCGCCTTCGTCCGGGACTCCGGCCGGATGAGGGTCGCCGATGCCTCCACTGCGGACCTGCCGACTACTGGCGGGGACTGGGCGCACCCCCAAGGCTAATCCTTGTGCTCTTTTACCTTGGGGTTGCGATAGGGGCCTCGCGGCCTATTCGCGGCGCCTGCGCCCCCCGTCAGTAGTAAGTAAGTAAGTAAGTGTACGGTGAGTGGCCGGTTGTAAGTGTACGGTGAGTGGCCGGCTGTAAGTGTACGGTGAGTGGCCGGTTGTAAGTGTACGGTGAGTGGCTGGTTGTAAGTGTACGGTGAGTGGCCGGTTGTAAGTGTACGGTGAGTGGCCGGTTGTAAGTGTACGGTGAGTGGCTGGTTGTAAGTGTACGGTGAGTGGCCGGTTGTAAGTGTACGGTGAGTGGCCGGTTGTAAGTGTACGGTGAGTGGCCGGTTGTAAGTGTACGGTGAGTGGCCGGTTGTAAGTGTACGGTGAGTGGCCGGCTGTAAGTGTACGGTGAGTGGCCGGTTGTAAGTGTACGGTGAGTGGCCGGTTGTAACTGTACGGTGAGTGGCCGGTTGTAAGTGTACGGTGAGTGGCCGGTTGTAAGTGTACGGTGAGTGGCCGGTTGTAAGTGTACGGTGAGTGGCCGGTTGTAAGTGTACGGTGAGTGGCCGGTTGTAAGTGTACGGTGAGTGGCTGGTTGTAAGTGTACGGTGAGTGGCCGGTTGTAAGTGTACCGTGAGTGGCCGGCTGTAAGTGTACGGTGAGTGGCTGGTTGTAAGTGTACGGTGAGTGGCCGGTTGTAAGTGTACGGTGAGTGGCCGGTTGTAAGTGTACGGTGAGTGGCCGGTTGTAAGTGTACGGTGAGTGGCCGGTTGTAACTGTACGGTGAGTGGCCGGCTGTAAGTGTACGGTGAGTGGCCGGTTGTAAGTGTACGGTGAGTGGCCGGTTGTAAGTGTACGGTGAGTGGCCGGCTGTAAGTGTACGGTGAGTGGCCGGTTGTAAGTGTACGGTGAGTGGCCGGTTGTAAGTGTACGGTGAGTGGCCGGTTGTAAGTGTACGGTGAGTGGCCGGTTGTAAGTGTACGGTGAGTGGCCGGTTGTAAGTGTACGGTGAGTGGTCGGTTGTAAGTGTACGGTGAGTGGCCGGCTGTAAGTGTACGGTGAGTGGCCGGTTGTAAGTGTACGGTGAGTGGCCGGTTGTAAGTGTACGGTGAGTGGCCGGTTGTAAGTGTACGGTGAGTGGCCGGTTGTAAGTGTACGGTGAGTGGCCGGTTGTAAGTGTACGGTGAGTGGCCGGTTGTAACTGTACGGTGAGTGGCCGGTTGTAAGTGTACGGTGAGTGGCCGGTTGTAAGTGTACGGTTAGTGGCCGGTTGCAAGTGTACGGTGAGTGGCCGGTTGTAAGTGTACGGTGAGTGGCCGGTTGCAAGTGTACGGTTAGTGGCCGGCTGTAAGTGTACGGTGAGTGGCCGGTTGTAAGTGTACGATGAGTGGCCGGTTGTAAGTGTACGGTGAGTGGCCGGTTGTAAGTGTACGGTGAGTGGCCGGTTGTAAGTGTACGGTGAGTGGCCGGTTGTAAGTGTACGGTGAGTGGCCGGTTGCAAGTGTACGGTGAGTGGCCGGTTGTAAGTGTACGGTGAGCGGCCGGTTGCAAGTGTACGGTGAGTGGCCGGTTGCAAATGTACGGTGAGTGGCCGAAAATGTCGAAATCTCAGCCACCAGTAGAGTGTAGTAGTTTCTAGCGGGTTAATTTCAGCGCGCCAATCCAAAATTGAAAATGAGGCAGAGTGTGCAGAATAAAACTCGTACACCTGTACTCCGACTCAAGCACCATAAGTACAAAACTGACCTTCAGCGCTTCTGGGCCCTCATGATACCACAGCTCCTTGTTGATGGCCGCACCGCTAGCAGACGTCGAGGCTCCAGCTGTTGACGCGGCGGCTTCGGAGTCGCCAGCGGAGTCGGACGCTCCGGCAGGACGCTTGCGAATCGCAGACTCGCCGTGCAGGACAATCAGAGTCTTCAGGCGTTCTCGACGATCGGCTGCATCTTCGCCAAATAGGCAGATCGGCTCTCCAAGCTGGCGCAGGTAGGCGCGCACTTCGCGATCGTCTGTTGACACCTGGATGATGGACAGGTGGCTGATTGCTTATCTGAGCTACGTGTATACATGCTGCAAATGTATTACTGGGGTTTTAGCCTAGTGGCCAGAGCGTCAGAATTGCGACTGAAAGGTCGGGAGTTCGATTCCCCATCCCACTGGAACAATTTTGTCCTTGAGTAAGACACGCATTGCTTCAGTTCACCCAGCTGTAAAATGGGTGCCAGCATTAGCTGGGGCAATTGGGTGTGTGTGGCGACCCCCCCCCCCTTCCCTTGGACTGAACAGCTGCGGCTGAGCTGTCGGTTGCACATCTGCCCCATTAGAGCAGGTGTCATCAATTATGATTATTATTAATATTATCATTATTAATATATGTATTTATACGCAAGGTTAGAATTAGAAGGTTAGAACCAACCAGAGAACTATCAGCTAGACGTCACCAGGCAAAGCATATCAGTCATCAAAGGAGAAGATTCTAAACGAACCCCCTTTCACTCAAACTTTTCTCGACTTGCTTGACTAAAAATCAGGAAAAAGTATCTGAGAAGCAGTTACATAATTACAGATATCTGGTTGCTTTCGCTCCAGAGAGGAACGAAAGATGTACTCAGGAAGCCAGAAATTTCTATTTTTTCATGACAAATGAGTTTTTCAGCCAACATGTAGGAAATATTAACGCTTTAAGCAATGGTTTAATTTGCCAGATCAACAAGAGGTCGTGCGGCAGGTTACCCAACCGAACCAACTTTCTCAACCACAGCCTACGCCCGGCAAACAAGAACTAGACTAGAACTAGATGCACTAGTTCAAATAAGGTTTCCCAGTTCAGAACCCATCATCCAGATGAATGCGCTTGGAGCGGATCTCTCCTGAACGAATGAGGCGTATTTACACCCCGACAACAGCAAACGTCTCCAGGTACAGCATCAATAATCATACTGTTGTGGCGCGCAGATTGAATATTGAATATTTCCACGTGCATCAGTCGTTGTATCATATTCATGATACATTGTATTTAACTGTCATTCTGTCAATCACTTCAAGCATTGCATTACGCAACATATTTAAGCCAAGTTAATTGTTCTACTATATACGCACCACGCGCATGATTAATAAACAGTATAAATACGCTCGTATACAGCAGTGGAGTCAGTTGAGATTCCAAAATTCTTACTTGCATTAAAAAATCCACGCGTTCAAGACACCAACATATACCAAACGAAAAATCATTGATTTTCTCGTAGCTCCCCTTGCAACGCAAAACGCAATTCATAACTTGTACTCTTTTCTCTTATCTAAGCTGTGGAGAGCTTTATGCTGTTGCAGCGCTAAGCCCTTCCACAATACGTTGGCTGGAGGAAAAACTTGCTAACTGCTCGCTCTTAAAACTTTTGCCCACCTCCTCATCTTTCAGAAGCCGTTTCTTCACCCCCCTCCTCCACAGAAATTTCATCAACTTCTGTCTCAAGAGAGCTGTGACTATGAGCAGTACAGGTAATAGTAGGAAAGCTTGAGGGGGTAGTGGAAAGAGAAACACAGGGTCGAAATCGCTACAGCTGTCTTTGAGTCTCTGAAGGAACCTCACCCGATCCTCATTTACAATACATACATACCAGTTAATTTTCGACCAACTGCTTATTGCTACAGTTGATAAGCTCAGAACTTCGAGCAATAGTAGCTTCTCCATATCATTCATTTAATTCCCTACAATGTAATGTTGCATCGCGTCCACTGTAATGTATAAAATCTTCAGCATTGTTGCATTGAGATTCATAAATTTGTTTGCGTTTTATCATGTCGTTTACATGGTGTAGAATCTAGATATACGAGAGCAGAGAGGAGTGAAAGAGTGCACAACTTGATGTGTTTTCTAAATAAAATATTAATCGCGCTTTATCACATCATTTCCATCGGGTTGAACAAGGGTTGTAAAACTTGAAGTCAAGAACCTTGCGGCAGCTGTCATAATGATTAGTTATTATGCCTGATTAATTCAGAGCGTTAATTTCTACCTGGGGCAAAGTTTTGCATGCACTGAGCCCGTCGAGGTTAAACGTAGCTGGTGACCTGGTGAGACTACTGAAAACTATTTTTATTGTACAAATTACATTCAAATTCGTTTATTGTAAATTTGTCCTATCGGTAGACAATTTTGGTAGATTAAGCAAGCGGCAAGATAAAGTGTTGAAATTAAGTCAAAATGCATCGACCTTGTTATTGTTAGTATTGCCATTCCTTTGATAATATGGAATTAATGAGATTATGGAGAGAGTGAAGCATTTTTCTAAAAGACCCCTGTTGACAAGAACTCGCAGAAAACCAACTCAATATTAACCTACACATTAAGAAACGCAGCAGGATTTTAATACTTATTGAAAATCCCCAGTACTAAGAGTTCGCACGCACCTGAATCTGTCTAGTCTTGCGACGCAGCTCAACTAACGCCAGCATTTCTCGCCGGCTCTCGCTCTGCTCCGGCGGCTGCGAGGCGACGCCGTCAAGCAGGGCGCTGCCTAGGGGCACATCAATTGCGCCAGATTTTATGCTGTCCCGAAGGATGGACATCTGCTGGCCGCTGGACATGGCTGCTCTATTGCATGCAAGTGGTTGCGGAAGACATTTAGCCGCCTTTCCTATTATTACCCGATAAAAAGTCCCTAGGCCAAGAATACTTGCTTCGCCCGAGATTCGTTTCAGATGACATGAGGCTAAAAAACTCGAAAATGACAAACTGTCATGGTACAAGTCGCTAAAAAGTGACCATACATGCGCAACCTCCAAAATTCGGTCGGCCGTGCGACTTAGTTTTAACAAAAATGCGACTTACTCGTAAAAAAAACATGTAGCAAAATTAACGCAACTTTGGGTAAACGGCAGAAGTAACTATGACTGTCTTATCAAGCCAAAATGCCTCGTCAGCTACTTAGTACTACTACTTCGGTGTTTTTCGGGTGGGCATTTTTGCGACTTCCTTGGTTGACCGCCAAATCAATCGGCCGGATCGGCCGACTGTTGCGCATGTATGAAAGTGACCAAAAGAGTCGCCCAAAAGTCACTTTGAAGCATTTTGTTGTCGCGACTCTAGTGACTCTGAGGCGACGGTATCACTTTGAAGCACATTTGCATTGCTATGTAGTTCATATTAGAGTCACAACTCTGGCGGTTCTCCAGTCACAAAAAAGCGCTTTGGCTTTAGCCAACACAACAATTCTTGAACGACTTTTCAGGACTGTTTTCTAAATTCTAAAACTCACATGACGCGCCTGACGCAACAGTCGTCTCTCCATCGCATAGGATGCGTTTAAGACGTTAAAAAGTCACCAAAGTCACCCAAAAGTCGCTAGAGTCACTAAAGATATATTTGCAACAACATTTAGGCGAATATTGTTGGATTGTCTTTTCAACAGGCCAAAAACTAACTAAGAAATACTGTTTTCTACAAAAACATCACTGCATCAAAAAATAAACTCAGTTCACTTGTAACAAGGAATTTTAAACAACAAAAGTGACTGATGATTTTGGTGGACATGGGCACCACTATCTGGTTTTTATGAGCATTTGAAGCACAGTGCCATTTGTCATCCTGTGTGACCTACTACATTTAGTATGCCACATAAAAAAGGATCAAGCTTGCGCAGCAAATGTTAAAAAATTTAAATATTTTAAATTATAGGATATTTGCATAAATATTTTCTTCTACAATTTTAGTCATCTTCATTCTTGAGCAAAAGGTTATTTGAAATCTAATAACATTATTAATACTTCAAAAAATATTACATTATGAAATAAAGATTAGAACTCAAACCTAATATAATATATAATATAATATATATATAAGTTTTAAAAACCAAAAGTCAAAATTTAGAATACCAAAATTTAAGTTGGTCATCTTGATGAAAATGGAATCTAGGGCAAATGTTTTGAAGCCACTTAAATCACCCTACTCCCAGAGTTACTTCAAAGTTTCTACAAATAACATAATCAAAATAGCCTAAAAGAAATGACTTAAGACAACTCTAGGCCACATGATATTAGAAAAACAAACTCTTTATACCAAGTAAAATTCATGCAAAATGCCAAATATTTTATCTTTTTTGTCAAAAAAATCACAGAAAATTTTTTGTTATAAATATATAGGAGAGGAAATGGTAATGGATGGTAATAATTATCTTATGAGCCGTTTAATAAGACTCAAACAATTCAACCTATACATTCTTAGAGCCTTTGAGCTAGGAGTGAGTTATTCATTTTTGAAGTTGAAGAACCATTTGAAGAAATTACTGAGAGAGAATTAGGAAGCAATCCAAAGAGAGATACTAAGAGTTGCATTGTGACCCTCAGATCCCAGTATTGCCCAGGTTGGAAAAAGTATATATATAATAAAGATTGCTTAGGCTAGAAAATTACTAGAATGCTACCAGAAAATTACCAGAATGCTACCAGAACATTACCAGAATGCTACTAGAACATTACCAGAATGCTACTAGAACATTACCAGAATGCTATCAAAATATTACTAGAATGCTACCAGAACATTACCAGAACTTTACCAGAATGCTACTAGAGCATTACTAAAATGCTACCAAAATATTACCAGAATGCTACAAGAACCAAATATAAAGTTACCAGAATAGCTACCAGAAATGCATTATAATTAAATCAAAGGCATTCAAGAAACACATATGTAGGCTTATAAATACTATTTAGAGACCTGTTACAAATTGGTGGCTTAATTGTAAGATTAAATTCAATAGGCAGAAATAAGTCTTGCAACATTTAATATGTTTAATGCAATAAAAAATCTTAAAATCTCAATAAAAACTTGAATTATTATCTTATCTAATCATAAATATATTAAAAATATCTAATCTTTAGCTTTTACTTAAGCTAAATACTTAAAATAGGCCTAGTTATTTTACTTTTTATTATAACTCATAAGAAAGTCTTTATTTGCTTTAATATTAATAATAATATGAAGAAATAAATGATATTACCAAGATTTATAGTCATGGAAACTCTGGCTCATCTGTGTGTGACAATGATAGCTAGACAATTAAGAAAGATTTAGAATGACTAAAAGCTTTAAGACAAAGACTTAAAGACTTAGAAACAAAGACTTAAAAACTCAAAAGTTAAGAAGATCAAAAGGTTTTTTTTGAAAAAATAGACCATTTTTCTCGTGTACTTAGGTAGGATAAGAAGATCAAAAGGTTTTTTTGAAAAATAGACCATTTTTCTCATGTACTTAGGTAGGATACTTGGCACAAAATGAGAAATGAGGGTCATTGGCATTGGGTGCCATTGGCATTGGGTGCAATACTAATAAACTGTTTAGATTCCTTCGCTTCTAGACTGTAGGCTAAATAGGTAGAAAATCAATTTGCCAAAAGTTGATTTGCCAAAAGTAGGTTGTTTTGCTAAAGGTTGTTTTGCCAAACAAATAAACAATGAACAAATAAAGAAATGAAACATTAAATACTAGATTTAAAATGATAAAATCAATTGATGACCCCATCTATGAATAAATAAATAAGTTAAAATGTAGAATGTTAAATGTTACAATATAAAACCACTTGGGTTTTATAAATAGTGGTAAAATACATGCACATTGTGGCTTACAAAACAGTAGCCTAAAATTATAGAGTTTGCTGCATAGTAAGCCAATCTTAATTCATTATTCATAATTCATAAAATATAAAGTAATACTACTCATAGTTTTATATTATCCGGAAAGTACTGTTACTTTTGCTTGTTGTGGACGTATGGACAGTCACACTTGCATGTGCTTGGTGTCATTTGAAAGTGGCAAGTCTCTTCTTTAAAATTACACCAATTGCAAGATATTTGAATTTGTGCTTCAAGAGATATGGACAATTAAGTAGAGAAATGTCAGTCATAGACTTACAGAACCTCAAAAATGTCAACAGAAAACTTTTACGAGTTTATTGATTTTTTCGTAATCATGGGCTGTCTATGGCCAAATGTGATTATAGTGAACGAGAGGGGCTGTCTCATAAAACTACGAGACTTATAAAACTGCTTCTGCTGCACCTGCAAAGTTTATTGACATTCAATTTTCAATTGTGAACTGCAAATGGATGTGCATTCAAAGACTGGGCAGCGACATGCCATCTTTACACTTTGGAGCTCTGGAACCAAATCGGCTGACATCCACAGGCAACTTTGCACAGCTCATGGCGACTATACTGTCAGCAAGATGACAGTAAGCAGGTGGGTGGGCGAGTTTCAGGCTGGAAGAACTGACGTGAGCAACATGCCAAGGTCCGGACACCCTGCAATTCGCGACAGCAGCAGCCTGACGGATTGCATTCTCGACTTGATTGATGAAGACTGCCACCAGAGCATTCACGAAATGGCCGATTGATTGGATTGCCCGAAGTCCACAGTTCACGAGTGCCTGCAGAAGATGAATCACATCAAGCTAAGTGCCTGTTGGGTACCAGGATTGCTCACTGAGGTCATGAAGCTGGATTGCAAGCAGAAATGTGTGAACAACCTGGAGCTGGTCAATCAACATGGAGGATGGGAAGCCTTTTGAGAGCTGATCGTAACTGGCGAGGAGACATGGGTGCCATACTTCGACCCTCCAACGAAGCAGGAGTCAATGGTTTGGACCGTCAGGGGATCTGATCCACCAACGAAAGCTTGCCAAGACTGGCACAGCAACAAAGTCATGCTGACTCTCTTTTTTGATTGCAATGGCCCACTGATTATTGAGTTCTTAGAGCCAAACTCGACCATCAATGCTGATTGGTATGTGACCTCCCTGACAAAACTGAAGTCAGACATCTGCAACAAAAGACGGGGGATAGAAAGACCCCATATCCTCCACCACGACAATGCGAGGCCGTATACTACTGCAAAGACCATGCAAGCAATTGACCAACTGAACTTTGAGTTGCTTCCTCACCCTCTATATTCTCCTGACCTGACACCTGCGGACTTCGCCTTGTTCCCTGAGTTAAAGCGACAGCTTCGAGGGCGAGTTCACAACAGTCGTGATCACTTGGAGAGTGAGGTCAGGAGGATCTTGCTGCACCAGATCCCAAGAAATGTGTATGCAAACGCCATTGACAAGATGCAAGACTGATGGGAGAAGTGCATCATGTCTCATGGTGACTACATTGAGAAGACAAGTCTGCCAACCGTTGAATGATTTTAATGTTGTTCGCTTATGTGATAATTTGCTTGTTATCTGTTTCACCTGCTTCTATACTGTACTGTTGTGTTTTTTGTTTTTTTCTGGAGTAATTACACTTGTGATAAAAGTTTTCTGTTGACATTTTTGAGGTTCTGTAAGTCTATGACTGACATTTCTCTACTTAATTGTCCATATCTCTTGAAGCACAAATTCAAATATCTTGCAATTGGTGTCATTTTAAAGAAGAGACTTGCCGCTTTCAAATGACACCAAGCACATGCAAGTGTGACTGTTCATATGTCCACACCAAGCAAAAGTAACAGTACTTTCCGGATGCCCCTTGTATTGTATTGCTTATTTATCTGAAAATGTCTTTCTCAAGAAGGAAAAGTGTCTTATAATATATGTTGGCTCAACTGCTATATAGCATGCATATGTGGCAGTTGTTATACAAAAAATTATTCTCCCCATATTTCAATATATAAAAATGAAACACTGTGTATCTGTGTGTGTGTCTATGTATATATTTGCTAAGGACTCTTAAATGGTAAGTCATAAAAAGATGACACAAATTTTTCCGGGGAGTGCTTTAGGCTAATAAAAATGGGGGTCCTAACTAAAGAAATGGATAAAAATGGCCAAACACCTGTTTTTTCCTATCTCAGTAATGTATTTTGCTTGCAGAGACTAAAAGCTATGTTTATGGCTGATTTCTCTCTGGCTGAAGCTAAGAAAACAAGCTACACATACATAGAGTGCTAACATTAAATAGCATTTACCACTGCTTTATTAATGCACATTTTAAGTTTGAAGTTAGCTTTTTTCTTAAGACTACACTCATAGGCCTAGATAACAATTGATATGGAATAAAGTTCTTGATAGCTTAGCTTTAATGCTTCCCAAAAAAGGCACTCTTAGAAGGATATTAGCAGCTGCTAGCAGTGTTACCACAGACTTTCATAAAAAATTTAGTGCAGGCTTAAAAAAATAGCGCAGCACATATACTTCATTAAAATACACTGAGAAAAATTAAGCCAACAAATAATGTCAAAAGTAGTGCACTATATTTTCCAATTTACTAGTTTTGTTTGTTTAAAACTACGAGTACCTCACAACTCACAAAGTGCAAAAAGATGAAAGATATATACAATCGGTTATATTTAAAGTAGTTTCAATGAATATTGACTTGCATCATTCATCAATCTGCTTCTCCAGTGAGCTTCCCCAGAGAGCACCAGCTTTCAATCACTTGACTATTCTTGTCGAGCTTCTTTAACCACTTAGCATTCCACTAGGTTTCACGCATTTAGTAGGCTTTACAGCTGAAATTATTTAGGTTTTACTTTAATAAAGCAATTGAGCCCGACCTATGACCTATCCAAAACCACTTCAACTACTACTAGGCCTAATAAAGGTAACGAAAAAAAGAAAATTATTTAAAATGAGACTGAAAAATAACAGAAAGTTGCAAAACATATTATTTTGTTAACCAGTGAGCAAAGTAAGCTGTCGATTTATCCATTGTCATATATTCTCTTAACAAAACTTTGCAAGTGCATAATTTTGGTGAGAAAATTGTCAGTTACAGTCACACAAAGCAAGAAAAAAAATTTAGCACAGAAGAGACAGAAAAAGCGCAATAGCGCAGGTACTATAAAAAAGTGCAGATGCGCTAAAAAGCGCAGGTGTGGCAACACTGGCTGCTAGAAGGCTTAGACAGGCAAGAGATAATGAATCAAAAGAAGCAAGAGAGCAGTGGCAAGCTACTAACAGAGCTTGCTCAAATGTCAGCTACTTGAAAGTTGAAATGTAGAAACAACAGTGCAGAGAAAACAAAGACTAGCTGCTAACAGAGCTCAAATTTAAGCTGCTCAAAATTAACAAATGATAGCACAAAGAGAACAAAGACTAGCTATTAATAGAGCTCAAATGTCAGCTGCTCAAAATGAAGAAACAATAGCATTGAGAGAACAAAGACTAGCTACTATTCTACTAACAAAGCCTAAACATCAGCTACTCAAAATGAAGAAACAACAGCATAGAGAAAACAAGGACTAGGCCTAGCTACTAATAGAGCTCAAATGTCAGCTGCTCGAAATGAATAAATGATAGTATAGAGAGAACAAAGACAAGCTGCTAACAGTAAAAAAGCATCTTTAAGCATCTTAAGCAAGGGATACAACTACCAGAAGAATGGCTAGTAAGGCAAAAAGCAAATAAAGAAAGAACTTTGGCCACAAGGCAAAATGCACCTCCTGATCAGATAGACAGGTAGTGCCTCAAAGACCATAAGAGAGAAGAGAGAGGAAAGGATAAGGAAAAGAGTAGAAAGGAGAGAGAAGTGATTGAAAAGTGGAGATGGTTGAAAAGAGTGAGGAGAGAAGAAAAGTTTTAAAGGCCTTAAATCTTAATTTAATACTATAATTTATAGTATAAATTATCTAAAATTTATTTCAATTTTATTTACCTCTATGCTCTATCCCCACTACTTATAAATGTTTGTTTTAGAATGACTTTAGATTTAAGAATGTATGCAAAAACAGTTCCAGGGATTGGAATTCAGTGGGTTAAAAATCTGTGGGTTTTAACAACTCATTTTTTATAAAAATTAAAAGAATTGTGCTAGCAAGAAATTTTTTATAGTTGATAATCAAAAAAAATTTTTGGCAATGACAAAACTCAAACTCACAACCTTATGCACATGACCCCAAATATCACACCATGATACCAGAAAAAACTTAAACTTGTTAGCACTAGGCCTAGGCCTATAGCTAATATTGCTTTTTGAATTAGTATTTGGTAGATACGAGCTACATCAGTTTCCCAAACAGGTTTTTGGCAAATCAACTTTCAGCTAAAATGTATTTGGCGAATCAACTTTTGGCAAAAAGGTTTTTGGCAAATCATCTAGTATTTGGCTTAATAGATAATAGGCAACAACATAAAATCCTACCAAAGATATATTGAATAGGTCTAGAGAATACTTTAATAAATGTACATAATAACAATAAGGTTGGTCTAGGCCTACATAACATGAGCCATAGCCATAGTATATGAATATACCTTTTGTTTATAGCTAGGCCTACACTAGGCTTAGTCCACATTACCTAGTCTAGAATCCTAGATGTAGAGGCCTAGCTATGCCCTAAATGTATAGGCCGCAACGACTATTTGTCTGTGTTCCAATTCCAATGATTAGGCCTATTAATGACATGATATTCGATCAAAATTAAATTTTTTTATTTTCCATTTAAACTAAATTTACATACATAATTTCGGGCCTATTACATCGCATCGGCGTCATTCATCGCATCAGTCGAAGATCGACATGCTCCATCAATGCAAAATCGAAATCGAATGGATGATGAATTCACGCTTGGGCGATTCTCATCGTAGTAGTAGTAGTAGTAGTAAATTTGGCTCAGGCAAGGAGCCTGTTTTGCCAGTATTATACGATGTATTTAGTATTTGTTTACAAGGTTAAATATTTATACACGATCGCTGAAAACGATCGAGTTACGATATTTGTATAAGTAAGGTATTTAAAAGAGCGTCTGGAATTTTTTTACGGTTTTTTTCAGCCGACTAACCACTAACGACAGAACGACAAGATTCTAGGGGCCTTTTCATATTACCAATTCCAGAACCAGAATCGGTTCTGAATTCCAAGAAAAACAGCAGTATAACTATTAAACTCTGTTAATATTTGACTGCCTTAACAACCTAACTTAGCACAATTTTTCACTTTCTTCTTGGCGATTGTCATTCAATAATAAAAACTTTATAGCACGTATCTCCCTCTAGTTATGGAGACAAAAAGTTATACTTCACAAATTGGTTCTGGTTCTGGAACCAGAGCAAGCAATATGAAAAGGCCCTAGGGTCGTTCTCAAAGCTAGGTCACAACTTTTTGTTATTGCAAAAAAAGTTTATACATCGACCAATAATCGTACAAAAAAAATTCTTTCGACAATTTCTGTAAGAAGCTGCTACTAAAACCACAAGAAAACTTGAAATTGACAAGAAATCAAGGCTATTTGTTATTCTTTGTTGCGGAAAATAAACGACAAAAATATTAAAGAGAAAATAAAATTTTCTTCTATTTTTATTTTAAATATGCAGTTAAATTTCTTTTGCAAAAATAAAAGAACAAGAAATTGACAAAGGAAATGTTTTTGAGCACAGCATTTTGTTACTCTGCTCTAAATCCCAGACATTTAAAATTATCGTGTGCGAAAAAGTGCGAAATTATTATAGCATGCACTCGAAAGGACTTCGATCAGTTTAACTAATCACTGAATTAAGAAGTCTAAATAAGTCTTGAAAGGTTGAATTAAAAATCAAGTTTTCACTATGTATCTTTTCAAAGTTAAGATGATTCGACAAATAAAGAATGTTCATTTTTATGGTGAATAGAATTGTTTTCATTTTTACAATAAATATAATAAAATCTAACTAATAATAGAAAAAGTCAGGGAACTATCCTTGAACACCAAAAAGCACATTGTGGATTTAATATCGACTGCATGTTCCTTAATAAAGGAATTCGGATACTAGTATATATTTGATTATTTGTAGCATAATTTCTGAAAACTATAACTTGCTTGATTTTACTTTAAGTACTTATTACATTAATACTTATACCAAAGCTACATGTACTTAAAACAAAAAATTATAGTTACTTATTAGACATTTTACTCCAATTAACTTAAAATAATTCAAATTTATTTTAATTTATTTATTTTTTGAAACTTTTTGGAAAATAAAAAAAATTGAATTATTAAATTACCAAAAACCTACTAGCTTAACTAAAATAGCAATTAGTCTTTAAGAAAAGATTTCACTTGTTAATTGAGAAAAATGAGGATGTGCGAGGTGTAAAAATGCGAAAGAGCATGCAGGAAACAGAGACAAACAAAAATGTAGGTAAAAGACACTGCACATGCACATAATATGATAACCAGACATAATGCGCACACTGAAACACCAGTAGCAATGACGCCCAAGCTTTTGATGATCACAAGCGAAAAGGCAAAACCCAGCCATCTAATCAAAGAAGTAGACTATAGCACGCATATTGAGTGCATCACGCATTTTTTGCAGAGAAGCTCGAAAATTAACATTGTATTCTGTGCACAACCACCAACTGCGACAGGGTCTGCCGGGGGATTTGTGGGCACGCGGTCGCGGATACAAATCGGAGGAGTCGCTGACCATTCTGAAATTACAAGCTAGTACATGTAATTTTGTGTATTAATATATTTAGCCCGCTTTATTTCTATGCTCTCGTCCGCCTCTCGTTAATGCATCCCCAGACTCATGCAAAAATTAAACTTATGATCGAACTATGCATGGCTTCCGTCCCTCGCTTTGAGTCTCTCACCTCCCCATAGTTCCATCAACCTTACCGTAGTGGCTTCCTATGCAAAAATCATCCCTCCGCATCTTACACAGGCTACTTCAGGCTGTAGACTGTACTACACTATTAATTAGTTGCGCTAAGGAATCTACATGTATTTTGCTCGCAGCGCAGCGCGCTGCTCAAAGAAGTTTAGATCTATCTAGATATTCTAGTAATTTCAGGTTTGTCCATAGACTAGAGCTCATGAGATGAGAATTCCATTAACTAGTACATTTAATATGAATGAACTGCGTGTGTGTGAGTGCTGTGCATACATATGTATAATATACGAGTAGTTTATGGGCCAAATTATTGTGTGGCACAATTCTTGGCATCACTCAGCAGGCACAAGATGCAGTTAAGCAGCGCACGAAAATTCTACAAAAGAAATTGAGCCTGGTTGAGGTGATGCGAGGAGGCAGATCCACACAATCTCAGTGAATACACCAGACTGCACCAGATACGAGTCCAGTCGAATGTGCGCACTGGTCTAAGCAGCACACGCATGTCCTTCTGACAATGACGGCACCTAGCTTCGTCCAAGCCTTTGCCAGCGTCACTGACAGCGTCAATACTACCATGCAGTGCCACCTGCAGCACCGACAACGGCAATTCCTCCAGTTAGCCCACAACAGTGGCTAAACTGAGGGACAGGGAACCTACCCACAGAAGACACACACATACACACACAGCACCGGCAGCAGCACTCTGACAGCATAACCTAAAGCTCCATGAGCTCAGTTTTCAAGCATTGAAGAAGCAGAAGCAGTCATCTTGGATCCAGGGATCAGGAAGAGTGTTGCATGTCCGACATGTGCTGTTTCCGTGGAAAAAGGTGATGGAGCAAATTAATCAACACTTACTATCTAGCTCGTATTAAGACTAAAAAACTGAGGCAAGCTGGGATTAAACCAAAGAAAATTTTTACTATACCTTTTTACCATACTTTTACTATACTTCTATAGTATAGTAGAGAGGTACTCTATTTAAATGCAGTAAGAAGTGAAACAAATTTATATATTTAATTATTAAATTAAAATAATTCAAGGTAAATACCCGGCGGTAAAAATCACGTCGAAATGACGTCGATATTCGCCCTTTAAAGACTATCGCCGAATTAGTTGTCGGTTGAACCTTCATTCGACGTCGAAATTTCGATATGAATTATTTTATCTTCTCATTTGCCAAATATATCATTTATGATATTTTACAATGTTTTCTTCAACGTGATTGCGAGTTTACAAAATTGACCTAAAAATTCAGTACAACAGAGGTTATATTTTTTGTTTTAACTCAGCGCTAGATACGCGCATTTTTTTAAAATATCGCCATGCGATGTCGATTTATTATTTTTGATGCCTAACTTATATACATAAATGTTTAACTTATACTTCTGTATTACGCATGGCAGCTTCTTCCTTTCAATGCATTTTTTATATTTGTCGCTGTATTAATGTGTGATTGTGTGTCATAAATTGTGTGTATAATTTGGTTTAACATAATATTGCTGCCTAGAGTTTTAATCGTTTATATATGTATAAGCGAATCAATAAAGTAGCCATAAATTTTTTATTGTTTGTTTTGCTGTCATTGCTGTTAATTATCTTTCCAGTCAAGAGGAACAACAAAGATAATTGTTCATTTTCCTCTTTTATTTGCTTTGCTGTTATTGTTACTTCTCATTTTTTATTTCACATTTTACATTTTTGAGTGTAGTTCTAGTTAGACTCAATATCATCTTTTGTCCATTATGTCATGCTTTTGCTAGTTCTTTATCAAGTCAAAATTGCAGAAAGTAAAGAAGTTGTAGTTTGTGTTTGTAGCATATGCTCATAGTTACAGTAAAAACTAAATTGCAATGGCCAAATAATTGCTGAGCTCTAAGCAAAAGAAGAAATAATTAAAATAAAGACTGATAGAATAAATATATTTTGTATGTAGTTTTTATAATTGCTTATAAACCCTACCGTTCTTTAGTATGATGCTATTAGATGTATGTAGTTTAGTATATCAGAGCAGACCATTTTTAGTATATATATTTTGAGATTAGAGATTTAGTATAGGTGCATTTATTATATTTAGATGTTGCTATTGATTAAGTGTAACTACTGTATTAAATGTATACTCTGTTGCCATTGCGTGTATCCGTGTATCATTGCTCACAGTTTTTCATCGTTTTTTTCTCATCGTTGCTTTCTGTTCGCAATTGCTGGATGCCGATTTCCATGATCGTTTCCAATTGCTGCTGAATTGGAATTGAATACACGGTACTATACTTTTTTCATGGTTGCAAGATTATTGCAATTTGCGCGGATAGCAAATGAAACGTCAGCCCTATTTAGCATTTTTATGCCTTAACACTTCTTTTACTGCTTAGAGTATTTCAGCGTATGAGTTATAAAACTTATGTTCCGTCAGCTGTAAGTTACGTACATGTAGTTTATGGCTAATTGTATGAAACATTGCTCTAGCATATTAATAATATTAAGTACTAGTATTAATAGCCATAATATTAAAATCGAAAATTTGTCGAAAATCGCCATTTACTTTCTGTGATCGACGAGTATAAACGACGTCGATTTTTCGCCATCAATAGTGGAAAACACGACGTCGCATACTCGACATCTGATGGCGAAAATTTCGACGTCGAAATCGTGGTTCAAATCGACATGAAATTTCGACGTCGCTTTTCGACGTCATTTCGACGTGATTTTTACCGCCGGGTAACTAATTTAACCAATTTATTAGGAGTACATGTATTTATTATAATAAATTGATTTTTATACCTTACACGAAATAAGCTCTACATTCATTTCTTAGCTTGGGGCCCATCTGTATAAGGTCAGTTTCTTCAAAATGCTGATTAATTAATTAAGGCCTGTTGTCTTTACTTAAATTTATAAGGGCATCTTAGAAGTTAATATTACTATATAATACATGTATAATATTATTACTATATTATAATAATATAGTTGCAATTTTAATGACTATTGAATAAGTCTAAATGCTTCCCCTATTGACTCTAAATATATGGTACCTTTCCCTTCAGAAAAAATTAGCATAGAATGACTTGATGAAAACAAAAAAAATCATTTCGAGATACACATTTGCTGATCATTCAGGTCAAATTTCAAGGTCCAGTTTTGCACATGTTTCTCTGTAGCTTGGTTACAAGGATTTTAATAAAAATATAATAAATATGTCCAATGAACTAACTGATACATAGCCAAATTGAAGTATTTTCAAAAACAAAAAAAATCATTTGCTCAGTTTACTTTACTGGATATCTGTGTAAAATTTCAGCTCAAAAGGTGCTCCATGGAGAATGCTAGTGTGGTTACAGGATATTTATTTTGTGCTTCAAAGTAGGAGTTAATTGCGATGCATGGTTGCTTTTAATTATTTTTATCAACAATAGTGCTCTATTTCATAACAATTTTTTACAAAAAGATAATAAGACATGTTTTTCTAATTATCTGCATCAAAATGTATCATTTTAAGCGCACATTCTAGACGTCAGCTGAAAAATACATTTTGTGAGACGCAAAGAGGCTATCCCACCGGAAATGCTAGGCGTCCAGTTTAGCGTCTATAAAATCATTTATAGTGCAGTTTATTGAGCTTTAAAAAATTCTTAAATTAAATTTATATAAGCTTTCATTTTAAATGTAATATAGCAAGGTTTCAACACAACAACAACTTGTTTTAGCTACAGACATCTTGTAGTATCAAAAATTAACATCGGTGAAATGATTGAATTTGAATTTTTTCATCGCTAATTATCGCTTAATACCGCCAGATGATTAAAAACACTTTTTCATGATAAAGTTCAACCCAAAAATTATCTTTATTCACAGATAAAAGTGTCCTATTATTTTGAATATGGCAGTAACAATAGTAAATGTTCGGAAAATTGTTAAAATTTTTGCTCCTCCTAGAATTTGCGAACGACCCCCTAGATCGAGAGGTTTTGAAATGGAAATCGAAAATTGAAATTTTCCGTAGTTTATTCGTTTGAATCGAAATAAACTTTAATGCAAGAAGTAATGAGACTATAGGACTAATAAGAAGATAAATATTGTCGCCAATCATTTGCATTTTTATTTATATACTGCGCTACATACAATTAAAGACAGTTAAAAATAGACAGAAAAAATATTTTTCTTAGAAAAATGGTTTTGACTCGAGAGAGAATATTGTGGGTCTTTTCACAGTTACCGATTCCAGAACCAAAATCGGTTTAGATCTTCCAAAAAAGCAGTATAACAATTTTACTTTGTTGAATGTTTGACTGCCTTAACAGACCTACTTTGCACAATTTTTCACTTTTTCCTTGGCTATTGACTGTCATTCAATAATTAAAAGTTTATAGCATGCATGCATGTGATGAATAGGCCTACGATCCTATCCCTTTGGCTTTAGTTTAAGAGACATGAGGTTAGGCCTATACCTTATAAAATATATCTGGTTCTAAAACCAAAACAAGCAATGTATATGAAAAGGCCCTATAGATTATGAATCTGAATAGAAAGGTTCAAATTGAATTAAAATTGGGCAAAACTGCAAAATATATTGCTTGTTCTAGTTTTGAAACTGAGTGGAATCAGATCAAATTTGTCAAGTAAAACTCTTTATTCATTCATTTTTAGTAGCAATGCCACCTATCCATTTTTGCTAAGCAACTAAAGCCTATCATATTACATTATAATGGCCTATTCATGATTCTTAGACTTAATCAAGAGTTTAAGTAGGCCCTATAGCCTATAGTCTATACATGTAGGCCTATATATAATGTATAAGAGTAGAGTAGGCCTAGGATTATATATTTTGGTTCTTGGACACTTTGTCATCTTACCACTTCGTCATCCACATTACTAATATAGACACTTTATTATCTACTCCCTGGACACTTTGTCATCCACTTTTTGTATGAAAAACTTTGCTATATGTAACATGTATACTTGTTCATGCAAATACATGTATAAAGATAAAGATTAAACTATATATGTATATATATCTATATATAGTTGCCCTCCTCCTTATTATATTCTAGGCTTGGGACCAGACAATAGCAAAGTTACAACCCACAAAGATAGTCAATAAATACTATAATTTGTAGCTATATATAGGGCTCATTCCATATAAGATGGACATATTTGGAAAATAGAAAAAAGTCAATATTTTTGCTTGCCATTGCCTAATTAGCCTATTTTTTTTACCAAATGTTTATATTGTGCAATATATACAATCTAAGAATAAAGGAATGGTAAAATGATGGATTAGTATGTTATCAATTGGCAAAAAGTCATTTTTGTAAAAATTTGGACATTTTTCGAAGCAAAAGACATCATTAAGATTTTGTACCTTTTAAAAACAAATAGAAAGCTTTTGAAGGTTGAAACAAACTATAGATAAAAGTATAGTACTTGCATCATCAGATAAAAGCATTGGTGACCAAATAATCTATTATATTTTTAATGTATTAGTACCTCAAAGTTACTGAATTGACAGAAAAAATATGTTACGACCATAATGTTACGACCATAAGGCTGCCTTTTCTTTTGTATCTTTGTTGCCTTTTGAGTTTATATATTCTAATAAAAGAATATGATTTCTAAAGATGTTCTTAGTCAAATTTTAAAAATGTATTGCAAAATATCAAAAATGAAAAATGTTATAAGACTTTTACCTTTTAGTTTCTATATGTCAAAAATCCTGTCGTTACGACCATAAGTGTCATTTAAGGTTTAATAGCATCTATACTAATGATGATATCTATATGAAACTCTATAAATATATTCTAGACAAAATAATCTTTCATTTAAAATATTGGTTTAGTATATTCTATTATTAGATTTCATTTTATAAGTAAAAATAACCTGTCATGTTACGACCATGCTTATATGGAATGAGCCATAGGTACAAAGATCACAAAGTTCACAAAGCACAAAGAGAATAGCATTAATATTTATATATTTAAATTACTACAAAATTAATAGTACTAGGCCTAGCTAATATTAAGCAAAAATTGCATACTTGCAAGTATGATTTTTTCCTAACAGAATAATTCCATGGCTAATTTAAAAAATCAAGCAAGAACTTATATACATTTAATATGTACTCATCAATGGCCTTGCACTTGACTGCCAAACTGAGGGATATGACCCAGGCAAGAGCAGCTAAGCAGGAAGCTGCAGATGGAAAGTTTGCCAGCTTGATATTTAGCCCAGTTGCACTCTGCAGACTCCTATAGCTGCTGGTAATGCAACTTGCACTGGTGCTCTTAGGCTCCTTGCTCACGCACTAGGTAGGCATAAACTGGCACAAGCTTGGCTTCCTTGTGCAGCATGTTCCGCCCGCTGCTTTAGTTGCCAGTGCCAGCCTTCGCACTTGTTGTTAGTTTGAGTCAACGGGGCAAACATGCTTATCTCTTGGACACTATGCACAGGGCTGTCCAGCCAGGTGCTAGTGACATACTCGGCAAGGTCGAGTTGTTCTGGAGACTAAACACCAGCGATAACCTAGGCAAGCCCACTAGCTATGTGTTTGCCTGGCAGATAAGGCAAGGCCATCAGCAAGCGGCAGAATTCTTGCATGCCAGGGTCCTTAAGATAAGCTCGCTGGAGGCCCATGTGCTATACATAGCAAAAAATTGCTTGAGAGTAGTAGAATAGGCAGCCCTGCAATTTAGCATGAGGAAAAATAGAGCATAGTGACTGCCAGACAGCAGCTTCAAAATCAAGCATGTATGACTTAGGACATGCCTGGCCTCAATTACATTCTTAAGTAAATTAAAGATAGAATTGTAATCATGCATAGACTCCTTGACATCAAAGCAAATGCAAGCAAGCAGAACATTCTTCAAAGTAGTGCCTTGGCAATTTGAGGTGGGGGTGGAGAAAGAAAATAAATTGGTTTGGAAATTGGGATTAGGGTTTCCTCGAAACCAGTTAGCGTTACATTTGTACAAATAAAGCCATAAAATCGTGCAGACAAATCACAACGAATTTCTTCTCCTTTTACTCTGATAGCTAGGTTCTTAAGTCTGGGGAGGGTAGTCGTAATTGTAGCGGAGCAGTTGTAGAGTGGCACGGTCATTTAGATATAGAAACACCAGAGATTGCTGACACCGTAGATTAATGTGTCATTTGCTAAGCTGGTTACTTTTCAGTAGGGTAGTTGCTGCCACCACCATAATTTACATATTACGGAAGTAAAGGGTCTCAGAGCTTTTTTACGCCCCACAGGCAAATGATTCAAGATATATATATATATATATATATATATATATATATATATATATATATATATATATATTAATTCCAGGTGTGGGGCCTGAGCTCGCCAACACTGGGGCCATGCAATGGCTATTGAGTAAAACTGACTGAAAACACGCAGAAAATGATTAAAAACAACTAATGAATATGCATTGGGCCAGAAATTGGGAAAACAAATTTCAACAAATGGTCCATACTTGGGGCCAACAGAGGGAAAGATGGGGTCCTTGAACTATAGTTGGCTGCATGGGTTGGCACTCACGCAAGAAAATATTGACATGCATTTGAATAACAATTATAATAAATTTAATTAACTGTAGCAACCCCACTGCCACAAATTCAATTAAAATTACAATGAGCACTAGTATCTACACATACATACTCGTACATTAAAGTGTGCATATGCAAACTATGTATAGATTATGTATATTGGATGCCAATTATAGTGACAAATTGAATTTCTAAGTGTGTATTTAATCCTATATTTTACAGACTAAATTGATTGAGTAACAATTTATAACAATAACAATCAAATAACAATTTACAGCCTTGCTAAATCTTGAGATGATGAAGTGTCCTCAAAATTTGGTCACTTTGTTATCTAGATTTATTAACAATTTTTTGATATGATGAAGCATCCAGAACCATCAAGATGACAAAGTGGTTAGATGATGAAGTGTCTAGAAACCATATATTTCTATATTTATAGCCCATTTACACAAAAATTCCTATAATATAGGCTTACAAACTGATATACATGATTCAAAATTAAGGATTAATATATATATATATAATAAGAAAAAATGTATATATACTTATTACTTAGGCCTATAGTTATATATTACTTAGGCCTATAGTTATATAATGATTAGACTACATAATTTAGCAGATAGTAAGAGGGACTAGTTCTGTTCTCTTTGTTTCTTTGTGTAAGTACTTTTATATGGAATATATAGGGTATATGCCCTATAGTACAATTTGTCCTGTATAGGCCTACCCTATAATATACCCTACAATTTTGCAATATTACAACAAATTCAAACATAGCAACGTGACCCTTGCATGTCAAAAGTTAGGCGTGGCTGTGTGCATAGTTGGTATGCATTACTCCTAAGAAAATAGTATATATAAGCCCTACAAACCTGGTATGCACTTCATAGAATCATGAGGACAATTTAAGATTAAGTGGAAAACAGATTAGAAAGTTCATTTTTAATATATTCTTAATAGATAATAGGTAACAACAAAAAATCCTAGCTAAGATATGTTGGAAAAAGATTAAGGTCTAGATTAGAAAGTTCATTTTAAGCATAAATTTCAAGCTTTCTATTTTTTAAAGCTTATAATAAGGCATTTTAACATTGTTTCTGCATGTTAATTTTCTGCTATAAATAGTATAAGCAAGAAAAAAATAATCAACCAAATTATTAGCCAATAGGGTCCTTTACATAATGCAAAAGATCATGTACTGTTGAAATAAGAAAAGGTCATTTGTTGTCACAACACTAGCTTAGATTTGAAAGTGGGCATGCACTCAAAAATTTTTGGTGTGCATTTGTAATTATTTAATTTTTGTTTAGGTGTGCACCTAGCATGGTCTGGACTATAGGAGCCTTAAAGATGACTATTATAATAGATGGCTTGCCACCAGTACCAACTAGGAAAAAATTGAGGCAGTAGCTTAACTATTTGATAAGAATTGCCAAAGTCAAGTTGCCACAATTGTACATACTGGGCATCTTAGATGGGTCAGTGAATAGATAGTGGTTCAAAGTAAAAGTAAACAATGGCTATTTTTGCCACTGTAGGAGACCCTTGCCTTTGTTAGAGACCTGACATCCTGTTGCATCCACTGCTTAGACTAGTTCTTAATTCTGGAATCAAATGGTAGTCAGGTCAGTGATATGCTAGAGAAAGCCCAGCTTTCTTGTTGCATTATCTGATAGAACTTATGAGCAGACATATTCTATGTGGTTCTTATTAGTAAGAAAGTGAGACCCATCTGGCTGCGACATGCTTGAGCTAGAGGTCATAGACAAAGATGTCATGAATTGATAGTGGTCCTGGGGTGGTCATTTCCTCAGACTCAGACAGCTTGCAGATGGTCAGTTTTCCTCATATGTAGGCTTGTTTTTTTTGAAGCTAGCTAATATTGCTACTCATTTCTAGCCAATGTATGATCTGCTATTGATACATAAATAAATACAATTAAAATAAATATTCTTGCTCAATAGACAATTCTACTAGAAACTTCATACTATGAATCAATTTATGCAATATTGAACAATGGAATTTCTCGGAAAGATCTACAACACCGTTAGTCAAAATCTGCCTGGCAACCCCATCACAAGAGAATACGATATTCACAAGCAGACTGGCTCGGCTGGCCCCGGCCTGTTCTGGAAAGTCTTCCTGGCAACTAAAAAGTCCACAAAGCAGGTTGGTTTTGAATAATTCTTCTTTCTAAAAGTTACACACGTGCTCTTTAGTAAGCCGAGTTTGATCTAACTTGCTCAACAGGAAGCCTCCGTGTGGATGTTTGACAAGAAGTCGCTGGAGCGGTTCAGCAAGCGGGATCGGGAGCTCCTACTGGAAACGGTCAAGCGTGGCGTCTCCAATTTGACCCGACTGCGGCATCCCAAGATTCTGTCGGTGCGTGTTGGGCGCTGAGGTTGCTAGGGAAACTAACTTACATTCCGTTTTATTTCGAACAATAATCATCTGAATTTCTAAAGTGACCTACCATCCTAACCACATGGAACCTTCATTTCATTTTAACGTTTCAATTGAATTCCCTCAAGCGGTAATCATCACTCCCATTGAAATCCCTGAAGCGGCAATCATCACTCCCATTGAAATCCCTGAAGCGGCAACCATCACTCCTATTGAAATACCTGAAGCGGCGATCATCACTCCCATTGAAATCCCTGAAGCGGCAATCATCACTCCCATTGAAATCCCTGAAGCGGCAATCATCACTCCCATTGAAATCCCTGAAGCGGCAATCATCACTCCCATTGAAATCCCTGAAGCGGCAATCATCACTCCCATTGAAATCCCTGAAGCGGCAATCATCACTCCCATTGAAATCCCTGAAGCGGCAATCATCACTCCCATTGAAATCCCTGAAGCGGCAATCATCACTCCCATTGAAATCCCTGAAGCGGCAATCATCACTCCCATTGAAATCCCTGAAGCGGCAATTATCACGCTGCCCCTCTCCCCGAACCCACAGGTGGTCGCCTCACTGGAGGAGTCGCGGGAGAGCCTGGCGTTCGCCACCGAGCCGGCCATTGGCTCTCTGGCCAATCTGCTCGGTTGCCATGACAACCTGACTAGCGAAGCGGCGTCCAGCCTTGGCGGCTTCGAGCTATTCGACGTAGAAATCAAATACGGCCTGCTGCAGCTTACCGAGGCGCTGGCGTTTCTGCACCAGTCCGGCAAGCAGCTACACGGCAACTTCTGCCCTGAGAGCATCGTGGTTAACCGGTGCGGCTCCTGGAAGCTGGCTGGCATGGACTTTTGCCAGTCCAACACGGGCAGCGAGCAGTGCCCGATGTTCGCCTGCCACACCTGGGTGGAGTCCCTGCCGCCGCAGGCCCAGCCTCGGTATGTTTTTTTTATTTGAAGCTTGATTTTTCCAATGGTCACAAGCGCGCATTTGATAGAATCGCGCCCAGGGTCACAAGCGCGCATTTGATAGAATCGCGCCCAGGGTCACAAGCGCGCATTAGATAGAATCGCGCCCAGGGTCACAAGCGCGCATTTGATAGAATCGCGCTCAGGGTCACAAGCGCGCATTAGATAGAATCGCGCCCAGGGTCGCAAGCGCGCATTTGATAGAATCGCGCTCAGGGTCACAAGCGCTCATTGCATTGGTAGAATTGCGCGCAGTCGCAAGCGCGCACATAGCCTTTTGATCAAGGCAAGCTTAACATTCAGTCCCCTCCGTTTATTCCCTGACCTGTTCAGCCTGAACTACCTGGCGCCTGAGGCGGCTCTCAGCCACGAGTGCACCTCGGCCGCGGACATTTTCTCCCTCGGCCTGCTGTTCTACACCATCTACAACAGGGGCCGGCCGCTCATCGAGTCAGTGGCGGACCTGTCCGGCTACAAGCGCAGCGTAGCCGCTCTGAAAGGCCTCCGGGTTAGCGCGCTGAGCTGCGTGCCCGAGACAGCGCGGGACGATGTTAAACTGGCGCTGAACTGCGACCCGACCGTGCGGCCGGACGCCAGCCAGTTCGGACGGATTGTGTTCTTCGAGGACTCCGGCGTCTCGGCGCTGCAGTTCATGGACAACTTGTTCCAGCTGGACAACCTGGCCAAGTCGCAGTTCTACAAGGGCCTGGCCCAGATCTCCGCTAACCTGCCTATGGTGGGTTTGGGCCGCTGGTTTGATTGGCTGGGGGTCATCAGAGTTGTTAGCGCCTAAACTAACTGGCTAGCGGATGATGTTCATTGCATCAGGCCATTAATTATTATGGGAAATTCCATGATAATGTAGATAGGTCTCGCCCATGTTGTACAGCGGCGTGACTTACCTTTTTCGATGTCCTTAGACTTCGAGATCTTAATATTTTTTTTGTATCACAAACAGTATATCAAAGTGAGCATTGATTTCTAGTTATTGCAGTAGGTATGTTGCCATTGGACTCTCGACAAGAGTCGACAACTCCGGCACGCTCAAGGTCTTCTCTGGGCTCTCTTGCCTCCTCTTTTTCCTCTCCTCTCATCTTATCTATCTTCTCATCTCCCGTCCTCTCTCCCTCCTCTATCAATATTGCATTTTAACAACCCGCAGAGGGTGAACCTGCTTCGAATAATTCCGCAAATATCGGAAGAGTTCGCCAATCCCAACATGATCCCGTTCGTGCTGCCGACTATCCTGCAAATCTCCGAGTCCGCCTCCGAGGCTGAGTTTAAGGAGCTCATCCTGCCTAAGCTGCTGCCTGTGTTTAAGCTCAGGGAGCCCGTGCAGGTAAGCGTGAGGATCGGCTGAACTTATGAAATTATTTTAATAACACCACTATTTTAATCACTTGGTATAAATGCATTCTTATCAAACCGAGAGAACCTATTATGTGCATTCTAGCGCAACCTCCTATGTACATTCTAGCTCAACCTCCTATGCACATTCTAGCCCAACCTCCTATGTACATTCTAGCTCAACCTCCTATGCACATTCTTGCCCAACCTCATATGTACATTCTTGCCCAGGCTCCTGTGTACATTCTAGCCCAACCTCCTATGTACATTTTAGCCCAACGTCCTATGTACATTATAGCCCAACCTCCTATGTACATTCTAGCCCAACCTCCTATGTACATTCTAGCTCAACCTCCTATGTACATTATAGCCCAACCTCCTATGTACATTCTAGCTCAACCTCCTATGTACATTCTAGCCCAACCTCCTATGTACATTCTAGCTCAACCTCCTATGTACATTCTAGCCCAACCTCCTATGCACATTCTAGCCCAACCTCCTATGTACAGTCTAGCCCAACCTCCTATGTACATTCTAGCCCAAACTTCTATGTACATTTAAATCAACCTCTTACATATGCATGCACATATAAATAGACTTTTGAAGTCCAACAGTAATATACTTTATCAGCTTTTCATCGGAAATGTCAGTCAGTGCATTATTAATAATGGAGCAGATTTTTTTTAAATCCATAGCATTTAATCATTACAAATTAAAAATGAAAACTGAAGTGTTAATTTTTACTTAAAATCGGCCCTTTCAGCCATGCCGTGTTGTAAGATGCTTAAAACTGTTACAACGGCTTGATTAATATTGCTTTATTGTTTCTCTTCTTGACAGGATTTTTACTTTTCGGGCAGTTACGTTAACTTTGAAAATTACATTTTCATATGTTTAACTTAAAAAATGAAGTTTTCGTTTTCCACATACTACTTACAGTATGCAGCCTTGTGTAACTCAGCTTTATCTTGCCTGTTTGTTTACAGATCAGCATGATCTGCGTCCAGAACATCAAAATCCTTATCGAGAAATGTCCCACGGATGATACTAAAAATCACATCTTGCCAATACTGTTTCGCTCGTTAGATCAGGACTTTGTTGAGCTTCAGGTGAGCAAAATGGATTTCCATAATTTAATCATCATAATTGATAATAACTGAAAACAGCTTTCAAAGTTTTTGAAATATATATTTGAAGTTTTATTTTAGTGATTAGTAAATATTTTTCTATTAATTTGCTTTCCTTGCTACTTACAAGCTTAAAGTAGTATGTAACGCGAAGGTCGTTCAGAGCGACTAAAATTATTTTCCATAACAATACTAATGGGATTTTTACACGAATGTGCAGGAGCTCTGCCTGGAGACTCTGCCCACGGTGGCTCACATGCTGGACTACAATACTGTGAAGAACTCGGTTGTTAGCAAGCTGAAGACCCTTATCACTGGCCAGTGTTCGCTCAAGGTAATTTGATTT
Source organism: Macrostomum lignano (assembly GCA_002269645.1). NCBI lineage: Eukaryota > Metazoa > Platyhelminthes > Macrostomidae > Macrostomum > Macrostomum lignano. The sequence goes on from NIVC01000019.1 coordinate 202,639, forward strand.
ACTACATCATAAGGAATCGTTTGCCAGACGCGAATTTTTTAACGAATGTAATAACAATCTCTCCAGATCAAGGTGTCAGCCTTCATGTGCCTGGGCAAGCTGCTGGAGAACATGGACAAGTGGTTCGTGCTAGACGAAGTGCTGCCCATGCTGCAGAAAGTGCAAAGCCGCGAGCCGGCCATCCTCATGAGCGTACTGGGCATCTACAAGGTGGCCTTCTCGCATCCCAAGCTCGGCATCACCAAGGACATCCTGGCGTCGCGAGTGCTGCCCCACCTGGTGCCACTAACCGTTGAGGCGTCGCTTAACCTGACTCAGTTCAGCGCCTACATGTCGCTGGTGCAGGAGATGCTCCGCCAGGTTGAGTCAGAGCAACGGGCCCGGCTGCAGCAGCTCCACGATCTGCAGCAGGAGCAGAAAACTCTGCAGACTAGGGCCGGCGGACAGAGTCAGGTGATTTTATGTGACCCTGTCAGTGAAATTCAGTGACCCTTTTAGTGACACATTCAGTGACCCTTTTAGTGACACATTCAGTGACCCTTTTAGTGACACATTCAGTGACCCTTTTAGTGACACATTCAGTGACCCTTTTAGTGACACATTCAGTGACCCTTTTAGTGACACATTCAGTGACCCTTTTAGTGACACATTCAGTGACCCTTTTAGTGACACATTCAGTGACCCTTTTAGTGACACATTCAGTGACCCTTTTAGTGACACATTCAGTGACCCTTTTAGTGACACATTCAGTGACCCTTTTAGTGACACATTCAGTGACACATTCAGTGACCCTTTTAGTGACACATTCAGTGACCCTGTTAGTGGCATTCAGTGACCCTGTTAGTGGCATTCAGTGACCCTGTTAGTGACACGTTCGGTGACCTCTTAGTGATGCACTCAGTGAACCTGTTAGTGACACTCAGTGACCCTTTCATCTACGCACTCAGTGACCCTGTTAGCAGGCCAACCGCAATGCCGAAACCCGCTCCGCAGGCCCTGGTGCCGGCCACCGGCTCAGGCCAGCCCAGCATCATGGACTCGTTCATGTCCGGCCTGGGCCCGATGCAGCAGCAGCGAGCAACTAATGGCAGCAGCGGTGGTGGTGGCGGCGGCAGCGGCCGGTTGGCTCTGCCGTCAAATGTCCCGACGACGGCGGCGACTCCGGCGACACCGCTGAGCCTGGAGGACAAGCGTCGGCTGGCTCGCGAGCAGGAGGCGGTGGACACGATGCGGTCCCACGGGCCGCTGAGGCCGCAGGCCAACCAGCAGCAGCAGCAGATGCGAGCAATCGAAGCGCCAAAGGACCTGACTCGGTCATTAATGGAGCGCAACGCCAACTCGCTGATGAGCAGCAGCTCCCAGCAGCAGCCGCAGCAGCAGCAGCGGGCAATCGGCTGGCACGGCCAGCAGACCGTGGCGCCGCCTTCCGGTCCAGCAGCCGCTCCTCCGTCCTTTCAGATTGGCGGCGCCACTGCTGGCAATCCGTTTTCTTTCCCGGCACCCCAGCAGCAGCAGCCTCAGCAGCAGTCGCTAAACATGGCTCCCCTTGACAACCTGTTTGGCGGCGGCGGCGGCGGCGGCGGCGGCGGCGGCTTCGTCGGCGGAGCTGCCAGGCCTTCGCTGAACCAGCTGGCATCGTCGTCGTCGACAGCGCCGCCGGGCTTTGGCGGCGTCCGGCCTCAGTCAGCGATGATGCAGCAGCAGCAGCAGCCTCCGCCTAAGCCGCTGTCCAATCAGGACTTGGCAGACTTGCTAGGCTAGCAACCAACTGTACGAATAAGTATGCGCTAAAGCTGCCGATGTTCTTTTAAATGGGGACCCGTTTTTATTAAACTGCTAATAGGAATCACAAGGGGCAAGTTAAGCAGAGTTGACTGCGGTTAGCAGCTACACCTTGATAATCCCCAGTGCCAGTCAGTCAATAAATCAGTATCTGTGTTTCCTACTATATTCAATATTATTAATTGAGTAAATTATTAATAGCTCGTAAAATCGAAATTATTGATTCGAAATTTTATGGATAATTGTTTTTTTTGCTTTGACTATCGCTCCAGCCTATATAGAATAATTAATAATCGATATGTTTTTATTGTTTTTTCTGCTTTTCCTTTTTTATCTGTGAACACTATATTTTTAATTGCGCTTTGTTTATATTTATTCGGTTTTACGGGATGTAAAAGTAAATTCTAAAAGTGAAATTGCTTTTGTCCTATTTAGTGAGTGCGAGTGAGTGTGTAAAATGGTAAAATGTAAAAGGGATTTCAGCCAATCGGGATTTCCGCAAATTGGGATTTCTGTCAATCTCTGGATACAGCCACTCCACTGGTCAGAGATTTCTGTTTTTACCATAGACAGTGGGCCGTGAAAGCACTAATATGAATAAATGTAGGCTGCTCAGGCAGAATCCTGAGTCTCTGCTCCTTTCAGCCCATCAGCGTTGACACAATTTCCCAATAGACCCAATATAATTCCAATTTATCCAAGAAAACTGACAATTCGTTAATAGATTGAGTAATAATAAATTAATAATTGATTGCACCTGTCCTAACGGGGCAGATGTGCAACCGACAGTTCAGCCGCAGCTGTTTGCGCGGCGCATCTGAAGGCTGCGTACGGCTGTTCAGTCCAAGGACTGGGGGGTCGCCACACACAGCCTCAATTACCCCAGCTAATGCTGGCGCCCATTTTACAGCTGGGTGAACTGAAGCAATGCAGAGTTAAGTGTCTTGCTCAAGGACACAAGTTGTTCCGACTGGATCGGGAATCGAACCCCCGACCTTTTAGTCACGAGTCCGACGCTCTGGCCACTAGACTACAACAGATTGAGCAAAGTATTTTAATCGAATCGCTAGGGTGATGAAGCTTAGTACAAACTATTATATCACATGTTTAGTCTGTTATGTCATGTTGTTACCATACTACTCATAGGTTGACAAAATTGTTCGATTACACTTAAATATGTAGTTTTTTGAGCATTATTAATAGCTGTTCTATTTATTTTGTTGTCAAAAGTGCATGTACTTCCGTCTTTAATATAAGCATCAGCTAAATATGAGTCTGATGAAAACTGTGCACATAATTGAATAGAGTTTCCATTTATCACACCTGTATTACATGCTAGAGTTTGTTTGCGATTGCACGCCAGATAAGTTTTATGAGCTAGCAAAGACATTCCACCCATGGGTTCCGCATGGTGCACTGGGCCTGGTACAGCACTTGGTGGTGGAGCTTTATATTTTGAAGGTTTTGCTGCTAAAGATTTGGATAGAGTTAATTATTTGCATGTTTTAGCTTGGGATTTGTGCTCTTTGGTCCCTAGTTGTTGTTGAGACTTGCCCTGCATTTTGTGTACCTGTGTTGTGTATCCGCTGTTTCCTTATTAGTACATGCGACTGCTTAAAAATATATATACAGAGTATGAGAGCTCGCGTCTGCCTTTCTATCGTACTCATAATTCCTAATTGTGAAATTAATTCGCTTTTTGTCTATTGCAGGCTTCGAGTTTTTGTTAATTGATAAGGACGCCACACTCATAAAATCATTGAAAATTTCGCGTCATTTCAATATCGAATTTGGCAATTAAATTGACTTCAATTTTGGCAATCCCATAGGCATTATGTTATGTCTATGGCCAACTGTGGCAGAATCAGTTAAGGTGTGCATTTAACTTTAGCTAAAGTGAGAACATTTTTGCAACACGGTCATCTTAGCGGCAAACTTTAACAAATAAGAAAGAGAAGTATAGAGCAGCTCCTGATTCAGTGATCCAAATGTCACTGAAAACCATTTGTGATCAAATGTCACTTAGAGGTTGAATGCTCGTTTTAACTGATTCTGCATTATAGCCCTCCGGAGCGAAAGTGTTAATATTCACGACCCTTTACCGTGAAGATCGGCCCCTTTTGTGATGCTCAAATGGCAACTCTAGTGCTTGATGAATAACGAAGCTCGTATATCTTGCTTTGCTTGTTTATTTGGCTTTAGGACTACAATATATTAATATAGACTGGCTGTTGAGGACTGAAATGAACTGCAACGCGCCGAGGCTTTTCAGTTCATTTCAGTCCGAACAGCCAGTCCATATTACTGTTATGGGTAGGCTGAAGCGCGGACGCACAACGCGGTTTCACGTCCACAGAAACTGTCTATGGTTGAAAAAGCTTTAGCTATATGCTTCGTGGCGGTTTCGCAGTCCGCGGAGACTGTCTATGGTTGAAACCCAATAGAGTTTGAAGCATTCTTCTCCTGGTGGGTGGGAGAAAAAATAAGATTTAAACAGCTTTAAGGTTCGGAATTAGCCATGTTTCACTGGGAATCAATATTGCTTTTGTCAGCCTAACTGAGAATAAAGCCACCCAAAATGAGAATCCTGCCTGCGCTGACTGCGAAGGGCCTGGCTGCGTGCAGCCTTAGTCTATGGGCCATAGACAATAAAGGACAAGCAAAGTGATAAAAAGCCATCCAATGTGAGAATCGATTGGTCTATGCGTCGTATTCTTTTATTTTTATACCTTCTGAGCCATATGACTAGCCAATAGCTTGAACGGAATAACGGAAACAGGAACACACTGGATGATGTCTTTTTAAAACTTTGCTTGTCCTTTATAGTCTATGGCTCATAGACTAGGCTGGACGCAGCTAGGCCCTTCGTATTCAGCGTAGGCAGGATTCTCACATTAAATGGCTTTTTATCACTTTGCTTATCCTTTATAGTCTATGGCCCATAGACTAAGGCTGCACGCAGCCAGGCCCTTCGCAGTCAGCGTAGGCAGGATTCTCACTTTGGATGGCTTTATTCTCAGTTAGGCTGACAAAACCTATACTAGACGAAGATATTAGCGGTTTAGAAATGAATGATATTGAGTTTCTGCAGCAACTTGGACATCGTGATCCTGGTGAAGAAGTTAGTCAGTGGACCGGTGTGACCGTAAGACAGCAGGAGTTGATTGACGCAGAATTGTCCAATCCAAGCATTCTGAATAATGCCGAGCTTCTGCGGGAACTGACGGAAGAAGAGGAAGCTGCTGTGCAAGACGTCGAAGAGGCTGCCAAACGCAAATCGACCACGGATCAAACCGCTCTCCATGTGAAGCGCTTCAAAAAATATCTGGTATTGAGATTCAAAAAACTATTGAGGTAACTATTAATGAACTCTCCAGCCACATATCATTTTGAGCTTCCAAGCGTTATTTACTGAATTATTTCGTTTACTTCGTGTTTCATTCCTGTTGTGTTTGGTCTTGTGTTTGTTGGCAGTGAAATATACAGTGGCTATAAGTGATGAATTGAATATAATTGAAATATGCTTCAACCATAGACAGTGACGGCGGACAAATGTAGAGCGTTTCAATCGCGTTTCAACCCAGGCAGCCTACCCATAATTAGTGATAGCGGGGCTTGTAACCAGATAATAAAGCTAGGACTCTTATATATTAGGAAGGGATGAGGGAGGCGGCATTTGGGCGCAGCGGCCATAGACTATTGCACGAGCGTATGTCATGTCTCCCTCCAGAAGGAAAGAGTTTAACTATGTCTCCGAACAATGTAAACTTTATGTTAGGAACTCAACAGATTACTTGATAACTATTTCATTTTGGTCACTCGTAATGTGTAGCTAATGCATTTGGGCGCAGCGGCCATAGACTATTGCACGAGCGTATGTCATGTCTCCCTCCAGAAGGAAAGAGTTTAACTATGTCTCCGAACAATGTAAACTTTATGTTAGGAACTCAACAGATTACTTGATAACTATTTCATTTTGGTCACTCGTAATGTGTAGCTAATGCATTTGGGCGCAGCGGCCATAGACTAATGCACGAGCGTATGTCATGTCTCCCTCCAGAAGGAAAGAGTTTAACTATGTCTCCGAACAATGTAAACTTTATGTTAGGAACTCAACAGATTACTTGATAACTATTTCATTTTGGTCACTCGTAATGTGTAGCTAATGCATTTGGGCGCAGCGGCCATAGACTAATGCACGAGCGTATGTCATGTCTCCCTCCAGAAGGAAAGAGTTTAACTATGTCTCCGAACAATGTAAACTTTATGTTAGGAACTCAACAGATTACTTGATAACTATTTCATTTTGGTCACTCGTAATGTGTAGCTAATGCATTTGGGCGCAGCGGCCATAGACTAATGCACGAGCGTATGTCACCTTTCAAAGGGGGCAATTGCGGTATCGCAAACGAACACAGACGTCGGCTGTACTCCCAAGAAGAGTTCTCTTTTCCTGCTTGTGTGGAGATATACCCTGGTCGATAGGTGGGATAAGCTGCTTGAAATCGAGATAACAGTATAAATATATAATATGGTTACGTAAAGTTTGCTCTTCATGGCCAGATTAATCAAGATTTTGTGCCCCTTGCGTCGCCAATATTTTGAGCGTGCAGTGTGCTTAGCCACGCAGAATTACCGATCGCAGCATCTGCTGCTAGCAGCTCGATATCTTTGGCCAGCAGCTGCCCCAGTGCGTAGCCTAAGTCTATTAGCGTCGCATATTAAATGAAGTTACACGCGGACGTCTGCGAGAACTCCAGGCGATATCTGGACTCACTGAACAGTGGGGCACTTGTAAAAGTATATTAGAGCTTTCATGTGGAGTGGGACTCTTACAGTATCCTGTCAAGTCGCTCTTATTGCCATTTTTGCTGCTTTCAGTACTCCATCTTTTCTTCTTTTAGACGGTCCCTCTCGCCTGCAGTCTCAATATCTCGCAAGTTGGAGAAGCCATCGATCAGCCTTGCCCAGAATTTAGATGTGGCCCAGCTAGCTGAATGGTTGGTAGCGGATAAGCGAACTCCGCTAAAGCAGCATTCTGTATTGGCAGTTTCAGCCTGTAAGAGAAAACAGCTTCGAACCATCGAACACTCTGTCCGTTGCGAGCAAAGGCAACCTGTAGTAAAAATGCTAATGCTCCCTCTAACTGATTATTTATTGCCTCCCAGTCAGGACGCAACAATCTTGCGAATCGAGCATTTAAATTTGCATATTTAGAAGATAATCTTCGGAGGCAGCTGGTGGCTCTGCCTATCATTTCCGTCCTTAATACGAGGGGTTGTCCCAAAAATAGTGGGAAAAAATGATCCACAGACTGACTGCAAAATCAAAATTTAAGTAGAAGATAATGAAGTTGTATTTAAGATCCTGGGGATGCACCACAGAGTCGCCGCACTTTTGTGTGCTAGGGGATCCCACACGCGTTATTAAGCATCGCGATTCTAACTGCAATTTGCGTGAAAAATAAACTCTTATGGTTTTGTGCGACTGACGTTTATTATTGATTCAATAAAATTTGCCTTCCTCACGGCGGCTTAGTTGCGTAACTGGAGGGTTGAATTGTGGGTGAGAAGTTGCCGCAATAAGTGAGAAAATTTTCATTTTGCTTGGAGGGTGGAACTTTTGACTGTTGCTGAGTATAGTTGCTTGTAAACAGACTACAGATTCATTATGCAAGAAGATCCATGCAGATGTCAATTAAGTTTAGACTTTGATTTCGATACCATCAATTATTTTATGGTTCCCGAATTGAGGACCAACAAATAAATAATGGTCCTCCGATATATCTAGATAGAACCAGCAATATTTATCAATCAACAATGACAGTAAAAAAATCAATGGCATAACAAAACAGTTGAGATTAACTGACAACACTGTTTCTGGTAGCTCTGTCACTCAGTCCGTCATCTAGCTATAGTGTACAATCGCTTGAACTGGATTTCCCTGTCAACTGTAATAGACTTCAGCGTGTTCCGAGGCGAGGATTTCTCAGCTGCCGAAGGTCCAGCACAGTCAGGAGTCACCTGATTCTCGCGAGTCTCCCCAGATGTATTCTGCAAGAGCGCCCGATGCCATCCCGCATGGTCACCGTCGCAGGTGGGCCTGTGAATCGTAGCATGTGTCCATTCGTTCTCCCGATCAGTCACGGTCCATTGTCAAAACTTCCTAGTCATGGAAAACTTGAGTAGTAGCATCTGCACAATTACATCCTAAATGTAGTTGTCCGTGATTTGATTGTAATTAATTTTGTTATCTATTAATTCTATACTGGGCGAACATCAGTGTGCTGGAGAAAAGTCCCAAAGCATTTGCTTTAACCAAGCAAACGCTCAGGACATCCCACTGTACTCCAGCCTCTCGTTAAGCTTTTTTGAGCAATCATAGTTGTCTGAGCAAGAGAGTAGAGCAATAAATGTCTATATAATCTGGTATTTGCCCGGCTTTAGTTTGTACGCAAAAAGATTTACGCCCCGCTCTCGCATCGATCAAGTCCGGCCGGAGTGACAGCACTGACGCTCCCGAATCCTGCCATAAAAACTATTGCCTGATATAGGTGGCCAGGGGGGTAAGAAAAACTACAGTTATGCACGCTCGTAGTTTTTTTTCGGTTTGGGGCGATCAAAGCGGATTTATAGTTCAGTAATCTAAGCAAACTCTTCGAGCAAACCTACTCGCCCCTCCCCTCATCTGGGCCCGTCTTCTCCGAGAGGAAACCCAAAACCCCTTGCCCTGTGTCCCTGAGCAGAAGACACATGTGTCGGCAGTATGACAGACAGCGGCAGTATTTCTCCTGCGCAGATTTCCGGGTGGCGGCAGTGGGGGAGCGAGGAGAGAGAGACAACCCGGGGGTGTTGTTGACATCGGAGGCGAGTCCCACAACGGCGCGGCTTCCACCAGCTGCAAAACTCTCCGATTACAGCATTAGCAAAATTGCCCATCTCTACTTGGACCTACTAAACCAGGCTACAAAACCAAATTCAACCAACCTGCCCGAAGCTCAGGGTTTTGAGAATGGAGGCTCCTTAGGATAGCACGGGGCATCATTCAAGCTGAATGCATGCAAGCTCGAATATATGTAATTCTGCGAATGCTCCATGGGGAATAATAGTACATTAACGGCGCCCGAGGATTTCTCATTAACGCCCGCAAAGCATGGGTATTACTATTATTGTGCCTTAGACATTTGTGTCCTTGACAAAGTGGGACAAATTAGCGGGCAGTTAATGATATTAACTGCCCGCTAATTTGCATTAGAGTAAGTTTGAAATAGACAATCGGGCGTTAAATGTCATTAACTGCCCGCTAATTTGCATTAAAGTAAGTGTGACTCCTGCAAGCGGGCTTAAATGTAGTTTATGGCATTAAAAGGCAAGAATAAGTGCCCAGAGGGCAGAAGGGTCATGGTACAATGTGAGTTTTAGAGTGAGCCAGTGAGCCAGAGCTCTTATTGTTGATCTAATCAACCCATCATAAGTATTGGACGTAACGACATGGACTGTTTTTAATAAGAGGACGCACATTGAGCACTTCGAAACTACTGAAGCATTTAAAGGACCGAATTTCGCTCGCTTCCAAACGCATCAGTCATATAGGAATTTTGCCGTGCTAATTTTGATTTACCACCTTCAGATGCTGCTGGGCAGGATTGTCTTAGAAGATTTAAAGACTTCAAGATTTTCACAAGTCTTTAGAATGCATCGCATCAAAGAGCGTTTACCGCAGACAGTCTCGGGACAAAAATCCGTTTAAACAAATCACATCGGAGATCAGATCGGACTGGCTTGTCTGGCAGTCTCCGGTAGTTTTCCTGAGTTTTCCTGAAGAATCTTATTAATTATCTCTAACCAAACATTCCAGTTGCTTTGTACATGTGAGCTCAAAGAGCGAGAAAAGTACCAACTAGCTAATGGATAAATCAGCGGTCGCAGCACGTGACAACGATTTGTCTATGGCTCGCGCCTACCGGCGCTCGCCAGACAATCGTCACGCACTGGAACCGCTGATTATTTATCCATTCCGTGCCCGCTAGTTTCGTCTATGCTTAATGCTTAGGGCTTTGACTTAGCTGCAGGGCTGTCCCGGAGGGGACACAGCGGGAAGGCGCGGGCGCCCATTCCGCTAGTCCCTGAACGGCCGACGCGTCGCTATGGACGGAGGGTTGGCGCCGCCCAGGGAGGTCCCCCAGTGTCGCCAGCAGCTATGGTGCTCTCTGGAAAGGAGAGTTCAGCCCTGCGGGTGGCCCGAAGGTAGCGCATGAGCTGATTAAAGTTTTCGGGTTTGCACGCTTCAGTAATAGATGTGTGTGGCCCGAGGTAAGTGAGTCTGGCCCGCGTGAAGGCGGGACAGATGCTGACGAAATGCTCAGCGGTTTCGTCACCTGAGTTGCAGAAACTACAGGTGGCGTTGGTGGCGTTGCCCTGCAGGTACTGGTGCCTGGAGAAGCAGCCGTGACCAGAGAGGGTCATGGTGGCAGCCCGGATGTCTCTGCGCGAGAGGCGCAAGAGGAGCTTCCGGAGCTGGTGAGAGGGCTGAGGGACAGCGCCTCTGGATTGCCTGCAGTTCGTGCGGTTCGCCCAAGTCGAGCGGTGCTGAGTCCTGATCCACGCTTTGATGCGCGAGTCGATGACACAGCCAAGAATCGGGACAAGAGGTTCGGGGCCGAGAGAGGAGCCGGAGGCACCAACTTTTGCAAGGGTGTCAGCCAACTCATTTCCTCGGATCCCCACATGCCCCGGAACCCACTTAAGGGTAATTTTGTTGGCGGAACCCAACATGTTGAGGAGTTTGATACAGTCGAGGACTGTAGCAGATTTGGTGCTGCAGCCACTGATGGCGTGCAAGGCAGCTTGGCTGTCCGAATGGAAAATGATGTTCTTACCAGTAACGCCAGTGGCGAGAAGCTCTGCAGTGCAGGAGCTGATGGCCAGAACTTCATTTTGGAAAACACTGGAGTTGACCCCAGTGTATTGAGCGTGGGTAGCGATGACCCTCCCGTTCAGAAAGATTCCAACACCAAAGCCGGTGTTGGCTGACTGCTTAGAACCGTCGGTGTAGCAATGAAGCTCACCAGGGTTCCATTGGTCATTGATGTTATCGCGCGAGTCGATAGCTACGGAGTAGCGCTGTCTCAGGTTGAGCGTTGAGGCAATGCCATCGGTGAAGACGCGATTGGCCTGACACTCGTTGAGAAAGTTGAGGCACAGATCGCTATGCGGGACAAGGTTCCGCTTAGCAGGTGCTCTCATGTAAATGAATTTGACGCCGGCATCAATTAGACGCCGCGTCGTTCTAGCCGCCTCACCCCTGATGAAGAGGTCAAGAGGCGGAAGATTAAGGAAGGCCCCCATGCCAGCAAAGGGCGTGGACCTGGTGGCGTTGCAGATGAGCCTACACGCTCTGCCTTGGATCGTGTTGAGCAGGTCTGCATGGCTTTTGACCTGGGTAGCGCTAACCCAGACAACAGAGGCGTACGTAATGGCAGGTCTAACTACGGAAGTATAGATCCACCAAAGCCGCTTTGGGGATAGACCCCAAGAAGTGCCAAGTGCTCGTCGGAGCTGGGCCAGGATGGCTGAGGCACGCTTGGCTTTTGCTTTCACGTGGGAGGACCAGTAGAGCCGGTGGTCAAGTATGACCCCGAGACATCTGGTCTGGTGCGCGAAGGCAATATCTCTGCCGTAGAGCTGCAGAGGACGTATGTTCCAGCGTAGTCTGCTGGTAAACATAATGGCAACGGTTTTGGGCTCAGAGAGTTCCAGACCATTGTCATTGGCCCAGGATTCTGCTTTGCGGATAAAGCTCTGCATCAGATCCCTGAGCGTGCTGGGAGACGGTCCTGCCACAATGGCCGTGACGTCATCAGCATACCCGACTTTGAAGACGGGGTCGGGTCGGGAGTCACTCAAAAGAGCGTCCATGACCAGGTTCCAGAGCGTCGGGGTGAGGACTCCGCCTTGGGGTCCACCCTTACAGACTCTGGTGGAGGCAGTTTGCCCAAGAAGTTGGGCAGTGACCGTACGGTTGGAGATCATGTACATGATCCACCGTATGAGGGTAGCATGAGCTTTGCGATTTTGAAGGGCCCTCTGAAACGCTTCAAAGATAACGTTGTCGAAGGCGCCAACAATGTCAAGAAAGAGAGCCAGAGCGTAACCGTCACCCAGTACCGCCCTTTCAATCTTCTCGACAATCGCATGCAAGGCGCTGTCAGTCGACCTCCCGGTACGGAAGGCGTGCTGATTATTGCTGAGGGGCATCGCTGTCAGCTCGCAGGACAGCAGCCGCCAGAGAATAAGCCTCTCAGTGAGCTTAAGCATTGCTGACGTTAAGCTAATAGGCCGGAAGGCCTTGACGCTTTGGTAGTCACCCTTCCCAGGTTTGGGAATAAAGACTACCCGAGCTTCAGTCCAGCATTTGGGAACGTATCCCAGCTGGATAGAGGCCCGCATAAGATTGCGGGTGAGTCTCAGGAACGAGGGTATCTTGGCTGCTTCACGAAGGAGAACAGGGTAGATACCATCAGGTCCAGGAGATTTGAAGGGTTTGAAGGTTCTGACCGCACGAGCGATTAGGTCTTCAGTGACAATGCCCGCCGCTAGGGTGGCTCCATCCATCGAATGGTTGGGCTCCGGTCTAGCAGTAGGTACCCTCGGGAAGAATGTGCTAAGCATATGCTGAAGCACTTCTTCAGGGTCTTTAGTAAGAGAGCCATCATCTTTTTTGATCATGGCTAATTTGGACATTTTGTCCATTGTAAGGGCCTTGACAAGCCTAGAAGTAGGTCTGTCTTGATCCAATTCATTGCAGAATTGGCGCCACTTACATTCCTTGGCCTTGCGCACTTCAGATTTGAAATTGCGGGAGGCTTGCCGGAAAAGCTCCATGTCCTCCGGGTTTCCGGTCTTCATGGCACGGCGATGAAGGCTTTTGGCCTTCCGCTTGAGTTTCCCCAGCTCCGGGTTCCACCACGGCGCCGAGGTCTTGCCTTTGTAGGCGCGAGCAGGACAAGCCGATTCGTAGGCTTCAATAATGCAACCTGTCAGCGTCTCAGCCATATGATCCACATCCTCGCAGGTCTCAATCGGACGTAAGTCCGTGAGTTCCTGCAGGTGCAGATCAAGGGCAGCCTTGTAGGCCGCCCAATCAGTGTTGCGGATACGAGTATTGCGTCTCCAAGTGATCGGAGACTGGGTTTTAGTGTCCGCGATGTTAAAGGCGATAAAGCAGTGGTCAGACAGGGAGGGCTCCTCAGACCAGACTCTCCACTCCTCAACTCTGTCAAAGAGTCTTGGGGTAACGAGTGTGGCGTCGAGGACCTCGGTCCATCTGCCATTATTAAAGGTAGGAGTGCTGCCACGGTTGCAGAGCATGAGGTTTGTGTTAGAGATGAGGGCCAGAAGCTCCTCTCCTCTAGTGTTGGTATCTTTGCTGCCCCAGTGCTTGTGGTGCGCGTTGAGGTCGCCCCCTAAGCACAGCTCAGCGTTCTGGGACTCGCAGTACTGCGCGAGGCGCAGTAAACTCTCAGGAGCAGGGTCTCTGTCGCCTGGGATATAAACCGAGGCAACAAGACACGTACGCGGAGAGAAATGATTAGATTGGATGACGCAAAGGTCTCCATCAGAGAGATCAGTCCTCAGCCAAGCCTGGAGATGGCTAGCAGCGAGGATAGCCGCTCTAGGGCGACTGTTCCCCGGGCCACACACATAAAAATCAGAGTAGCCAGAGGGAATGTTGGGCAACTTACCGTTGCGCATCCAGGGTTCCTGGATCAGGATGAGGCCTGGCCTGTACAGCTCAGCAATCTTCATCAGATTTACTGACGCAGATACGCAATGCTGTAAATTAATTTGCAGACAGAATGTCGCTCCTTTGGCAGCGTGGAGCTTAGTCATACTGTATTAAATGCAATTTCTGGCTAGAGCCCAGGGCCATCAAGGAGACTTGGACAACAGATCGTCCTCGTCCCAGGCCGCTGGGGCTTGACTGGGAGATGGGAGTTGGTCGACGTCCATGGCCTCCTCACCCCCACCGGCCCCCCCAGCAGAGTCCTCAGGCTCCGATGACAGGATGGAGGAAGCTTCCTCACCTGCATCTTTACCTTCAGACCCCACCAGGGTGGCCGAGGAGAGCTCGGATTCCGAAGACCCGGCCTCGTCCTCAACTCCTTCTCCGACTGGCAGGTTTGGTTCCCGGGGCTTGGCCGGAGCCGTTACCGCGGTCGCCGAACTGCTGCTAGCAGAGGGGCGAGACGCAGCTTTGGCTTTGGGATCGGCTTGCGCCTTTCCTTGGGCCTTAGACTGCGCCCCGCTCTTGCCGGAGATGCCGGGGTTGGCAGTAGCCTTCCCTTTGGCAGACTTTCCTCGGCGCATCTTGAGCTTGAGGGCACCCAGCTGGAAAGAGGATCCATTAGGGTACCGACTCGCCCAAGTGCTGGAAAGGCCGAGGACAATTGAGTTGCCCGTCTCCCCCCTGCGGACTTTACGGTGATACACCAGTCCACTAGCAGGGAGGTCGGGGTTCAGACGCAGTAGGACCCGGCGAATAACGTCTGGTCCAGCTGCGGTGCTCTTAGCAGGGACGAAAACCACATAGGGTATCGTCTTTGGACGCTGGCCCTCGCGAAGAAAAAGAGCTCCGCCAAGGTCAGCATCCAAGGAGACCGTCGGTAGCCGCTGGAGCAGCTGCCGAGCGTCCTCCTCGCTGCTCGGAGCAATAAGAACGAATGTGCTTCGCAGCACCATCCGCTCAATGCCGATGGAGATTCCCTCCTCGACAGTCAGCTCAATCAGATAGGAGTCAACAGCACTCCACACTTTTTGAAGCTGATCAGTGGTCCAGTCCTGGTCGCGACCTTGAATGATCACTCCCGGGATTTTGGCCTTGGCCTTCGCCGCAAAGGTAGCTCCCGAAGGAACCTCCTTGTTGGCAGTGGCCATTTGTTGCGCCGTGGTTTCGGCCTCAGCAGCCGCAGCAGCATCTCCAGGGAGCGCCGCCGCTGAACTACCGGAGCTTCCACCGGGCGGCCCGTCTGGTTGCCTTGGGACGCCAGTCGCTTCAGCATCCATGGTGGACGCCGCCGCTTTGGCCCCCGCAGCTCCCTTCTTGGCCTGCCTTTTGTAGTGACTGGCTGCTAACTGGCTATTCAGCAGCACTCACTAGCTTTCTCTTAAGAGTGCTGTGATCCGCTGCACAGTATCTCAGTCCACCTGAGCTAGTGAGAGAGTTACCCTGTGCTGGGCCTAAGTGTTTACTGCCCGATGACTCATCGCCTGAGCGGGCGCGGGCAGCCACACTCAATGTCTTCCCACTCGCGCTGAGGAGGCGTTGCAGGATGACTCATCACCTGCGCGGAGTGTAAGGGCTGCCTAGAGGGCGTAAACGGGATGACTCATCCGCCCATGTTCTTTTTAGCACAGAATAAGCACGTGACTGTGCACGCACTCTGAGCGTGGCCACTGACCTTGAGTCACGCCACTGCTGCGTGACAGGGTTGCCTTATTTGGAAGTTGGCCTTGGATCACGCGTTGCCCGCATGATTCCAATGCCCAAATAAGGAAGTTTCACGCGCTCACCGCATGAAACTCACGTGACTTTTGGGGGTCAGCTCGGCTATAAATACGGAGCATCTGCGAGCCATTTTCTCCAGACTTGAGAGCACCGTGTTCGTAGACTGCGTCGTCTCGCGGAGCATTGTGGCTAACTCGTGAAGCCTCTGCCTCCGAGCTCTCCTCTCTCATTTCAGGTTTACAGGTTTCAGGTCCGAGCAGCATTCAACTAAGACGATCGACTGTCGAGACATTTTTTCAGATTTGCCTTTGCTCCGAGCGACTTTGTTAATTTTCTTTCAGGTGACGGATAGACAACTCTGCCGACGCGTCGAGTCCGCACACCAAGGTGGCAGCAACCCTACCAAGCAACGGCAACGTTTTAGGTTCATTTTCAGGCAAATCGTTAGGACCGAAGCAAAGGGCAAACGTTACACTGGTGGCACAGCGGTGAGATTCGAGATTCGAGACAAAGGATTTGAGATTCGAGATTCGAGACAAAGGATTTGAGATTCGAGATTCGATACAAAGGATTCGAGATTCGAGATACGGGATACAACAAGCAAGCAGGAGAACGTCACCGAATCGACGTCAACGTCACTCAACTATCACCCTTTCGGACACGTCATCAGTCACGCCTACCACGACTAAGTCAGCATCAAGATGTCTCACGACAGTGATCGAGAAGATCTCATCGGTGATCAACAGCACACGCGTCAGGACAACGGAAACTCCGCCGCAGCTGCTGCAGGTTCGCCCATACCATGTGGTTTAAGATTTAATTTTAGAGACGACTCAAGAGAGGAGGAGGAAGATCCATTTGCAGGACTCAACAACCTCGGACGCGACACCAACCCGGACATGATCCGCAGGATGCTGCAGGCCATGCAACGTCAGCTCGATCTACAGCCTAAGAAGCAAGTCAAGATGAAGAGCTACACGCCATCGCAGGACATCCGCGTTTGGCTAAAGGCTTTCGACCTACGATGTGAGGCAGAAGATCTACAGGATGAAGACGACAAGAAGGCCCAATTGCTGGCGAATTTAGACTTAAATTCGGCCTACGCCGCGGTACTTCGTATGAGGCTGCCCGACTGCATCAGCTATCGACAGCTTCAGCAACGACTAATAGAGAGATTCGCACGACTCTCAGGACCAGACGAATATCGAGAGGAATTCAGAGGTCGCAGCCAGCGCAAGAACGAATCAACGGAAGATTACGCCGATGCTCTGCAGGAGCTAGGAGAGCAAGCCTTCCCTTGGCTCGAGCCTCGCCATCTAGAGCAAGAACTGATTGACCAGTTCCTGCGCGGGATTCGCACGTCATCAGACTGCCGAGAGAAACTTTTCTGGATCCGACCTACGACACTCAGCGAAGCCTTGCGAGCACTGAAGAGGATGGAATTAGCCAAAGACCTGGCTCATCGTTCAAAGGAGCCCCCGGTCAGAATGTTGGACGGGGAGGGACAAGCCTCAAAGGAGCCCAACAACAGCGCCCTCTCGAAGTTGGAAAAGGTCGTTGAGCAACAAGCCGCAATGATGCAGCAGCAGCAGCATCTGCTTAACACGTTGGCTCAGCAAGTCACAGCCAATCAAGTGATCGGTCAAGCGAACCGACCGCCGCACTACACGTGCTACGAGTGTAATCAAGACGGACACAAGGCGAGAGATTGTCCGTACAGACGCCAATCATCTCAGCAGTTTACGGGAAACGGCCGGCCGGAGGACGTAAACGGCAACGCCCCCCGAGCTCCAGCCCAGGCTATGCAGCCGACACCGAACACGCCCCGGAAGAGTATGGCCCCGCAGCCGCGGCAGCTGACTCGTCCGAGTCGTCAGTAAACGAAGAAACGGACGATGGAGGTTTCGTGGACGCCTCCTTTGTAAATACTGTCCATGCGCGTGACGCCGATCCATTTATTACAGGACGAGTGGCTCGACGAGAGGTCGCCTTTCTGCTAGACAGCGGAAGCAGAAGAAACTTCCTCGGAGCGTCCACTTGGGCCGCCATTAGGCGTCGTTCACCACGTTGTATAGTCGCACCTGCTTATCCTAACCGAGTCGCTATGTACGACGGGACCGAGTTAAGTCTCGCCGCCAAGGTTATCCTATCAATTGAATTCGGGGACTATGTCGCGGAAACCGAATTCTTCGTCGCCGAAGGAGACTGTGAAAATCTTTTAGGAATTGATTTCATGCGGAGTCACTGCCAAGGACTGGACTTCCAACAAGGAATGCTCACATTCCGACAAGGCACCCGACTTCCGGTACGCTATTCAAGGAGAGAACTGAAGGCCTGCCGAGTGTACGTCGCTGAAAAATGCACTCTGCCGCCTCAATGTTCCTGCCTCGTCGCCATTAAACTAGCCGAAGGTCATCAGCAGAACTACGGTTCACCGATGATTATCGAACCGCTCAAATCAGGACTGCGAGCGAAGCATCACCAGTTAGACGCAGCCCCGGTCCTGCACACGATAACAGAAGGTCGAGGAGTGATGGAAGTACTCAACCCATCAGACACGGAGGTTCACTTGCGTCGCAACATGCTATTGGGAGTAGCCACGCCACTCAAGACCCAGGACCTCGAGTACTTCAGCGAGTCGAATGAGCCAGAAGTCCGTCAACTGAATACGACTGAAGAAACGACTGACAGTTGGATCAACGAGGTCGACATCGGGGACCAGCTGAATAGCCACCAGAGGCACCAGGTTCAAGAAGTACTCAAGGAATGCGAGAAGGCATTCTCCCTAACTCCGTTGGACCACGGACTGACTCACCTGGTAACTCATGAGATAGTGCTCACAGACTCGACGCCAATCGCGATTCCTCCTCGCCGGATACCTCCGCATCTACGACCGCAACTGGATCAGATGCTCGACGATATGCTGAAGAAAGGCATCATTCGGCCAACGTACTCCAGTTACAATTCGCCGATGATCCTAGTGCCAAAGAAGGACAAGACGATTCGCATTGTGCACGACTTCAGAGCGATCAACGATGTGACGCTGAAGCATCCGTACCCGATCCCGCACATTCAGGAAACTTTCGCCAAACTCAAAGGAGCGCAGTGGTACTCAAGCCTCGACCTGGTACAAGGTTTCTACCAGATCCCTCTCCGTGAGGAAGACCAGGACATCACTGCCTTCTCTGTGCTCGATCGTGGACAATTCTGCTTCAAGGTGCTACCAATGGGACTCACCGACAGCCCCGGATCGTTCCAGCGTTGTATCAACCAACTGCTAGAAGGACTAGCACCGCAGGCCGCTCTTGGTTACATGGACGATATCGTTGTACACGCAGTGACGTTCGAAGATCACTTAGACCGTCTACGACAAGTCCTAAACCGAATCATAGCCGCCAACTTGAAGCTAAAGCCGAAGAAATGCCATTTATTCAAGAAGGAGCTCCACTATCTAGGCCACGTGATTACGCCGGAAGGCCTACGGACAAGCGAAGACAAGATTGAGCAGATACGCAGTTGGCCAACGCCTCGGACTGTTCGTCAACTACGAAGCTTTCTTGGTCTAGCCAATTACTACAAGAAGTTCGTCGAGGATTACTCGGGCATTGCGGCCCCGTTACACGCATTGACACGCAAGGACCTGCAAGGATTCCAGCGTCATTGGACGCAGCAGCATCAGACTGCCTTTGAGACTCTGAAGAGCAAGCTATGCTCAACCGAAGTACTCGCCCTCCCAGAGTTCAATGAGGATCCGAAGGTCAAGTTCATCCTGGATACCGACGCATCTGACACCCGAATCGGTGCATGTCTAGGACAACTACAATCCGATGGAATAGAACGACCGATCGCCTTTTTCAGTCGCAAGCTCCGTGACCCGGAAGTTCGCTACACGGTCACCAAGCGGGAGCTACTGGCTATTGTCGATGCCATGCGACACTTTCGAGAATACTTAATAGGAAAGAAGTTTGAAGTAAGAAGTGACCATAAGGCCTTGCTCTGGCTGTTACGTCAGACTGAATCTACAGGGATTCTAGGTCGATGGGTCCAGAGGATCAGCGAATTTCAGTTCACCATCTCCCATCGCAAGGGTACTGACCACACCAACGCCGACGCGCTATCAAGACGCCCGGACACGCCTCCGTTAGAATGCGATTACGGAGTACTCCAAGACGTCGACGCTGTCCTGGCTTGCCACCGCGAGGAGACAGGAGACACCACTCAGCGTGAGTGTCGCCGCATTAAGGAAACTGATCCGGGCATCGATTCAGAGGCCACCGCACCAGCAGCCCTCTCAATCAAGACCCACAATCGCGATCCAGAGGCAGAGACCGACTTGGACAACGAACCAGAGGCCACCGCACCTGCAGCCCTCTGCCGAGTTCTCCACTGTTCACGGCGAAGCCAGGAGACAGCAAGCTTGGATGAAGACACAGAGGCCACCGCACCAGCAGCCCTCTGCCGAGCCACCCACGCTCGCCGTCACTTCAAGGAGACCAATCTGGATGAAGTTCAAGAGGCCACTGTACCCTCAGCCCTCTCCAACGACAGCCATCAGGTCTACCTACAGAGTTTGGAGACTGACTTGGACGAAGATTCGGAGGCCACCGCTCCAGCAGCCCTCCCAGTCGAGCGCCACTGCTCAGATCTCGGTCGAAAATTTACCGCTGAGGAGTCCCGCTGCTCTTCCATGAGCCGACAGACTCAGCAGGTCGAGCCGTCTCGTTGCTCTTCCATGAGCCTGCAGCCGACCACCCATTATCAACGCGTGGACGATATGTCTTGCGCCATGACGCGCCTTCGTCCTACGCCGAAACCGACGCGTTCCTATGCAGAGGTGACGAAGTCTGCATACGAGGAAGACAGAGCACGTACAGCTGAAGCATCTCCCCAGCTCGCAACTTCTCAAAGTCTGCCGCGCTGCCGAGCATTGCTTACGGATCATCTGAAGCCGCCTTTGCCGCGCGACAAGCTCATCAAAGCTCAACAGGATGACCCAGCTATTGGCTACGTTTACAAGTTGATCAAGGAGAATCAACCGAAACCAGCGTTTGACGATCGATTACGACTTAGCAGAGAGCAACGGAATCTGCTTGGATACTACGAGTTACTATTCCTCGAGCGAGACCTACTCATGATCAACATGACGGAAAAAGACACTCCACCGAAGATTGTCTTACCAGTAGCTCTCGACAACGAAGTTTTTAACGAGCTCCACAATTCGCCTTTAGCAGGACACCAAGGACAGCGAAAGACCGCCCAACGTGTGCGCGAAAGATTCTGGCGAACAGGTCTAGTCCGAGCCATTGAGACCTACGTCAGCAAATGCCGAACCTGCCTAGAGAGCAAGTCACGACGAAAACAGCAAGTGCCAGTGCAGAGCTTTCCAGTCTGTGAAGTTTTTGGAAGACTTCACATGGATGTGATCGGACCAATTGCGCAACCGTCCAAAGGAGGTCATCGATACATCCTGACACTCTGCTGTGCGACATCAAAGTTTCCGATAGCTTATCCGATGAGAAATCAGAAAGCTAAAACCGTTATCCGATTACTACAGGACCGATTTATTCCAGAATACGGAGTTCCAGCTTGGATTCACACGGATCAAGGCACGAACTTTACAGGAAACGCCTTCAAGAAGTTCTGTGATCTCTACGCTATCAGGCACACGACAACGACGCCGGACAACCCAGCATCCAACGGACTGGTAGAAAATCGGAACAAGCAGATCAAGAGCATTCTGACATGTCTCCTCGAGCACGATCATCGCGATTGGGACACATTTCTGCCAGCGTGCATGATTGCTCTTCGATCCAGCGTTCATCCAGTCACAGGCTATACGCCTTACTTCTTAGTCTATGGCCGAGAATACAGGATGCCCCTCGACAATTCATTGAAGCTACTCCCGGAGTACGCTAACCTGCCTGATTACGTCGCAGAATTTCAGCAACGCCTCAAGCACGCCACGGACCTCGCCAAGGAACGGCTAGGCCTGCATCAGCAAGCGCGAGA
The DNA here is from genome assembly GCA_002269645.1 of Macrostomum lignano. Lineage (NCBI taxonomy): Eukaryota > Metazoa > Platyhelminthes > Macrostomidae > Macrostomum > Macrostomum lignano. The sequence continues at coordinate 223,936 of NIVC01000019.1, forward strand.
CGAACACTACGAGAACCGACCAGCAGCTAAGAAGCTACAGCCGGGAGATCTCGTCTTCTTGAACAACCCGGTCCTACACGAAGATGAAGCAGCAAAGTTCCACAGGCCAAGGAGATCGTTGTACGAAGTGGTGGAAAGCAAAGGAGAGGTCGTCTACAAGATTCGACGGAAGGTTCGACACCCTCGAGAACGACCGGACGAGATGGTAGTTCATCGCCGGAACCTCCTCCTTGTGCCCACTTCAGATTACCCAATTGCAGATCTCGAAGGGCCAGCTGAACCGAAGAAGCAACGCCGAGTTCGACAGGCTGACGCCGGAGCTGCGACACTCCCCGCCATCTCTGAAGACTCTGACGAAGAAGAAGACGACCTGGACATGAGACCCGCCTACCGCTGGCGACTCCGATCAGCTGCTCAGCCAGGCGCGCGTCCAACCGAAGTCCGCATCCAGGAACCTGAAGTTATGGAGAATAGAGTTGAGCTTGAGTCACTGCCGTATGATTCTTGCGACGCTCCATCTGCTCCTACAGTCGAACCGTTGAGGCGACCTGAAATTAGAATTAGCGATAGGATTAACCTAGACTCTGATAGGAACAATCAATGTAATAGTCATGTTTTGTCGGCCAATTTGCCAAATAATAGTCATGTTTTGTCGGCCAATTTGCCATCAACTAGTCAAGTCGACTGGGCCGTCAATGACAGGCCAGTTAGGGCTCGAAGGGAACCTGACCGCTTGGTTCTTAAACCAAAGTCAAAGTCCTACTTGAGCCGGTTAATCAACTTTTTCCGCCGGCCTCGTGCCTGTTCCAGAGCTGAAAAGCAACATTAAGTCACTAAAGGATGACCGGCAAGGAAAACCGCAAGAAGCGTGACCGCGAACCATCTAGAACGCCCTCGCCGGCCAGTGGGCGCAAGCGGACCCGGCCTGCTCTACCATCTCGCACGGCCCGTGTCATACCAACACCGGCGCAGGACCCGACCCGCAGGCGCCGAAGTCGCTGGGATGAGCGGCCACGTCATGCGGCCCGAGTGGAAGTGCGCAGGCTGGCGCCGTTACAGCCAACTCAGCAAGGCGATCCACTCGCGGTCGCCAGGGAGCGAGCAGCCGCCATCCGCCTCCGGTTAGACCCGCCGCGCGCTATCCTAGCTGACGCCCGGCTGCCGGCAGCTGACAAACCGATCTCGCCATCCCGACCAGGACCGCCACCGGCGCAGCCGCTACCAGAGCCTCCGGCGCAGAGCTTGCCCGATCACCAGCGCCAAGATGACATGGTGCTCCAGCTGTTCGGGAGTCCGGTCAGCTCCTTGCAAGAGGAGCACGGCGAAGACTTGCTGCCGCCGCTGCAGGACCTGCTGTCTCCAGGGGAACACTCCGCCCCAAACGCCCAACCACCGGCTCTATTCGATCCACAGAGGGACATCCTGCGCACTCCGCCGCAACCGCACTCGCCACCTCCGGCTCAATATTTAGGCGTGTTGACGCCGCCGCCGCAGCCAGATACCATCAATCTAGATGAAATCCCCACGCCGCCCACGCCGCCAACACCGCGCTTCCGCCGACCGTCGCCCGTGCCATCGCCGCCCCGCTTATTCAATCGAACGGAACTAGCGGAGGCCATCAGCGTCGCCATCCGGACTCGGCCTCAGCAAAGGGATGCAGCGACCCAAAGTGACTGCCTAAGCGTTGTACAAGAGGGGGCCATCATCGCTCTTACGGAGCTCCTAGTAGCAGCGGGGCTCAAAGGGCAGCTCTGCCGCAGGTGGCCTGACCGCATCCAAGAGGAGTTCCGTGCGGCCGCGCCTGAGGAAAGGCGACGGGCCATCAAGGAGATCGGCCGTAGAACCGCCGAAGCCCTGCCGCCGCATCCGCCGCACGCCACTACACTCGAACTGGCGATCCTCAAGCTTCTCTTTTTCCTGGGACAAGCTAACGATGTGCCGAGCCCTTTTGGCAAATTTGTGCGTTATTAACAACATCAAATTTTGGCAATAGTAACACTTTTACATTTACAAAAAAAATTGCAATCAACAACATCAAAACTTTTCGATCTATTTCAAAATTTTTCATCACTTCAAAAATAATCAAAATAATCTGTATGCAAAATAATCATCTTAAATACGCATTTTGCTCCCTTAAATTTTACAAAATAAGCAATCAATCATGTAGTAGGTATAATTCAACGCTGCCTTACTCAAGTACACCATCTCTTTGTAGGCGCTTCATTTTACGGTCAGCTTTATTTGTAATAAATACTCATTATCCAGTGGCCTTGTTAGAGCCGATTTTTGTTTTCAAATAAAATTGAATCATCGTTCCGCTGCTGCAATTTAATTTGGACGGGGAGAGTGTAGTGACTGGCTGCTAACTGGCTATTCAGCAGCACTCACTAGCTTTCTCTTAAGAGTGCTGTGATCCGCTGCACAGTATCTCAGTCCACCTGAGCTAGTGAGAGAGTTACCCTGTGCTGGGCCTAAGTGTTTACTGCCCGATGACTCATCGCCTGAGCGGGCGCGGGCAGCCACACTCAATGTCTTCCCACTCGCGCTGAGGAGGCGTTGCAGGATGACTCATCACCTGCGCGGAGTGTAAGGGCTGCCTAGAGGGCGTAAACGGGATGACTCATCCGCCCATGTTCTTTTTAGCACAGAATAAGCACGTGACTGTGCACGCACTCTGAGCGTGGCCACTGACCTTGAGTCACGCCACTGCTGCGTGACAGGGTTGCCTTATTTGGAAGTTGGCCTTGGATCACGCGTTGCCCGCATGATTCCAATGCCCAAATAAGGAAGTTTCACGCGCTCACCGCATGAAACTCACGTGACTTTTGGGGGTCAGCTCGGCTATAAATACGGAGCATCTGCGAGCCATTTTCTCCAGACTTGAGAGCACCGTGTTCGTAGACTGCGTCGTCTCGCGGAGCATTGTGGCTAACTCGTGAAGCCTCTGCCTCCGAGCTCTCCTCTCTCATTTCAGGTTTACAGGTTTCAGGTCCGAGCAGCATTCAACTAAGACGATCGACTGTCGAGACATTTTTCAGATTTGCCTTTGCTCCGAGCGACTTTGTTAATTTTCTTTCAGGTGACGGATAGACAACTCTGCCGACGCGTCGAGTCCGCACACCAAGGTGGCAGCAACCCTACCAAGCAACGGCAACGTTTTAGGTTCATTTTCAGGCAAATCGTTAGGACCGAAGCAAAGGGCAAACGTTACACTTTTGGCGCGTTGTTTAGCGCGTTTGCGCTCAAGCCGAGCCCGCTGAGCTTCATCGGATCTGCCAGATTTTGCCGGTCCTTTAGGCTCAGAGCTCGCGGTTCCCTTAGATCCACCAGCGGAGCTGGCAGGTCTTTGGGTATTTTGAGTTTGGTAGCTCTGGTCGGATCTGCCAGCAGAGCCAGCCGGTCCTTCCTTTGCCACAGTTGAATCAGTCGGTTGGGATCTGCCAGCAGGGCCGGCCGGTCCTTCGGACTGAGGTTGGGGTTTAGAAGGGTCTCCGTCCCTAGAAATAGCTTGTTTATCCATAGTCGGCTCGAAGGCCATGATAGAAGGTTGGTGGGCTACCCTCAAAGGGGCGCGGTACCCACCCGGCCGCTCCACCTGACCGGGCAGTAGGCCAATAGCACCCTCAAGGCTGGCCCGACACCAGGAGGGGGACCGCTTGCGACCGGACTACTCCCCGGCCTTCCAGCCCATCGGCACGGTCAACACCTTAGGCATTAGAGAGTACGTTGAGCAGTACCACGGCCTGCAGGTTGGCGAGCCAGACCCGCATACCCAAATTCGGCCGAAGCCACTGGATAGGGTCGCCAGCGCCGGAGCCCAGTCTGTCCAGCAGCCCTAGGGACTGCCTTGAACACACGCGGGGACGAGTACCCTGGGTCGACTTGCGAGACAGCGTGGGGGGGTCTGCGGCTGCCAGAGGCAAATAGAGGGTGCAGACCTCCCACCAGCCTTGACCTGCTGAAGATAGGGGCAGGCGTGAAGCATCGCAGACCTTAGCCCATGGGCCTAGTCTGTCTCATACTTCACTGGCATGCTGAATACACCTTCGCGTGCTTAGGGCAGGTGCCCTCGAAATGATGAGACAAACAACACAACTCTGCCTATGGATTTGAGCGAATGTCCATCGACAGAACCATTAATTGCGTCTCTGCGTTAAGATGGCCGTTAGTTGAGCTTGATTGTACACTCAGCAACATTTAAAACGCAACACTCTAACTAGAAGAAAAATCAACTCACTCAGAAGAGTCAAAGCGCATAGTCTATGGTTCAAATCGAGCTTCAGAAACGCGTGTAGCTTCCTCTCGCAAGTAACAGGGCGATGACTATGGACTGTTTTCAGATAGAGTGATCCAGCTGAGAGAATGGTTCAACAGATGACAGACGCGGAAAGATGGCGAGCAGTCGGAATGTTGGAAGCAGGTTGTACTCTTCGAACAGTTGCGAACCACTTCGGGAGGTCGCCTTCAACAGTTTTACGTCTGCTACAGAAGAGCAGAGCCACTGGAAGCGTGGCTCACGCGAGAAAAGGTACGGTGCTTCACCAACTTCGCAGTACAACAGCTGTTGTTCGAAGAGTACAACCTGCTTCCAACATTCCGACTGCTCGCCATCTTTCCGCGTCTGTCATCTGTTGAACCATTCTCTCAGCTGGATCACTCTATCTGAAAACAGTCCATAGTCATCGCCCTGTTACTTGCGAGAGGAAGCTACACGCGTTTCTGAAGCTCGATTTGAACCATAGACTATGCGCTTTGACTCTTCTGAGTGAGTTGATTTTTCTTCTAGTTAGAGTGTTGCGTTTTAAATTTTGCTGAGTGTAGTTAAGCATAGCTTAGTTTTAAGCTTTTTTTATTTAACGAGATAACCTGAGACGAGCGTTAATAGAGTCAGAAACTATTTTGTGACACAGACAAATAAACTAAAGCTGGGGCAACGACTGAGAATCAAGGTGCATTGGGTTCGGATAGGTATTCAATAGGTGTTTAAAAACCAAACAGTTCCTATCTCTCGAATTCGCCTTTATAAACCTGATTGCTTAAATTTATATCGATGATCTGACAGTCTCCGTGCAGGATTAAGAGAATAAGTCTCAGCTAGTTCAACACTGAGCTATCAGATATTTTTGCCTAAACTGATAACAGCACAGAATTTCTAGCGCTTTGGCAAGCATTCATGAAAAATTGTAATAGTAAGTTTTTTAGCTGACAAAGGTAGCAATAGGATTTGACATTTCACTCTAGTAAATATTTATTTAAACCCACGGTTCCACGAGTAAAAAACTGCCAGCGATTACTTCAATCGTTTTTTACTGCAGTGCAATAAGTGTTGAAAAAATACAAAACTTTAAGTCCAAATCCAGGTTAGGAAAGGAGTTGCACTTTTGTAAGACGCGGCTATTTTTATGGATTATCCCATATTACTGTACATACACTTACACCCGCACGCTATAGAAACAATTTTTGGTCATTATTCCAAGACGAGACGTGGCAAGACGCACGCGAAATCAGCATTCATAACAGTGTTGTTTATGGTCAAACTATAGGACACACATCACAGTTGTCTATGGTCAAACTATAGGACACACATCACAGTTGTCTATGGTCAAACTATGGGACACACATCACAGTTGTCTATGGTCAAGCTATAGGACACACATCACAGTTGTCTATGGTCAAACTATGGGACACAAATCACAGTTGTCTATGGTCAAACTATGGGACACAAATCACAGTTGTCTATGATCAAACTATGGGATACACATCACAACCTTGTCTATGGAATACTATCCTCTCAAAACAGCCAATCTAAAGCTTGACTGCGGGCCAGGGGGAGAAGAGGGAATTGAGGGAATAGAAGAGAAATAGGTGAGAAGAGGGGAGAAGAGGGGATAAGAGGGGAGAAGAAGGGGGAAAGGGAAGAAGAGGGGAGAAGAGAGAAGTGAAAGGAGAGAAGGGAGATAAGAGAGAAGAGGGGAAAGATGGGAGAGAGGAAAGAGAAATCGAGAGGAGGGAGGAGGGGAGAGGAGAGAGGGGAAGTGAGAAAGGAGAGGGGAAATGAGATAGAAAGAGGTGAGAGGAGACAGGAGAGAGTAGAGGAGATAAGAGTGAGAGAGAGCTGAGAAGAGACACAAGCATTGAGCAGGCCAAAGTGCCATTGTGAAGTTTCAAAGGACCCGAGGGCCGGATAGAGAGGCTTCGCGGGCCGCACGTGGATAACGTCACGACCCCTGCTTTAGGGTCTCCGGGGTTTCCAGTCTCCCCCCACCCCCTGAGACTTGAAGAGCTTTACCATCTCTGGGGGAGACCCCATAGCTGCAATGCGTTTTTGTGCTCGTTATTCGGCCAATATTCAATAACTCAGTTACATGCTCTAGGTAATCTACCATTGTAACACATTTTAAATACATTAAACGTACTTAAGCGGCTCGTGAGCTCGTTCTTTTTGTCGTTTTTCTTGTCGATCAAAGCGCGCAATCCGACACTCAGGCAAGTACTCAAAACCAACGATTGAACACCTTTATTAAACTTGTTCAAGCAATGCAACGATAGAGTGTTTTTTAATCAACTTTATATTGATAAAGTAATTTGCTATAGTTTCAATTGTCATCAAAGCTGGCGTATCTCGCATTCAAATAAATTCACAACTAATTATTTTATTATACTCATTAAAACTCGAAGCGTATTATGATTTCGACAGCAGGCATAAATATATAACCAGTAGCAAACATGCCGGTTCTAAGCACAAAAATATGTTGTCTGACTTGTATGATTGCCTGTATGGCAATATCGAAACTGCATCAAACAGTTTAAAAATTGCTGCAACGTGATGGGCAAGAGGTGGGACAATGTATTAAAATCTCACAATTCTCACAGTAGCAAGCAAAGGCAACTTGATTATTGTTTTGATGCTAAAATTCTTTTTTTATAGTATGCTAGCTGCTTCAATGTTGAAGTTTTGTATCTGACTACAAAGCGATAAAGCAAAGTCCAAACTGGTTCTGTGACAAGAAGTGAAATTTTAGCATTTTGAAATTCATTGATTTTATTCTATTTTTGCTAACATAAGAATAAATTTCATGAAAACCAACTGCCGATCGTTATAAAGTGAAAGTAGTTTTTATAAATTTTGTAGCTCAATGATATTGTTTTCACCTTTCTAAATTCGATATTCACCAAGATGACCATACTCTTGTTGTGAGATGTAGATAAGCCTATCAAAATATTATTTTTAAAACAAATGAGACAACCTTAGGTTGAATTTGATCCAACAATTTTAGCACCAAAAGTTAACTACTGCGCAGCATAAACTGATGCAGTTCGCTGACTTTTAAGTAAGCCTCAATCGTCCATAAATTCGGTCAAACTGCCAAACTGGTTCATCGGGTGCATCTCCACATCCAGCTCGCCTTCTGTCAGGTTGGCGAACATCTCGGCTGGCACAGGCGACGCCGATGCTGCTGCGCGCGCTGCCCCGGCATCCGGGTCGTCCAATAGCTCTTCGCCTCGACGATGCTGAATTTTACGATTGCCGCAGGCCGCGCGTCGACCGCCGTCAGGAGCTTCTGTCGAGGGCGAGACGCCGCCATTGTTTAACGCTGGCTCCGGTCGGAGCACCGGCTGCTGCTGCCGACCCCGACGGTCGCGACGAAGTCGGCGGCGCATGCAGACGAAGCGGCACAAAGTAGCCACTATCGCCTGCGCGATCTCCACCACCTCAAACAGTCCGACGATGCTCACACCCAAGTAGAGTCCCAGCTGGCCGCCAATGTCTGACATCAGCTGTGAGAAGGGAAACTCGATTGACTCCACCACCTGTTTGGTTGTGTTTCGGATGAACGATTTAAGTATGTCTATTGTTTCTCATTGCTAGAAACCACATTGAAGTACTTTAATTGGAAAACTACAACAGGAACAGGTTCAATCGATAAATTGGTCGTATGAGGTCTCTTTTCATTCGTGTTCAAATAACTAATAAATTCAGAATAGATACGGGATGACTTCTCAACTCACCTTATCCGAGTACACGCTGCGAGCTTTAATGTGCGCATCGGAGCAGTCGGTGCGCAAAAGCTGGCTCAGCTCCTTGATGCTCATGTTGTTCTGTACAAATTCCAGCTGTTCGTCGAAAGTCCAGTCCGGGTACTTGCGGGACACGATATTTGTGGCCACCGTCTGCGGAGGCAGTAAAAAGTTTAGATTAACTTTAGTTAGCATTTTAACGGTCATTAGACTCCGAAAACCACCGCAAATTGTCTGGGTATCCAGTTTACTGATATGCAGTTTTGTTTTTACTGGGGTCGTGTGACGGAGCATAATTTAATTTAAATTTATGGATTACAAGACTTTTTTTGAAGACACGAACACTTGATAAATTGAATTAGGTATAGCTCAGACACTTACGTCCATCATGACCAGTTTACTGAGGTGGAATTCGGAACGCTACGCATGAGGTGAACACAAAAAGGTTGAATTTCGTCGAAAATTTTCACAAGACTGGACTTTCTTTCAAATATGCGATATGGATGAAGCTTAGTTAGCTCACCAACTCTTTTCTGAGCTGTTTGTTAACTGGCACAGAAGCGCTTGAAGACATTTTTGTTTGGCATTGAATGCTCTTCGTATTTATCTGATAACGATTTTGAAATCCTACAGAAAACTTCAGTCGTAATTTTGATTTCCGCACACATTCTCTTTGGTCATTACAAAAAATCACAAAATCAATCACAAATTTTGCAAGCACTGGCTCTGACGGCTATAAAAACGAAGATGAATAGAATATTAATTTCGGAATCAATTGGCGTATTTGTATCCGGGGAGTAAAGCAAAATAATTTATAGTAAACTCTATTTGCGATTTGAAGTCACTCGAGTCCAATGAAGTCTGCCAATGGCCAAAATCCATACATCTTTTGCTGTACCAGCACGCAATCTTCGCTTACCATTACGAGGCATTTGTCTTTCACTGCACGCTTGTCTCATGCATCTGCTACGAGCGTACATAGAGATAGAAGAGAACAGCTACCCAGCTAATCAGCCAGAAAGCCTTAGAGCTTATGCGAGATGAAGGCAAGGGATAGGAAAAATTAATGACCTGGGATTTCGCTGCATCGGCCGCAAAGCAAAAGCAATGCGTAGCAGATGGATTTTCCCCATTCACGCGGGAAAGCGTTGCCGCGGCGGCGTTAGTATTTTCTTTTCTAAAAAAATTCCGCACACAAAAAACTGCCCCAACCCACACTGAAAACGCATTCAGTGAAGTATTTTCTTCTTCAGCTTAAGCTGAAATCAGCTTAAGCTGAAATCAGCTTAAGGCACACGAATCGCCAGATAGTGCCGATGGCAGATAAAGCTGGCGGTCCTGAACCAACAGCCCACAAATTTTGCGCTGATTCTGTGTAGACAGAAACGATATCTGTCTGTTTGAATAATAAACTATCTGCATAGCTTAATCTATTCATACTACCTAATTATACTGCTTCGCTTAGACTTGCACTAAATATTTCGTGGATTTGCCACGGCACATAACAAAAGTGATGTCTTCTGGGTAAATAATTTCACCATACACTGCTACAACAAAAAAATGCTGTCTGATAGATCTTATACTAGCAGCGCCTCGGGGCAAGAGTAGAGCGTGAAAATAGGCGACAAAACGCTGGCATGAGTGGCGCTCCGATGCTTGAAAGCGTCAGTGCCTGCAGCATCGCACTGCAAGTACTAAATCTCTCAATCCAATGATACGAGCTATCTACAATATCAATAATTAAACCGCGAACATTGGTGCAGTACATTTTTAGTAGCTATCGCTACATTCACCGGCAGATACCTTTACTACGATCCGTAAATTGCCAACTATGATGGCAATATCGGTATAGGTGCTATACGGTAGCATAAATGTCGTGAAGAATCAGTCACAGATTTAATTTGAGTTGGTGGGAGCCTAACAGGTGTCTGAGTGGCTTGTTGGCCAATAGATTGCACTCTTAAGTGTCGGCTTTATGACCAGGAAATATAGATTGAGTTGGACTAAAATTTTAATGAAGACTTCTTAGCATATCGTATTAAATTAAAGGGGGACACTAAATTCGGTCAAAGTCTCTGTCTACTCGGTTCGAAAGCATTAATGATTTGCTGAGGATAAAATAGTAAAAAGGTACTTCTAATTTCGGCATTAAACTATCTAATCAAAAGGGGGTGGGATTTAGCCTTTAAATTAGCCAGTCTGGACTTTAGTAGCTAGGTAGAGCGCCAATCTCTAGGTCATCATCGACAAGCCAAGGGCGCTGAAGCTTAGGCCGCAGCGCTCTCGAGAGTGCTGAACGAGGTTCCGCCTTCGTTGCCTGCCTAAGCGAACTATAGGAGCACGACACAAATGCAGTTAAGCCTTTGGATGGTTGAACGGATGTATCGCTATGAGTAACAAGGCTGCTGACCAGATTTCAATAGAGAAGCGCCAGAAGCTGGTTTGGCTAACTTTTGACGGGGATGCAGACTTTTTACGACATGATTTAAGACTGGCGAGGCCTGAAGAGCAACACTAACGCTGGCCAGCAGCATTTATTTGTTTTGTCCTAACAGCAGACAATCAAACGGGATGAGTGGTGAAGCCATTCGCTCAACCAACATTACCAGTACTAGTCAGATAGGAGTCACTTGGCAGAGGCTGATCAATAAGAAGATGATGTGGCAGCTAACGGCATCTAGGTTGTACACTACACCAGGTTGAGCCTTGGTCAAGGAACCCAGATTGAATCTGCTTCTGAAAGCGAATGTCTGCAACTATCTGACAAAAGTGTCGGCGATTTTACAGTTCACCCCCATCTACTACACTAGCAGAGCCAATGCGATAAGTATCACCAGGTACAACTTGCTACAGTCTGACTAGGATTGACAGCATAAAGGCTCTGTTTCGTGTACCACAGCTATCAGTCTGGTCCAAATTCCGGACACTACCCGCTCCGCTAGCATAATAGTCAATACTTGGAATCATCTGCCCTAGCCAGAAGCCAGAGACTGCTGATGAAATCAGGCGCGAAACTTCGATGCAGTCTGCAGCAAGGTGTGATTAAATTATGGGAGCTGCATTCGCCTGTCAAATTAGTTACTGAGAGCCGTGCAGTGAGAGGCCCAGGAGGACTAGGGGCTATCACCGATAGAAGGGATCTCTAGTCCACGAGCTCCTGGCGCCCCTTGCATTAGCCTTGTTATTGATTCTGGATTGGCACGGGGTCACATTCTTACCAATCTGCACTATATAGTCAGCTTCAATTTATATTCGGCTTAGCTATTCAACATTTGAACTATTTAGTGTCCGAATACACGTGCAATCAGGAAAACTGCTTTGCGACTCTTTCAAGTCTGCAGATACAAGCCGTATAAGGCACTCAAAGAATGAATGGAATCCCGCAGCAGCCCTCCATAACCTGACATTTTTTCCGCAGTCCCCGCAGCCTCATGAAAAGTTTTCGTGCCTTACGCCTGCCTGTCGTACACGGAACTAAGCTGAGGGAGGCGGTCGATTTTAAAATGGCTGCGAATAACAGGCACGTTTGCAGCATGGAGACCAACAAGGATCGACTATTCGAATAAATACATTCGAACTCCTCGTAACTGGCTTGCGGAGACTGCCCATCTTTCGCATAGGAAAAAAACAATGAGCATCAAATTTATTGCACCGATTGGGGGCATAAAATAACTTTGCTTTGCCTATCCGAATCTGCAATTGTTGAGGCATTCCGGGACAGAACACGCGGCATTCTAGGTGTCTTTATAGCAACCGAAGCCCGATTCGATCGGCCTTTCGGTTTTACGAGCATTTTGCCTGAAAGCTCTGGTTCGTGGCTCTGCTGGAAAACACTTATCGTAACCTGATGCGATGGATTATGCATCGGGTTTAGACTTCACTATCCGCTCACTCGCAATAGCTTGTGGATGAAATAATAACCATGCGCATCAAAATCGAATCTGGTAGCCCTTTATATTGGATGGGATCATGCCATGCTAACTGGATGTCTTTTATCCGTTGTAAACTTTATCCAGGTATTGAAAATCTGAAAATCTAACTTTTGTTGTATTTTGCTCGCCTTTAGTTTCAAATCTACCCCGTGTCACGTCTTTAGCATTCGAGTGTCATCGAACTTCTTGCCGCTTCTTAGCTAAAGCATTCCCATTTCGCTTACTTTTTCTTTTCCAAGCGTAAAGTCTGAGTGAGTAATCTCCACTGCTATGGTAACATTTCACTGGGAGCGGTGAATACTCAGAAGCTCAACAAATTAGCTTAATATTCAGAACTCTCGGCATGCGTGATATGCAGATAAATGTGGGGCTGAAACGAGGCAAAGTAATTAGACATTGGGGAGAAAGTTAGCTTGATTTCCGCTTCGTCATAAAAAAGAAAGCGCAACGAAGTAAGGTAATGCATAGCACAGTTAAAACTGCTTGGACTTCTATAAGCTTCTTTAAAACTCCATTGGGTTCATTACGTTATGCCAGACTTCAATTAAAGGCTGAATAAGGTACAGAGAAATTCTGTACTCAGCTGTTCCTGTCTACTTTCGCGTATGACTTGCTGAAAACCCCACACCTCCTTGGTAATTTAATGAAAAATTATTCTAGTCCTCAGTAACGAATGTCTGGAAAGAAACTCACCTGCATTAGTTGCTTCCGAGCTGAGTTCATTTTTTCGGACCACAGCTCGGGCCACATGTAGTCCGAGCTCTCAATATTGTACTCAGTCCTCACGCACAGCACTTCCTTCACGTGAGCACATTCCCGATCTATAGTTGCTTTAAACAGCTCCTCATTCGAGTATTCTTTATGCACCTCGGCCAGGCAGAGCGCATTCTGTATTAGCTGGGAGCTGTTAAACACAGACATATTGAAGCAGAGCTGCGGCTTTGAGTCGTCGAACTTAAAAGCGGGCAGGAATGGAGTATAGCAGCGGCATCTGCTGTGGTATTTCCTTGCTGACACCAGCACTTTGCAGAGGCTATAATCGAGCTTGATTCGCCTGGTCTCCTGTAGCGAGGTGTCGTACATGTATTCGTAGAACTCTTGCTCGCGACAGTTGCGCTTCTGCTTAAGGAGATGCGTGACAACCGCTTTGAAGTTGATTCGTTGAGAGTGGCCTGGCACAATGAGTATTCCGTCGTCCGTTGGCAGTGTGTCAGGATCATGCAAATACAGTCGGGTGCCCTGGTGAAAGTAGGCTGAATTAAAGTGCATGTACGAGTCAAAGTCGTTAAGAAGAAAGAAAAATAGGGCCTGGAGACTGCGATGTGCATCTCTTTCGAAGATGCGGCTCGTACGGAGCGTCATGCAAGGTGTACGATAGCGCCCAAAGTAAGTGCTAGCTGTTAGCACTCCTGTCTGATTGCTGGAGTCAATCTGCAAGCTCTCTATGTTGGCGTCAATCTGCATGTTGAGGGAGATCGCCCGCTGACCCGTGTTATATCCTATCTGAATAATATTTTTCTTCAGCTCCTCTACCGTGCCAAGATGCAGTGTAGACAATGCAAGAGTCAAATTGACCAGAACCTGATCCTCGAGGCCGATTTCTGAATCATTGACATTCTTGTCCCGAAACAACTTAAAGAAGGTAAAAAGATCTTCCGACGTCTCATACTGGGAAGCATTATCCAGTGCCTTCTGCCATTTGTCTAGCGTATTCTGCGATGAGAGCGTCACCGGCACCTGGTTGCATAGTGTCACGTCGGGCCATTCCATCAACTCCGAATTAGAGAAGTACGAAGTCAGGAGCGGAAGTGAATAGAAATGGTCCAGCGTGAAAGACACATTGTAGACGAAGGCTAGCAGGCCGCCAACGCACAGTGTCGCCCAGAACAGCTGGCCGAGACGGCTGTGTGAGTTGGCCGCGTGAGCCAGGCCATGCACAGTTGATCGCTGGAAGACTTCGTTCAGCTGTTGCATTGTTCTGCTGTTTGATCTGTTGTTGTTGTTGTTATTAATGGCGCTGCCGTTGCAGACGCCTCAGACATACATGCACGTCAAATATGCTTTCTCTACTGTTTTGTACTGTTGCAATTCTCGGAAATTTTCTTCAAGAACTTCTGCTGCTGCTTTAAGAATTTAAATTTGAATGCCGCGTCAAAAATATACATCCTGTTTAGTTAATACGCTTGCCTCTCAGTGGGCGGCGGAAACTGACCAGAAGGAATGAGGCGAGAAGGAAGGAAGGAATGGGCTAGGGAGGATAAAAAACGGCGGTCCAATCGGGACCTGATTTTTTGACGATCGCAAAGCACAGAAGGCCAGTCTTTTTCAGAGTCGCCTCCAAACCCTTTTTTGAGCCCTCTAACAGCGTGTTTTGTTGTTAAAGTATGAAAGTAATAAATTATATTGAAGTAAAGTAAAGTAAAGTACAGTATCAAAGTATGAAAATTCAGTCTTGAGCAAGCTGGCTGGCTTAATCGCTTCATCTAAATGTTAAGGGGAATTGGCTTGGATGAAATGCGCGCGATCCAAGCATATTTTCAGGAACTATAATAAAGGACTCGTATGTTACGTTCTCTTTTCTCTCAGCTCCATGAAAGTTCTTCTACATGTATGCTAGCCTAGCTATGCAGCGCTAGCCTAACACATCACCGTATCGCAGGGCTTCTTTCTGTTTACTAATATACAGAATCCCTAGAGACATTGGGCAGTTGAGAATGCACTGATTTGTCCATTGCCCTGCTGGCCGATGCCGGAGGACGAACAACGGGCCTTGAGATTTCAGTACCCTGTGTAACCTTTTCTCCGCGTGTACTAACTGATATTTTACTTCGTAGCTAGCTCGTACAAGAACACGTTCTAATTGCCCACTCCCAGGGTTCATGGAGTACTCAAATAATGTTGGGTGGAATTTGGTCAAAATATTTTGTGTTTTTTATTTGTACAAGCATACGTGGCCGTGCTAATAAGTGCTAATTGTAGCCTGCCACATACTAACCAATGCACGATTGTTTATTCATTTTATTGCCCATGCCAGTTGAACTGCACCGCCCTTCAACCATGCCAGCCGTTCCTGTCCATGCGATCCTCTGCCTTCGCTGGTCATTCATGCTGGCGCCCATAGTGAAGACCGTGAATGATGACGAAGAAAATGTGCACTGTCTTGTCGACTAGGCCTTTTTTAATTGTCATTTTCGATGAAGCCTGCCGCTGCAGCGGTATAGGTTCGGCGTAGGTCATGAGGTTGAAGCTGAGGTTAGAAGCCGTATGCGAAATGGCTTACCCACTTCAAGGCTTTCTCTGCAGCTGTAAAAAACTTCTTTTTTTGCTGCAAGACATGTTTATTGTGTGCGACGTGGCCCGCCCTTTACAAAATAACTTTCCCTAGTTGGTTGCCTGGCTAATAACAGCTAGGACCTTCAAAGGAATGGCATCGGGCCTCGAACACGGTGCTCTTCCATAATTTTTCAGGGAATTGTTTGAATTCGTTTGCCTCGCAGAGGGACCAGTGGTATGGACCCAGCTTAAATTCAAATAAATTTGGTAAGTCAATTTTCAACGCGTCTAAAATAAAGCTGGGATCAAATTACAGTTGCATAAACCAACTATACAGTCTAATGATGCTTCAGAGTGCACAATCAACTAGCTCTTCTAAATGTTTCGTGAAAATTAAAAAGACCGAAACAAAAATGCAATGCGTTTAATGTGCTGAATTTTATGGATGTCATTCTTTTGATAAGTTTTACATGTTTGTGTAAAAGCCCCCCACACACAACCGTAAAAGTGGCCAGCAAAGGCAAATACACCCCTGTCAGGGGTCTTAAATTGGTCAAACAAATTTTGGGACTGGACAGAGCCATTTCGAAAGCATTTTGATCACAAAAGCCATTATAAGAAACTGCCATTATACTGCCTCATATTTTGTCAAGCTCGTGTTTCTTGCCCTTTTCCGTTGCATCGTTGCAAAGCCTTAATCTGTGCTTTTCTCTGCGGTAAAAGGCACCATTCTCCCATGGTATTAACTTCTACATCGCAAAGCGCTGACAATAGAAGATTTCTGAATTCATGTCCGTAATCCGCCAGTTTGCAAGCATCTCACTTTGGTTCGAAACAGCTGTATTTAGACTTTTTATTCGACCGTACTGGATTCGAAATAATTTATTGATGCAAAAGGTAAAGAAAATCAAAAAACCGTCACAAGCCACCAGCCACACAGCTCTCAAATAGTTGCCATAGGCTCCTGATAAGGTGATTTGAGCCTTATCGAGTGATATTTTTGGATAAGGAATATCGCAGAAATATTGCGTTTTTCGTAGCTGATATTCAGTATACACTTATAAACTTCAATAAAGTTGATCAATATTCACGCGTCATCTGGCGGCTGTGATTCTCTAATTTGAATGATGGATTCATGCGTGTATATAAACTCTATTTTCTGCACGTTTTGACGAAGAAAGCATTTTAAAGTCTCAAAACTCTGAATAAAATTGTTATCAGGTTATTTAATTAAATATATAATCTTATTAAGCACAACTTAAACCTCTTAAACACTCGGTTTTTTGTAGGGGTTTATTCAAAACCACGGTGCAAAGGACCGCGCCTCTAAACTCCTGTAGATATCGTGCAAAATCCTGTCCTAATGGAGGAGTAAGCAAAGCAGTACATCAAGTACTTGTGCATATAAACTACTACATAGAACTATTCATTTCGTAGCACTCTCTGTAGCGCACAATATATTTACATTTACCCAGGCGCGTCGCCATCGGGGGACCAGTAAAAGCTATTGGGGGGACATGCCAATGCGTTGTGTCCCCCCCCCCCAACTCCTCCTTGTGACCCGTTGTGGTAATCAAAAATTTTTCTTCAGGGCGCCAAAATATAGCGCCTTCGACGCCAAAATGAGTACCTGCGGCGATTCTCAAATGGAAATATAGTAATTTACTCATGTACATGTACATGTTGAATTCTTGGCTTTGTCCCCCAACCATAAAATCCGTGGCGACGCGTGTATGCATATATCTACGATTGCGTTTATTGCTTCTTAGAAGCATGCGCATTTTTGACTTTTTAGAACAAGAAGTAAGTGAAAATGGATCGTAGGAATAAAATTAATGTACGAGTTTAGAACTTATGTTTACATTCATGTAAGGGTTTTTCTGCGCATCCGCTGCAATAAAGGTACAATGTACTCAAAACTCAGAAGTACTCAAACCCTCCCTACCTGACCGTCAGAAAGCGGCGCTGTAGCAAGTCTATCCTGCTTTACAGCGCCAGCTTTGAGGGCTGACGGACTCGCTCGAGCGCAGGTTGCCGCGGTGCACACTGGCCTGCCTCCAACGCGCTTCAATGTATTCGCCGCGCTGGCTCGGTCCGTCCAAGTGACCTGTTACGAGCCCAGCTGGCAGGCTGAGTCGTACGTATTGCTCACAACTTGTTTAACAGGTGCTACTGCTCAGGCTGCAGGCATGCACTTACCAATAAGGACAGACGCGCACTCGAGGATTCGTAAGCATATGTAAGCAACAGACAGCGTAGTATTTTGTAAGTTGTTAAAGACGTCACACATAGCAAAAACTATCAAAACAAACATCCACTGGTATTTCTAAGTTGTATAAAACAATTTAAACATGTGCCTGTACCGCCTGAATTCATTTCCAGAAGTTGACAAATACAGTGTTGGGCAAAGTTCCGGCACTTCCGGCACTTTTAGTTACTTTTTTTAAAAAGCGGCACTTTTTTCGGTTCTTTTTTTAGAATGCCGTCCTCCGGTACTTGAAAATGAAATTTTGTGTTTTGAACTCCTTTGAGGCTAATTATAATTTTCTAATTGCAGCACAAACGCACTAATCAAGATATTCAAGTCTTTTGCATTGGTTCATCTACCAGGTATCAAATCCCAGCCATTTGTTGTCCTGGTATCTTTTTGTTACTTGTTGACTGGCATTTCTATGGCTGCCAGAATATCATTATTGATTCTAAATGAGTCAGCAGAACAAAAGTATACTTAACACTACTGTAAAAGTATGTGCTGCTTGTAAAACTGCAACAACATACCATAGCAGGGCGACGAGAATGGCCCACACTCGTACTATAAAAGTTGCCTGAAGAATATTCTACACTGATCATTGCGACACATCTATCGGACAAAAATTATCTCTTTACGAGCTACATACTTCTGAAGAGTCAGAATCAACATTTGAAAATCGGCCTCTAAAATTTTTTTGCGAATCGCGAACTGTATCGTCCTGATGTACTTCTAAGCTTTGTTTTGTAAAGGTGTTGTTTATTCACTCAAATTTTGGATGCGATAATAACAAAAAAACATTATTTACATAGCATCTTTATTTGAGGAATAACACCATGTTTAACTCCAGACCAACACATGCTTTTGTTTTTTTATCGAAGACATGTTTAAGTACTTTTTAATTGGCGGTTCTTTAAAATTAGAAAGTGTATAGCCGCGTATTCCGGAGTTCGAATTTCCGCCAACTTTAGAAGACTTCGTTAGTCGAAGAAACTTGTTTTAATTATTAGCTTGCCAGCTTGCTTGAATTTATAGACTTGACCGCGCGGGGGGAGGAGTGAAACGCAGCTTAGAGACAATCCTACCCAATCGGATTTCGCCGGCAGGGTAGGCACTAAGCATTCATTGGTTAAGGCTCGTTATTCACGCGTTTACAGCCAATTAGAAACGAGAAGAAATTTCGCGAAAGGCTATACGCAGGGGTGGGGTGACGCAGAAAGAAATACGCAGAAAACAACCGAAAACACTAGAAGTGCACGCGCGCGCGCAAATTGAGCCACGTATTATTACAAAAGGACCGGTAACGGAAGTACCGGAAGTTACTTTTTATAAAAAGTACCGGTACTGGAACAATTAAAGTGCTTTCTTTCAAGTTACAAGTTACGAGCGTACTTTCCTTGGAACCAGAAGTTATACTTATGAGCAGAAGAACACTGCTCATAATCCATGAGCTCTGGGTGTAGCTAAGACTTGTTTTTTGGGAGTATTGGGTGTATAAGGGCCGTTATAAAAAAGGATAGACACTAGTTATTAAATAATAATTATTATTATAAATAGTAATGACAATAATAATATTAATAATAATAATCATCATCATCATAAGTATGTAATGTATAGTAATGTCTTAATATTGATATAATAGCAGTAACAATGATAATTAATTTAACCTCCCCAAATCGGCAGATTTGCAAACAAACAGTTCAGCCGCAGCTATTGCACTGCGCAACTGAGAAAGCTGCGTACGCTGTTCATTCCAATAGAGGGCCGGGGCGCCGCATGAATGCACATACTGTACACGCTCATGCAATTACTCCAGCTGTTGCTGGTACCCACTTTACAGCTGGGTAAGCTGAAGCAATACAGAGTTAAGGGCCTTACTCAAGCTCAGGTCACAAATTAGTTCGAGTGGGTCGAAAATCGAATCCGCGACCTTTACATGTCTCCAACTTACAAGTTTCTAAAACTGAAATCTAGCACTAATATGCTATATTTAATTGAACACTTCGACTTAAGGATATCTCACCTTGTCTGCAGTTTTTAACTTATGTTTAATTTTGTATCTTTCTTCGTCGGCTGCCGGATTTTTGAATTTTCGATAACTTCTATAGAAATAGCAATCGCGCGAAATTAAAATTGTATTTGTAGTTCCACATTTTTAAATAAACACCGCGCAACTTTAGTGTGGGTGGCTTTTCATGAGCAGCTGTTAAACAACTTTTTGCAACGCAACCTTTCTATTGAATTGAGCATGCTTGCCTTTTCCGATTTCTAGAAGAATTAGAAAACCCTTATCTTATCTATCTATGCCTATGGTAATTTGTAGTTTCTTACAGTCAATTAAAATCTAAAAAATGTTATCTAATTATCTTCATGCTGAGGCTCAGGGCTGAGACTGCTGACTATAACCCTAGGCATAAGAAACAGAAAGATAGCTAGAATTGAAAGTTTTTAAAGTTTTCAACTTTCTAGTGCATAAAAGTCTTTGCCAATGAATGAGTATGGTGGCCTAGTTGTGTACAATTGTTACATAGATATACTCTAGCTAGTATATGGTATGCATTTGACTATTTGCTGATTTGCTATTTAGTTTTGCTTTTTAAAATATATAATTATATTGCAAAAAGAGCAAAGCTTTATTTAAAAAGGTTCAAGATCAAGAATAAACACAGAATATGTCACATTCTCATAGAAAAGTATTATTTTAAGTGGATGGAATTTGAATTAAGAATAGGCTATATATATAGTCTATTCAAAGTCTAATATTCATAGTCTATTTATATAGTCACATAATATAACAAATACAAATGTAACAACTTTGTACTAATGAACTTTAAGTTTAATATAGAATTAAAACTATGAACTTTATTGCTTGCATGTTAGCATTACTTGCTTTGATTTTCTTCTTTCCCAATCTTTTGTAACTTTCTAAAACATTTGCTAATGCTACTAAAACAACTTTCTTATTCATATTTTATTAAGTTTAACTTAGGCCCTAGGGCCTAATATAATAAAATATATTAAGTTTCTTATTTATATTAAGCGTTAAGGCTTTCAAGTTTTAAAATAAATAAGTTAGTTCTTTTACTAATTTACTTTGCTTACTTTTAGTAGTATTATACCTACAAGTTTTTATCATTATAATTTATTACTTTAGCTTGTAAATTACTTGGATAACCTCTGAATTTTGCTAAAAATGGAAAAATAAAGACAGTGCATTATGAAATCTGCTTTTTTAAAAAGTGCAAAATTCCTTTAACTTATATGGATTAATGCTTATTAATGATTGCCAGTTAACTTTTTATTAACAAAATCAAAAGTTAATAAATTAAGATTTTTTGTTTTAATACTAATCAATGCTTTTAGTATTAATAGAAGTTAAGATTTTCATTACTGGTGCCTAACACTAATTACTATATAAATAACAATAGTTAACTACTAGGCAGATAACATGGCAATATTTACATAGTACCATGTGCAAATAATGATTGCCTAAACCTATGCTCTGTCTAATGGATCTAATGGTATATACAAGTATATAGCATATAATGTATATATAGGCCCTAACAATAAAATATTGCAATAAAATATTGACCGGTAGCTTGGAGTGTAAGCTACTGCACCGTGTGTTAACTTGTTTCAATTGAAAACTACGTACAATAATTTATATTGTGTATTCAACTTATCACAGGTATATTTATTCAACTGTTTATTAGAATTTTCAATTTCACTACTGCCCTAACGATGACCTACAAGGTAGAGGTCAGACGGGATTGAAATCTTCGGGCGGGATTGGGATAGGGAATAATTTTTTTCTCGGGATCGGGATCGGGATCGGGATTCGGGAATCAGGATCAGGTCTTTTAGTGTATTGTCCATGTAAAGTTAAACAAAATTGAGAAAAGATTGTCAAGATCAAGAAGTAAAACACAACGAAATTGATATGAAGTTTTGTAACCAACAAAGTAAATAATGTAACGAGTACAAGTTAAAGCAAAATACCTTCAAGTAATCACTAATTCTATAAATTATTAATCGAAAGACCTGTTCCCGAATCTCGAGTTTTTTAGGGTCGGGATTCTGGTTCCGCAGGAATTCAATTTTCCTTGGGATCCCAAGATTTCGGGATTGGGATCGGGATCCCGTCCGACCTCTACTACAAGGGCCAAAATGCATTGGCAATTGAATTAAAGTAAATAAAAACAAGTTAATGTTTGTTCTCTCATTAATCTAGCTTATTTTTTTGTTTTTTTACTTATATTGTTTCATTGTGTTAAAATAGTTTTTATACTTAAAATATATTCTTTTATATAAGACATGATCTTGACTATGAAATAAAGTTAAAGTATTATTAGAATCCTAAGTTATAGAAGTATGAATGCTTCATATTTTATATGAAGTTGAAAGGTTATATAAGATAGGATAAAATTTTTAAATTAGGCAAGAGTATGATTGGGGACCCTAATTTTTTAAGATTCTAAAATTAATATAATAAATAAAGGGAGTCTATCTAAAAGGTATAGCGATTAGCTGATTGCAAAAATGGCCTACTTTCTAATAGGCAATCAAATCATTTATACCAAAAATTTAATACATGTTTGAACTAGGGATTTGGGGTCAATATATGCTGGAATTAATTCTCTATCAATATTTTATATATTGTTAGTATTTTATATCATACTGGAAAGGAAGGATTTCACAGCAAAACTGCCACTCTGATAACCCACTTCCATTTTTAGACCAAGTTGGTGACAGGGCTGTTTTTCAAGCTGTATTTGCAATAATAGCTTTTCTGTTTTTTACAAGGCATGCTGTCTTACCCATGAACTTTTTTTATATTGTTTTTGCATGTGCTGAAGCTTCTTTGCTAATCAAAAGACCAGCAAGAATGTCTTACAATCCTGATCCAAAGCAGCAGCCGCCTACAAACTCTGCTCCCTATCCAGCGCCTCCACCCTCCTACCAGCAGGCCATGTATACGGGTGATCAGGTGGCTGTTGTCATGCCGCCAGCAACTGGCCAGCAGTCTCAGCCTGAGCAGCATCAGGACGGCGGTGGCTTCGCCTTCAATGACAAATCTATTAGACGAGGCTTCATCCGCAAAGTCTACCTGATCTTGAGCGCCCAGTTAGCCTTCACCTTTGGTATAGTGCTGCTAGTTAGTCTGGTGCCGGCTTTGCGTGAATTTGCCCGAGACCACAGGTGGATTGCCTACATTGCCTACGCTGTGTTCATCGTTCTGTACATCATGCTGGTCTGCATGATGTCGCTTAGGCGCAAATATCCATGGAATATGGTGGCTCTGACTGTGTTTACCGTGGCTCTCACCTTTGTGGCTGCCGTGATTGCCGCTCAGTACAGCACCAATTCGGTGCGTGTTGCAATTCGGACTGGAATCGTGGCTCAGTCTCGGGGGGGGGGGGTTGCTACGATTCAAGGCTTATGGGGGGATTGCTGAAATTCTGCGGCTCATAGATACCTAAATACCTGACTTTCAGGATGGATGATTTTTCTTTATAATCTTCCTTAGGAAATTAGCAATAGCGACGACTGTACAAGTACACGATCAAAACCTACATATATTCATTTTTTCTTTCTAATCCTGCTTAATTTCTTAGGTCGCAGAAGGTACCCAAGCCGAAAGTCATGCTTCAAATTCTAAATCAAACCTTAACACCCGGAACCCAACCCAAACATTCTACACGGAACCCGACCCGGACACCCGGAACCCAACCCAAACATTCTACACGGAACCCAACCCGGACACCCGGAACCCAACCCAAACATTCTACACGGAACCCAACCCGGACACCCGGAACCCAACCCAAACATTCTACACGGAACCCAACCCGGACACCCGGAACCCAACCCAAACATTCTACACGGAACCCAACCCGAACACCATACATGGAACCCAACCCTAACACCATACATGGAACCCAACCCTAACACCATACATGGAACCCAACCCGAACACCATACATGGAACCCAACCCTAACACCATACATGGAACCCAACCCTAACACCATACATGGAACCCAACCCGAACACCATACATGGAACCCAACCCTAACACCATACATGGAACCCAACCCTAACACCATACATGGAACCCAACCCGAAAACCATACATGGAACCCAACCCGAACACCATACATGGAACCCAACCCTAACACCATACATGGAACCCAACCCTAACACCATACATGGAACCCAACCCGAAAACCATACATGGAACCCAACCCGAACACCATACATGGAACCCAACCCGAACACCATACATGGAACCCAACCCTAACACCAAACATGGAACCCAACCCTAACACCATACATGGAACCAACCCGAACACCATACATGGAACCCAACCCAAACACCTAGAACCTAAGCCGAACACCCAGAATACAACTCGAACACAATACATGGAACCTTGAACCCAACCAGAGCACCGTAACCCGAACACAGAACCCGAACCCAAAGCCGGTACCAAAACTTGACCCAAAAGTACGCAACAGAACCTATGAGTCAATCAAGATCTGCAATCAATTCACACCTGGCAGGTGCTAATCTGCCTGGGCGTCACCGTTCTGGTCTGCGTGGGCGTGACGCTGTTCGCCGTGCAGACCCGCATCGACTTCACGATGTGCTCCGGGCTGCTGTTCGGCCTCTGCCTTGTTGTGCTGCTGTTTGGCCTGGCCTGCGGCATCACCTTCGCTGCCTACCGAGGCCAACCGGGCGACTACCTTAAACTGCGCATCCTGGACTGCGTCTACGGCGGCCTGGTGGCCCTGCTGCTCACTCTGTTTCTCATCTTCGACACGCAGAGAGTTATCGGCGGTCGTAAATACAACCTGTCCGAGGAGGAGTACGTTTTCGGAGCTCTGCAGCTGTACATGGATGTGGTGTTCATTTTCCTTATTATCCTCGGCCTGGGTGGGGACCGCTGAGCTATTGAGTTGGAGCTTTGCGGCTTAACTGAGACTGAGTAATTCAATTATTACTCTAAACAACTAATTATTTCTAAGGGAAATTCAAGACTTTTCAAAGCAGGCACCTCGAGACAGAGTGGTTAGCTGCCCTATGGAATTAGGATTTATTGCTTAACTTTGCTGAGCTGCAACTGTGGAGCCATCTAGCGGAGGTCAAGGGTTCAGTTGCCTTCCAAAGGGCAGGTATCTTTTCCAGGATATTGCTTGAGAGTTTTCGACAAAGCTTCGAGATTTATTAGAACTTGTTGGTCGTTTCTTTTCATAAAATCAGGGGGTTTCTAGGAATGGATTGAACTTTTTTGCAGATAGGAATGGCCTTGCTTGATTATCTTGACTATGAGCTTGACTATTAAAGTTTTCAAAAAGAAGACCGTCTACTATTTTTTGAGTAGTTTGTCTGCGCATTATCACTTAAATTTAATGTGGCAGCTAAACTTTCCGTTCCTTTCTTGGGGTTTGCGGCCTCAGGAGTATATATGGGGTTAAGAATAAACAACAAGCATTTAACTCAATTGTACACAAGTGAACGCAAGACGGACGAAATTCAGTCTGGGGGGACAGGCCCAATCTGGCTCAGCCAATGAGAGAGCAGTAAGGAGAGAGGTCAAAGTCAGATGGACGAAACTAAGTCTGGGGGGCAGGCCCAGTCTGGATCAGCCAATGAGAGAGCAGTAAGGAGAGAGGTCAAAGTCAGATGGTCGAAACCAAAGAGTACTGAGGCCGCCTGGTATAGAGTGCCAATAAAGATGAAAATCTGAAGCCGATTTTTGGAATCCACCCGCCCCCTCCGGTCACCGGGCTTTTTGGTCTATGGCACAAGTTGTGTATCGACGACGGCAACTGAGTCTGGTGACTGAGCGATGTTGTCTTGCTTATTTGATGCATGCATTTTCTAAGTGTGAAATGTCTTATATTTCTGAGCATCTGCTTTGTACATCATTCTAGCCACAACTTGTGCCATAGACTGGGGGGCTTGGTGACCGGAGGGGGTGGGTGGATTCTAAAAATCGGCCTCAGATTTTCATTCTTATTGGCACTCTATACTGGGCGACCTCAATACTCTTTGGTCGAAACTCAGTCTGGGGCGCAGGCCCAATCTGGCTCAGCCAATAGGAGAGCAGTAAGGAGGGCAGAGGAAAGCCAAGCTGTTTTTCGACCTGGCTGGGGGCTCGGGCGCCGCCCCTTTTCTCTCTTGCTCGCTATGCACTGGATTTGTGGTTTTTATTTTCCTGCAATTTTCAGACTTCAATTGATTTTTTATTACATAAGTGAAGTATCTGATAATTATTCTAATATCTGTGATTGTCTCTAAGACATGGTTAGTTTCCTAAACTTGACTCATTCTTTTAAGATTAATTTGTTGTTTCCGTGATTTCCTCAGTTGGATCTTCTAGAAATCAGTTAGATGGTTCTTATAAATGCTGATATGTTTCCATGAATCTGGTATAGCGGATTATCTAAGAATTTTCTATCCTTGTTTAAACATTCGGATATACTTAAAAAGTGCGATTTTAAAATCATATATTAATTTGTGTTGTGACCTGTGAATCAATTGTCGGATGTTTCAATGTTGATTATTGTAGAATTTTTATATTTATTAACTAATTATATCTGTTATCCGTTATCCCCCAACCTGCCAGCACACCAAGGTATAATTAATACATTAACTGTTACATAAAAGCCATGTTTTTTACAATTTACAAACCTGTTATATAAATCAGATGCTTTCGCCTATATAGTTAAACATTCCCCTTTGCTATGCACATTTTGCATGGTCATCAAAGTCATGAATATTGCAATCTGCTCAGAAATTTATAAAAAAATTTTGTGTCAACCTATTTTTCTACTAAAAAACAGTTTTCGTTTTAAAAATAAAAACTTGTTAACCGGATAATTTTTTATAAATGTAGTATTATTAAAATTCATATTGATTCATTTTAAGAAGTATCTCTCGGCTGTTGGTAATAATTTAAATGCGCGCATTTTGTTGTCGTTGTGTATCGGCTTTATCCAGTGAACCTTTGACCCCCTACTGCCAGTAGTATGTGTCCAATCGCGTGCAGCACGGCTCCATCGTATTATCCAGGCCAGCCGTTTTGGCTCTATTTTAATAATTATTTTATTGCTTTGTTTGCACCAGCTAGTAATCTTGACCGTTAATCTTTTAACCCCTGTCATTGTTTAATAGTTGAAAAAGACAATAAAGGAAAAATATTTGCTTTTGTGCTTCTTTAATATCGTTACACCGTCATTTAAGTAGTTTCTATGCTACTTTTACTAGTACGATTAAGTAAATAGTATAAAGACACAAACTTTGAGTCAGCATACAAGTCTCTATTGTTTTATCAGTCAGTTAGCCAACTTACAATAGTTACTTAAAAATATTAGTTTATAATTGAGCTATCCCAGAGATGTGATGGCGCAGTTAGTTGTTGATATTTGCAATGAACTATTAATCGGCCGATAATTAGTGGACCACTGAATTCGCGATAAAATTGGTAAATAGCCAATCAGATATAAATGCAAGATAAGGAGAATATTTTATTAGTTCTTTATTTGGTATTGACGAAGCTACTTATTAAAGTAGGCAAGCATCGAATATTTCTTTCTAAATTTGTTTATCAACTTAAAAAATCTTTATGCTAAAACGATTATATATTGATAATGTCGGAAGCCGTCACCTGCAAAACCGGCGGCGCGCCCGACGCCGTCCGCCAGGTGGTGCTCGTTAGCGCGGTTCGAACTCCGGTCGGAAAGTTCATGGGCGCGCTGGCCGAAGTGCCGGCCCACGTCCTTGGCGCCCAGTGCATCCGAGAGGTCCTACGCCGGGCCAACGACCTGTCGCCGGCCGACGTTGACGAGGTGGTGCTGGGCCAGGTGCTCACCTCTGGGGCCGGGCAGAACCCGGCGAGGCAGGCCGCCAAGCTGGCTGGAATACCTGTTGAGGTAACAGACTCACTTTTTTAGTTTTTAACCCACGATGGTTTGCTGCATCGAGGAATTGAACTTGAGGAAACAACACTTGGCATGATTTTTGCAGCAGTAAGAGGCGCGCTACCAAGGTCAAGGACCTCTAAGATGGGGTATCTGGAATGCAACTACATGTAGATGTAGGTTTTTTCGCTTACAGAGATCTCTAGTTTAGTCTGCTGATGCTCCGCCCCCTCTGCAGCTGGTGCCGCACACCTGCCCCCTCTGCAGCTGGTGCCGCACACCTGCCCCCTCTGCAGCTGGTGCCGCACACCTGCCCCCTCTGCAGCTGGTGCCACACACCTGCCCCCTCTGCAGCTGGTGCCACACACCTGCCCCCTCTGCAGCTGGTGCCGCACACCTGCCCCCTCTGCAGCTGGTGCCGCACACCTGCCCCCTCTGCAGCTGGTGCCGCACACCTGCCCCCTCTGCAGCTGGTGCTGCACACCTGCCGATTCTGCATCGTCCCATATAACCATTATGCCATTTTTTATTATAGGCAGGGGGGTTGTGTGCACCCTGGTGCATTTTAAGCGACATGGCACACAACCGGCGAGAGGCATTACTGCCCATTCCGCGGACTCCCCTGAGCAGGCATACAAGCGCGCGGATACGTACGCAGGCACACACTTACACAGGAGTGTACAGCGGCCCTAACTTTATTTTATCGTTAGGCATGTACACTTCACTGCGCCTTGGGGGGTTGGCTCTCAAGGCCGTTAATTGCACGAGCAGAGCCAAGCCGAGATTCCAATTCAGCCCCAAATTAATGTGACTGCACTTGGAATCGAGCCTGGGTCGCTGGCACACCAGAGCCTGCGCTAGATCGCTGGGCTACGGCCCCACCATTATGCCATGGAGCTCGATAATTAGCATCTGGACTTGAATTCCGTCCAGTTATGAGTTTGTCAGCAAAAAAAACTGTCCCGCTTACAGGTGCCAGCCCACCTGGTCAACATGCTGTGCGGCTCGGGCCTGCGCGCCGTTGTGACCGCCTGCCAGGCCATCCAGTGCGGCTCCTCCGATCTGGTTGTAGCCGGCGGCCAGGAGTCCATGAGCTTGGCGCCTCACCTGTTGCACATGCGTAGGCCGGTGAAATTCGGCGATCGGACTGCTCAGGATTCGCTTATGTGCGACGGCTTGACTGACGCATTCAGCTCCAAGCACATGGGCGTCACGGCCGAGAATGTGGCCCGGCGATACGGAGTGAGCCGGCAGGACCAGGTAGACTTTTGCTAATTATGTACTGATCCCAATGCCACATCCTTGACCCCATGCCACTCCTAGCTCGGGTGGTATCCTGTCCTGAATGACTGATTCTATGCCCCAGCTGTCTCATCCTGGATCCTTGATCCTATCCCCCACCTGTCTCATCCTGCATCCTTGATCCTATCCCTTACCTGTCTCATCCTGCATCCTTGATCCTATCCCCCAGCTGTCTCATCCTGGATCCTTGATCCTATCCCCCACCTGTCTCATCCTGGATCCTTGATCCTATCCCTTACCTGTCTCATCCTGCATCCTTGATCCTATCCCCCAGCTGTCTCATCCTGGATCCTTGATCCTATCCCCCACCTGTCTCATCCTGGATCCTTGATCCTATCCCTTACCTGTCTCATCCTGGATCCTTGATCCTATCCCCCACCTGTCTCATCCTGGATCCTTGATCCTATCCCCCACCTGTCCCATCCTGCATCCTTGATCCTATCCCCAGCTGTCTCATCCTGGATCCTTGATCCTATCCCCCACCTGTCTCATCCTGCATCCTTGATCCTATCCCCCACCTGTCTCATCCTGGATCCTTGATCCTATCCCCCACCTGTCCCATCCTGCATCCTTGATCCTATCCCCAGCTGTCTCATCCTGGATCCTTGATTCTATCCCCCACCTGTCTCATCCTGCATCCTTGATCCTATTCCACACCTGTCCCATCCCACATCCTTGATCTCCTTCCACACCTGTCCCATCCCGCATCCTTGATCCTATCCCCCACCTGTCTCATCCTGCATCCTTGATCCTATTCCACACCTGTCCCATCCCACATCCTTGATCTCATTCCACACCTGTCCCATCCCGCATCCTTCATCCTATCCCCCACCTGTCTCACCCTGCATCCTTCATCCTATCCCACACCTGCCTCCAATCCTGAGTTAAGGGTTTTTTATCATTTGTCTATGCCAATCAATACGAACATCTCCATCAAGTTTTGATTGATAACTCACTAGCTGCACACCAACCCCGCCCCCCCCCCTGACCCGCGCAGGACAATTTCGCCTGTCTATCGCAGAACAAAGCCGAAAAGGCTCAGCGCTCCGACCTGTTCAAGGAGGAGCTGCTGCCCGCGGCCGCCTCTGCCGTCGGCTCCGATCCGCAGGAGCCGCTGCTCCGTCAAGACGAATTCCCGCGCCACGGCACCACCGTGGAAGGATTGAAGTCGTTGAAGCCCAGCTTCCAGAAGGACGCCGAGGCCACCGTCACCGCTGGCAACTCGTCTGGCATCAACGACGGGGCCGCCGCCCTGCTGCTCGCCTCGGCGGAGGAGGCTGCGAAACGGGGCCTGCCGGTCATGGCCAGGGTGGTGTCTTACGGACAGGTGAGCAGTCTGGCATGGGGATAATTATGGGATCATGGCCAGGGTGGTGTCTTACGGACAGGTGAGCAGTCTGGCATGGGGATAATTATGGGATCATGGCCAGGGTGGTGTCTTACGGACAGGTGAGCAGTCTTGCATGGGGATAATCACATGACAAATCCCCTCCCGCACCTTCGCCAGGCGGGCGTGGAGCCGGACTACATGGGCATGGGCCCTGTGCCGGCGATTCGAAAGGCGCTGAGCCGAGCCGGCTGGTCCACGAAGGACGTCGACCTGTTCGAGCTGAACGAAGCCTTCGCCGCCCAGGCCGTGGCCGTGTGCAGCGAGCTGGATTTGGACCGGGCCAGGCTGAACGTCTGCGGCGGCGCGATCGCCCTGGGCCACCCCATCGGCTGCTCAGGCGCGCGCATCCTGGTCACCCTGGCGCACCAGATGCGCCGCCTGTCAGCCAGGCGGGGCTGCGCAGCCGCCTGCATCGGCGGCGGCATGGGCATCGCCGTGTGCCTGGAGCTGCCTTCGAGTAGCGATTAGTGTCATGGGAGATTGTGAGGCTAGTCTCAGGTGAGGGTTGGTTTAGAGTTTGATAGTCTTGGTGCCTAGATAATGCAGAGATAGGAATGCCTCCTTATCTATGCCCAGAGTTAAGAATATCTAGATGCTTATCTTATGTAGAGATAGTTATGAGAACCAAGGACTACTCAAGTAGAAGGACGGGAAAATACGTTTCTTAGAAAATGTTTATGAGGCTGGTTTTCGCGGAAAAACACTACGGAGATAAAAAAATTTTATTCCTTTTTATGGGAGGGCAGACCCAATGTTCATATTTTGGTATGTTGTGCTCTATTGGTATTCATAAAGCTTTTTGTTTAGAAAATCAGGATTCTTATAATTAGGAAACTTAGTTTCCCGTCCCTTCACTTGAGTAGTCCTTGCTGAGAACTCCGTATCCGAATGGATGGCATCTTTTCAGAAGACAGTTAATTTGATTATTTTTATTTCAAACTTCAAGTTTCTACGCAATTGACTTAATTTGTCCTTCCTGTTCCTGGCTTGCTGAAAGCAAGATTGGCTTGCTCACGAATAAAAAAGCAATGTTCGGGCATGCGCCGTGCATGCTACTCATGTGCAACTAGTATTCAAGATGTGGTTGCCTTTTTATTTAAATTTCTTTAATTTCCTTTAATTTATTCTCTAGATCAATCCAGGCTGCTAAAAATGAATACGCTACTTCCAGTAGACTAGGAGTTTTTTAATACCTGTTCTGTGGTGGCAGCAAAGTTTATTTTCAAAATTTTTCTTAGCAACTTTTTCTGCATTGTCAAGCCGTTGAAAATTTGGCGATGAAATTACTCTCGTAACTATATTCAACCGATTTCTGCCTTCAGTTGCACTCCAGTGTCAAATTGACTTGAAATTTTGTTTGTTGAATTACTCTTTTTATTTCTTAAAATACAATTTTGGCGTCTCCGTTAGTAAAAAAATTAAAATTCTAAGTCAGCAAAATCGTAATTGACTTCAGAACTCTCTTGATTGCAAGAACATACAGATCGCTTGTTCTGTATTTTTCTGTTGATTTTTAAGCTTAGTTTATATTTACTACATGAGTTCTTCCCGCGACTCATATCCTATACTCGAAGCAGGTTTTATTTAATCCAATATCGTAATTTTACACCCGGGTTCTAAGCCATCTTTTTACATCCTGTTTCTTTTTCATGCTTTTACATCCGGGTTCTATGTCATCTGATGATTTTACATCCGGGTTTTAGGTAATCTTTTTACATCCGGTTTCTTTTTTATGCTTTTACATCCGGGTTCTATGTCATCTCATGATTTTACATCGGGTTTTAAGTCATCTTTTTACATACGGTTTCTTTTTTATGCTTTTACATCCGGGTTTTGAGTCATCTGATACTTCTAAAGTCATTTTATGCTCTTGCATCCGGGTTCTATGCCATGCTTTTACGTCCCGGTTCTAAGTCATTCTTTTACATCCGGGTTCTATGCCATGTTTTTACGTCCCGGTTCTAAGTCATTCTTTTACATCCGGGTTCTATGCCATGCTTTTACGTCCCGGTTCTAAGTCATTCTTTTACATCCGGGTTCTATGCCATGCTTTTACGTCCCGGTTCTAAGTCATTCTTTTACATCCGGGTTCTATGCCATGCTTTTACGTCCCGGTTCTAAGTCATTCTTTTACATCCGGGTTCTATGCCATGCTTTTACGTCCCGGTTCTAAGTCATTCTTTTACATCCGGGTTCTATGCCATGCTTTTACGTCCCGGTTCTAAGTCATTCTTTTACATCCGGGTTCTATGCCATGCTTTTACGTCCCGGTTCTAAGTCATTCTTTTACATCCGGGTTCTATGCCATGCTTTTACGTCCCGGTTCTAAGTCATTCTTTTACATCCGGGTTCTATGCCATGTTTTTACATCCGGTTTCTTTTTCATGCTCCTTCATCCGGGTTCTATGTCATCTCATGCTTTTACATCAGCATTCTGTATTTTATCTACTAATCATTAATAATTATTTTTCACAACTCGTCAACTTTCAGTAGTAGTTTCGCATCCTCAGAAGCCGCCTGTTTCGCCGCAAACCTATTATTAATAATGGGATCGCGGCCCGCCGCCCAGGTAGGCCACAGCCGGAAGGTGTATATACAGCGGGACTACAGCCAAGGCCTTGGACTGCGCTACTCTACCGCCATGCCGCCTCAGCTGCAGGACCGCATGCCCGAGGACCTATTCGAGGCGGCCATTGTTAATATCAACCAGATCCTTGCCGGCGCCGAGAATGGCTCTGTTGGAGTCTACGCGGAGAGCTGCTTCGCCTGTCTGACTGGCTACCTTATATACATGTGCATGGACACGCACTATGAGAGGGTGAGTAAGCACAGTCGGAGGGGTCTGGCATATACCCAGACTTTCCTGTCCGACTGAGTGTACATTAGGGTAGTGCTAGTGTACATATAGCCAAATCTTTCTCTGCTTTAAGTGTATCCTCTGGCCACTAGGCCTAGTCCGATCTTCCACTCAGACTGAATGTATATTTGACCCAGCCAACCCCAGCTCCAATTCCTATCCGATTGAATGTACATTTGACCCAGCCAACCCCAGCTCCAATTCCTATCCGATTGAATGTACATTTGACCCAGCCAACCCCAGCTCCAATTCCTATCCGATTGAATGTACATTTGACCCAGCCAACCCCAGCTCCAATTCCTATCCGATTGAATGTACATTTGACCCAGCCAACCCCAGCTCCAATTCCTATCCGATTGAATGTACATTTGACCCAGCCAACCCCAGCTCCAATTCCTAACTAACTGGAGCTATAAAAACTGGCATCCAAATCTGATCGCGTTGAAACTCTGCTTCCAGAGCCTGAAGGAGGTGCGCAAGCTGATCGAGGAGTACAACCGGACGGTGTTCATGCCCCGCAGGCTGATGATGATTGACCCCAGCGAGCGGGGCCTTCGCGTTATTGAAGTTGTGCTACTGAGTTAGCGATCTAGTCTAGTCTGGCCTATTATCTACGAGCGTACTGTCGTTTTGTTTTTTCAACTCTAGCAGAGATGCGTTTGCTTAAGGCAGGGGCCACAGTTATTAAAGGCAGGTGCTTATGGCAGTTATTGCAGTGCAATTTTACTACAGCACAGTACTAATTAAATCATGTATAGCTTTACTTGCGTCAAATCTTAATTTAAACTCACACACACGCAGCTTTTACTACTATTATGAGTAGCTACTTGGTATATTTTACGCAATATCTTGTCAGTCTACAAATAAACTTTTTGATTGCAGCAGCAGTTATGACATCGCGCTTGGTCTCGCACGAGTGGAGCATTTCATTTTTGCTTGTCATCTTGTATTGCAATTAGCTAGCGCTCTGACTGTGTTAATTTTTTATTTTATCTTTGCCAAACGAATTAGTATCTTGCAATGTATCTCCCAACCCATTACCCAACCATGTACTGTCTATGGCACCTCCCCACCCATCACTTCACCATGCACTGTCTATGGCACCTCCCCACCCATCACCCCACCATGCACTGTCTATGGCACCTCCCCACCCATCACCCCACCATGCACTGTCTATGGCACCTCCCCACCCATCACCCCACCATGCACTGTCTATGGCACCTCCCCATCATGCACTGTCTATGGCACCTTCCCACCATGTACTGTCTATGACACCTCCCCACCATGCACTGTCTATGGCACCTTCCCACCATGTACTGTCTATGACACCTCCCCACCATGCACTGTCTATGGCACCTCCCCACCATGCACTGTCTATGGCATCTCCCCACCATGCACTGTCTATGGCATCTCCCCACCATGCACTGCCTATGGCATCTCCCCACCATGCACTGTCTATGACACCTTCCCACCAAGCACTGTCTATGACACCTCCCCACCATGCACTGTCTATGGCACCTTCCCACCATGTACTGTCTATGACACCTCCCCACCATGCACTGTCTATGGCACCTCCCCACCATGCACTGTCTATGGCATCTCCCCACCATGTACTGTCTATGGCATCTCCCCACCATGTACTGTCTATGGCATCTCCCCACCATGCACTGTCTATGGCATCTCCCCACCATGTACTGTCTATGGCATCTCCCCACCATGCACTGTCTATGGCACCTCCCCACCATGCACTGTCTATGGCACCTCCCCACCATGCACTGTCTATGGCATCTCCCCACCATGCACTGCCTATGGCATCTCCCCACCATGCACTGTCTATGGCACCTCCCCACCATGCACTGTCTATGGCATCTCCCCAACATGCACTGTCTATGGCATCTCCCCACCATGCACTGTCTATGGCATCTCCCCACCATGCACTGTCTATGGCATCTCCCCAACATGCACTGTCTATGACACCTCCCCACCATGCACTGTCTATGGCACCTCCCCACCATGCACTGTCTATGGCACCTCCCCACCATGCACTGTCTATGACACCTCCCCACCATGCACTGTCTATGACACCTCCCCACCATGCACTGTCTATGGCATCTCCCCACCATGCACTGTCTATGGCACCTCCCCACCATGCACTGTCTATGACACCTCTCCACTCTGCTTAACCGATCCGCAGTTAACAGCAGCTTCAAAATGCAGAATACCTGACCAATTCGAGTAGTAATTTAAAATTCTTTTCCACCTTTCAGTTTCCGCCTCACCAAGGCCAGTTCGCCAACGCTTGAGCCGCTCAACTGAGTAATCCGATTCCCCTAGCGGAATCGATTGCTGGACTGCATTTTTGTGCAGGCAACAAACCAACTAATTTGTAATCCCTACAATGCCAACTCCCAGTCGGACTGGGAATGGAGCAGCCGCGACCAAGCGACCAGTGGACTGTCTGGTGGCCGTTGAGGATGTCCGCGTGTTCAACCCGGGCACGCTGTACATGAGACACGCCCTGCCCGCCTACATCCGGCCATTCCTGGTCTGTCTGCGCGGCCTGGCCGGGCCAGAGGCCGCCGTCTCCTACAGGGCTGTGACATTCAATCGAGACCCTGACGGCCGAGACTTCGGCCAGCTGACTGCCCAGGAGCAGCCGTTGCACAGCGATGAGGCCCTGTTGCGCCTTCTGTCCGAGGTCAAATTTATGCGCTACCCGGATCCGGCCAGGTCCGAGCGGGTGAGTGACCTTCTTTGACCTCTGTGATTTGCTTTGCCTTGTTGCTTTGGTGCTTTAGACATCAGTTACACCAATTGAAACATTTTCTTTGATTCTCCTCTCCTAGGTCCCAGTTGGTCACCTGGGCCGCCTGCTGTCGGGCCTCATCAGCAGCAGCTGCTCCGGTAGCGCCGCTGAGCGCCACCTCCTGCTGATTGTCCATTCGCGCTTCGAGGACAACATGGACCAGTTGAAATCGGCGCTCGAACCCCTGACCTCTCTTACAATTCTGTCGCCAAGGCGAAACGACCAGCTGACCGAGCTGTTCGGCCTGGTCAATGGGAAGGAGGATCTTGGCGATTCGGGCATTTCGCCGCATCCCAAGTGGGAGTTGGTGCTGGTGCCAGAGTGCATCCGGCTGTCACCGCCGCTGCCGCCGCAACAGGCAGCTGCCCCAGCGCAGGTACAGGTGAGTTCAGGGCCGCTGCATTGATTGCTGCCGGCTCAGGTGCGTGTCTGGATGGTAGCTAATTATGTAGAGCAGATGGTTGCTAATTATGTAGAATTTAGATAGTCTAATTACGTCAATAATATATTTTGTTATAGAGTAGTTAATTGGGTTACTTCATTGGGTTACTTCATTAGGTAGATGGTGGCTCATTGGTGACGGAGTGGCCAGGCACTGCTTGCACAGTGCTGGCACTGAGGGGAGTTCACAATGCCATCCTGTGTAATTCTGCAGCTGAGTAGTTGCTATGCCGTTTGTTAAAGCTAACTGATTATGCACATACTGAAATTTCAGTCGCAGCAGTCTGGAGCGCAGGCTGCACCTGACTCCTCAGCGCCGCAGCCGGTGCCGTCATCCGCCGCTGCCGCCCCCGCCGATGTCACCACCGGTCGGCTTCTGTGGAGCGGCCGGCTGCAGTTCAGCAAGCCGAATCTCTGCCCGGCAACCAATGTGCAGTTTGTGCAGCTCGGGCCCTGGTCTGCCGACTGGAGCTTCAGCTGCTTCGACCAGCCGCTGCCGTGCGCCACCTGCGCCCTGTTGAAGCCGGAGATCGCCCAGACCATCGAGCGGCTGCCCCAGGGCATCGGCAAAGACCGCCTGCTGGTGCGGCCAGCCGCCAATGCAGAGATGTCGCCACTATTGCGGCTGTTTGAGTCTGCCAGCAGCAACTCCGCTCAGGTGTGAATGAGGGGGGGGAGGGCTTAGTTGCTTCTGCCGTCTTTGACTCCCGGATTACTGATGGTACTGGATTGCTATTCTAGCCAATAGCTGAGTGAGTGGATTGCTAATCTAGTCAGTAGCTGAGTGAGTGGATTGCTAATCTAGTCAGTAGATGAATGAGTGGATTGCTAATCTAGTTAGTATATGAATGAGTGGATTGCTAACCTAGTCAGTAGCTGAGTGAGTGGATTGCTAACCTAGTCAGTAGCTGAGTGAGTGGATTGCTAACCTAGTCAGTGGATGAATGAGTGGATTGCTAATCTAGTCAGTGGATGAATGAGTGGATTGCTAATCTAGTCAGTGGATGAATGAGTGGATTGCTAATCTAGTCAGTAGCTGAATGAGTGGATTGCTAATCTAGTCAGTGGATGAATGAGTGGATTGCTAATCTAGTCAATAGCTGAGTGAGTGTATTGCTAATCTAGTCAGTGGATGAATGAGTGGATTGCTAATCTAGTCAGTGGATGAATGAGTGGATTGCTAATCTAGTCAGTGGATGAATGAGTGGATTGCTAACCTAGTCAGTAGCTGAGTGAGTGGATTGCTAACCTAGTCAGTGGATGAATGAGTGGATTGCTAATCTAGTCAGTAGCTGAGTGAGTGGATTGCTAACCTAGTCAGTGGATGAATGAGTGGATTGCTAATCTAGTCAGTGGATGAATGAGTGGATTGCTAATCTAGTCAGTGGATGAATGAGTGGATTGCTAATCTAGTCAGTGGATGAATGAGTGGATTGCTAATCTAGTCAGTAGCTGAGTGAGTGGATTGCTAATCTAGTCAGTGGATGTATGAGTGGATTGCTAATCTAGTCAGTGGATGAATGAGTGGATTGCTAACCTAGTCAGTAGCTGAGTGAGTGGATTGCTAACCTAGTCAGTGGATGAATGAGTGGATTGCTAATCTAGTTAGTATATGAATGAGTGGATTGCTAACCTAGTCAGTAGCTGAGTGAGTGGATTGCTAACCTAGTCAGTGGATGAATGAGTGGATTGCTAACCTAGTCAGTAGCTGAGTGAGTGGATTGCTAACCTAGTCAGTGGATGAATGAGTGGATTGCTAATCTAGTCAGTGGATGAATGAGTGGATTGCTAACCTAGTCAGTGGATGAATGAGTGGATTGCTAACCTAGTCAGTGGATGAATGAGTGGATTGCTAATCTAGTCAGTGGATGAATGAGTGGATTGCAGGTCTAATCAGTACAAAATTGTTTTCATTCACATTCATTTTATTTTCATTCACTTCTGTCGCATGCTAATCTAGCTTGTACGAATAAAAAAACTTTGTTTTTCATAAAGTTCATGTTAAATTTCATTAAAAATGGATTACATGTTTTCAGTTGAATTTCCTAGTACCCAATACAGTAGCACTCACTGGAATGCAATCCCTATATATGGGGGGCCGGCAAAACTTGTATTTCACTGCCGCAGTCGCTGCCCCAGCCGCTGTATTCCGAGCTCTCTGCCGCCTCTGCGAGTAAGTCGCGACAGAGAACCGGTCACGACCGCCGTCGCGTAGGTTATGTGCGGCCCTGCGGTGCAGCAGAAGCAGCCGCTTGCTGCTGCCAAGACTGCTTTGAGCCGGCGGTGCAGTCTGCAACGCCACCGGCAGTTCCCGGCGCCAGCCGGTGGTGCGGCTGGTCCAGCACTGACCGGTTCCACCAGCCCGAGTACTGGAGGCTGCAGTTCTTCACGCCCGAGATGGGCCTGCGCTCGGCCCCGGCTGTGCCAGCCGCCTGCGCTCCGCTCAAAGATGGCGCTGTACATGCTGGCAATTTGCCAAATCTGCTTTATTGTCTAGCAATGTTCCCTCCTTCAGATTGAAGGCCACGTTCAGTTCTTAAAAGATTTTTTAAGTTTGGCTTTGCGCGAGAAATGCACTACCTGGCTAAGAATATCCTGGATGGGCCACTCAGGCATATACTTAGGTAAAACAGCTTTCTACTTTCAGTTCAGTAGCAAAGAAGAATACATAAGCTATTTTATAAAAAGTAAAGGCAGCTGAAATGACTTTGATAAGTTTAGAAGCTCAACAAGCTTGCAGGCGTAAACAGCTTGCTAATTGGTTCAGCAGTAATGTACATTAGCCAGTCTACTGAAATGTACATGGCAGCTTTAGGCTGGAATTCAAGAAAGGCAATAAAAATTGGGGCGGGGCGGGAGGGGGGGTAGTGTGGAAACTAACTAACTAAATAAGTGATCCAGCGCCTCAGCCTTTGAGCAGGCTCTTACGCCACTAGAGGTAATTTGGGTTCCAGATTGGGAGTGTACTCAGGTACACAAGGTTTCTAAGCTAGAGTAAGAGTGACTGTGGCCAACAAGCTGAGCAGGCAATACCAGTCGGGCAAAGGGCGGGCCCTACCCCCTGCCTTCGGGGCGTTCAGCCTACTCCAAGCTCAAATCAAAACCTCCCCCGGGGCCAGAGGGGGTTGAGTGAACCATTCAGGGAAGCCCGTGCCTTCTGGGTTAGAAATGCCAAAAAACCGGTCATAAGACCGCCCCCACGGCCGTGGCAACCCGAAGGAGCCTCCCCGAGTCCCCACCCACTAAACCCCGGGTACTCTTGCCAGACAGTCTCTTATCTTTGAAGTGGCTGGGGGGCTAATCGCCGGGACTATTTCACCCTTTGCTTCGCCAACCCGCCATTTTTATAAGGCCGTGCCAACGGCCCCGTCCTGGTCAGACTCAGTCCTGGTTCTGGCACACTCCAGCTTTAATAGAGTCGCTAGCTGTTCACTCAGAGGGCACTCCGAGGGGGACCGTCAGAGCACCAACTGGAACAGGTATAGGCCTGCCTTCCTATACAGCTACCCACAGCCCTTCCTAATCCACTATTACCCTCCAACCCAGCCTACTAACTAACTCATTACAAAGTTTCGGCCAGGCAGAGACAAGTGTCACAGAGGTACTGCGGTTAGGCGTCTCTATGCGAGACAAAACCACGGGCGGGAGGAGGGTAGTGTGGAAAGGCGCGGTTGGAAGCGGTAAGAGCCAATAAATGAGCCTTGGCTTTAAAAATACATTAAAATGCTTCAGTTTAACTTACTACTGAACTGAAAGTAGCTTACACGCAAATGTGCTGAGTGGCCCATCTAGTTATTCTATTATCTTTGGATATATCCGGATAATAACGGATTGCAAGCGCTTCACACCCACGAAGGCCAACGCCCGAGGCACATAGAGTGTACATGTCTGACGAGTAGAAAGTCAAGGGCCACTGTACACCCTGTGTGAGCGTGTGTGTGAGTGCGTGTAGTGTATTTTTTGCGTAAACAGCTCGGTTTCCTGCTACTTTAAGTAGTCTTTGATTGATTAGTGTTGTGTCCGGTTGTTGCGAATTAAATCAAGCGAATTAATTTAGCGTTCTATAATTCTAATTTGGTGATGTGCTGATAGGGAGCACTGAGCTTTCTTTTAGGAACTTGATTATGAGGCCAATTCCGTTGTAATTTTTTCCCTGTTTATCTTGCCGTATTCAAATCTGTCATGGTTGGCTCTGGGTTATAAATTTATAACGTCACCTTGCTTAGTGATGTTGAAATTAAGGAGTTGGATTTTATATTTTATAACTCTGTCCGTACTTTCGGTGTGGCAGCATCCCATAATTATTTTGAATTATTTTTTGTGTTCTATTGACGTACAA
The DNA here is from genome assembly GCA_002269645.1 of Macrostomum lignano. Lineage (NCBI taxonomy): Eukaryota > Metazoa > Platyhelminthes > Macrostomidae > Macrostomum > Macrostomum lignano. Next base: position 264,462 of record NIVC01000019.1, read on the forward strand.
AATAATGTTAGGAAATAGTAGACAGAAGGATAAGAGATGGTAGATGGAGGGCAAATGATGGTAGATGAAGGGTAAGAGATGGTAGATGGAGGGTAAGAGATGGTAGATGGAGGGCAAATGTTGGTAGATGGAGGGTAAGAGATGGTAGATGGAGGGTATAAGAGATGGTAGATGGAGGGTATAAGAGATGGTAGATGGAGGGTATAAGAGGTGGTAGATGGAGGGCAAATGATGGTAGATGGAGGGTAAGAGATGATAGATGGAGGGCAAATGTTGGTAGATGAAGGGTAAGAGATGGTAGATGGAGGGTATAAGAGATGGTAGATGGAGGGTAAGAGATGGTAGATGGAGGGTAAGAGATGATAGATGGAGGGCAAATGTTGGTAGATGGAGGGTAAGAGATGGTAGATGGAGGGTATAAGAGATGGTAGATGGAGGGTAAGAGATGGTAGATGGAGGGTATAAGAGATGGTAGATAGAGGGCAAATGTTGGTAGATGGAGGGTAAGAGATGGTAGATGGAGGGTATAAGAGGTGGTA
>NIVC01000019.1:270000-382500 GCA_002269645.1 Macrostomum lignano
CGCTGGAATGTAAGAGCCTTACTAGTTATCTAGATAGCTACAATCATTGACAAAGAGAGCGTCATCCAGCGGGTCACGTGACCACCGAAAATGAAATTTCGAATGTCTAGTATGCCACATTTCTCTTCAAAATTTTAAGGCGAGATGTGCTGCTTCTACTCAGTGTTCGAAATAATTGTCATCTCATCTACTTGTACGTACTCTAAAGCGTCCTTTTTTATTGGTTCAGGTATAATTTTTTTAATTTCGTTCTTCTATTCAGTTTTTTGTCTAATTTATGAATGTTAATCTTGGTAATTAGCTTGGCAATAATTGGTGGCTCTCCAATGTCAACCAGACAACTAGAGCGTCGCATTGTAAACAGCCCGACCCTCCCGAACCTTCTCGCCCTCAGACGATGGTCATCAACCCTGTAGCCACCGCTGGCCCGCCGCCTGCCAAGATCAGCCGCATTGTGGATCCTGCCAGCTTCCAGGCCGCTGCTCCTGGCAGCATGGTGAGCACCGTCCGGGGTGGGGTGTCTTGAGTATCTGGGTGTCCGGTCTACTGAGTATCTGGGTGTCCGGGCTAATGAGTATCTGGGTGTCCGGTTTCCTGAGTATCTGGGTGTCCGGTTTCCTGAGTATCTGGGTGTCCGGTCTCCTGAGTATCTGGGTGTCCGGGCTAATGAGTATCTGGGTGTCCGGTCTACTGAGTATCTGGGTGTCCGGTTTCCTGAGTATCTGGGTGTCCGGTCTCCTGAGTATCTGGGTGTCAGGTCTCCTGAGTATCTGGGTGTCAGGTCTCCTGAGTATTTGGGTTTCAGGTCTCCTGAGTATTTGGGTTTCAGGTCTCCTGAGTATCTGGGTGTCAGGTCTCCTGAGTATCTGGGTGTCAGGTCTCCTGAGTATCTGGGTGTCAGGTCTCCTGAGTATCCGGGTGTCAGGTCTCCTGAGTATCCGGGTGTCAGGTCTCCTGAGTATCCGGGTGTCAGGTCTCCTGAGTATCCGGGTGTCAGGTCTCCTGAGTATCTGGGTGTCAGGTCTCCTGAGTATCTGGGTGTCAGGTCTCCTGAGCACCTGGTTGTCCGGTCTCTATCTGGGTGTCCGGTCTCCTGAGAACCTGGGTGTCCGGCCTCCTGAGTATCTGGGTGTCCGGTCTCCTGAGTATGTGGATGTCCGGTCTCCTGAGTATCTGGCTGTCCGGGCTACTGCTTCTACTCAGACACCCAGAATGTCTGGTTGACCGGTCTCCTGAGTATCTGGGTGTCAGGTCTCCTGAGTATCTGTGTGTCAGGTCTCCTGAGTATTTGGGTTTCAGGTCTCCTGAGTATCCGGGTGTCAGGTCTCCTGAGTATCCGGGTGTCAGGTCTCCTGAGTATCTGGGTGTCAGTTGCCCCTATTATTTGGGTATCCAGTGGCCTAATTACCTAGGCATCCTGATCCACTGGATCGTATATCTCATCTATCTCAACTCGCCCACATTCCAGAGAATCATCAGCAGTCACTCTGGCCAGCCAATGCAGCAGCCGCAATTGATTAACGCTCCCATCACTATTCAGCGTCTGACGCTGCCTTCATCCTCCTACCAGCATCCGCAGCAACAACAACAGCAGCAGCAACAGCATCATCAGCAGCTGATGTAGGTTCACCTTGAATCGCCCATCGGCAATAAAAAACTCTATTATTGACTATGAGTATTTTCTCAGTTTTTAAAACGCTGAAGTGTTTCTTTCAAGTTATTAAGTCAGTTTGTTAACTGGCACAGTCTGCTAACTTGAAAGTTTCTGAGAGTAGAGCATTGATTGTCGCCCCAAGAATCGCCCCTAAACTAACCCCAAAAATCGCCCCTAAACTACCCCCAAGAATCGCCCATAAACTACCCCCAAGAATCGCCCATAAAGTACCCCCAAGAATCCCCCCTAAACTACCCCGAGAATCGCCTCTAAACTACCCTCAAAAATCGCCCCTAAACTAACCCCAAAAATCGCCCCTAAACTACCCCCAAGAATCGCCCCTAAACTACCCCCAAGAATCGCCCCTAAACTACCCCCAAGAATCGCCCCTAAACTACCCCGAGAATCGCCCCTAAACTACCCCCGAGAATCGCCCCTAAACTACCCCCAAGAATCGCCCCTAAACTACCCCCAAAAATCGCCCCTAAACTACCCCCAAGAATCGCCTCTAAACTACCCCCAAGAATCGCCCCTAAACTACCCCCAAGAATCGCCCCTAAACTACCCCCAAGAATCGCCTCTAAACTACCCCCAAGAATCGCCCCTAAACTAACCCCAAAAATCGCCCCTAAACTACCCCCAAGAATCGCCCATAAACTACCCCCAAGAATCGCCCATAAAGTACCCCCAAGAATCCCCCCTAAACTACCCCGAGAATCGCCTCTAAACTACCCTCAAAAATCGCCCCTAAACTAACCCCAAAAATCGCCCCTAAACTACCCCCAAGAATCGCCCCTAAACTACCCCCAAGAATCGCCCCTAAACTACCCCCCAAGAATCGCCCCTAAACTACCCCGAGAATCGCCCCTAAACTACCCCCGAGAATCGCCCCTAAACTACCCCCAAGAATCGCCCCTAAACTACCCCCAAAAATCGCCCCTAAACTACCCCCAAGAATCGCCTCTAAACTACCCCCAAGAATCGCCCCTAAACGACCCCCAAGAATCGCCCCTAAACGACCCCCAAGAATCGCCTCTAAACTACCCCCAAGAATCGCCCCTAAACTACCCCCAAAAATCGCCCCTAAACTACCCCCAAGAATCGCCTCTAAACTACCCCCAAAAATCGCCCCTAAACTACCCCGAGAATTGTCCTCAAACTTGATCTGTAGTTTGCAGTTCCGTTACAAGCTACTGACAGTAATGAATTTTATCCTGCTGGCTCGAAGCTTCGTGCTTACATGTAATTCCTCACTCAGAATATTGACATTAAATCTGCTTCAATGTCAAGCATAAAGTACATTCTCGCATGGAATTTTGGGTGCTTTCTAACATTATTTCTGTTTCATAATTTTGTCACATTATTATTTAATCTCTTGTCTTTATCTTTCATTGACTTATTAACGTCTGCGTTGACCTGCATGTCTGTGTTAAAAGAATAAATAGAATGAAAAATCAAGAAAAATTCTTTTCGTTGTAAATCTTCTTGGTTTGGCAAATCTAACAAATCTGGTTGTTGTTTGCGACTTGACTTCAATGTTTAGTGCAGACATGCGGATGCGGCCTGCTGACAATAGGCAGGGCGCAGACCAGTCCATTAGGACACAATCAAAGAGCAGACCAGTAGGACACAGACCAGTCCAACAGGACACAGACCAGTCCAACAGGACACAGACCAGTCCAACAGGACACAGATCAGTCCAACAGGACACAGATCAGTCCATTAGGACACAATCAAAGAGCAGACCAGTAGGACACAGACCAGTCCAACAGGACACAGACCAGTCCAACAGGACACAGACCAGTCCAACAGGACACAGACCAGTCCAACAGGACACAGACCAGTCCAACAGGACACAGACCAATCCAACAGGACACAGATCAGTCCAACAGGACACAGACCAGTCCATTAGGACACAATCAAAGAGCAGACCAGTAGGACACAGACCAGTCCAACAGGACACAGACCAGTCCAACAGGACACAGACCAGTCCAACAGGACACAGACCAGTCCAACAGGACACAGACCAGTCCAACAGGACACAGACCAATCCAACAGGACACAGATCAGTCCAACAGGACACAGACCAGTCCAACAGGACACAGACCAGTCCATTAGGACACAATCAAAGAGCAGACCAGTAGGACACTGACCAGTCCAACAGGACACAGACCAGTCCAACAGGACACAGACCAGTCCAACAGGACACAGACCAGTCCATTAGGACACAATCAAAGAGCAGACCAGTAGGACACTGACCAGTCCAACAGGACACAGACCAGTCCAACAGGACACAGACCAGTCCAACAGGACACAGACCAGTCCATTAGGACACAATCAAAGAGCAGACCAGTAGGACACTGACCAGTCCAACACATGTACGCGTGTTACAAAACCCGGCCAATATAATAAAACTGAAAGACCAGTGGCAAAATCTGTAAATAGAAACACTCTCTGTGTTGTTGAACTTCTATTAGTATAACCACTGCTTTATTGTGTTTTATGATAATTTACAAAGCAGAATGATGTAAAATTAAAAAAATTAAGTACATGCTAGAAACTAATTAACAAAAGCAGCGGGAGGCCTAATGACCCTCTCGGACGGAATCCCGTCCACGCTCTGCCCTCGGCTCAAATTCAAAACCAGCATTCCACCACGTCATGAAGCAAGGGACAACTGGAAATCCCGTGAAATCCACTGCTTCACTGACGGGTCCCAAATCAACTCCGCCTCTGGCTACGGCTACTGCATCGTGTCTGGAGGGAGAACTGTGGCGACCTTCTCCCAGCACACCGGCACCTGCTCCACCGTCTTCCAGAACGAAGTTCTCGCCATCAGCTCCTGTGCCACGGAGATGTACAATCTGCAGCGCATCTGGGGGAAGGAAATTATCCTCCACTCGGACAGTCAAGTGGCGATCCACGCCCTTGAGTGCACCACCACCTGCTCGCGTACAGTCCTCGACTGCATCGGGCAGCTCAACCGCTTAGGCGCCTACAACAAGGTGTCCCTAAGGTGGATCGCCGGGAACTCGGGCCACCCCGGCAACGAGTTGGCCGGTCCCCTGCCCGTAGCCCCACCCCACCGCCGTTGTCAATACTCGGATCAACCAGTGGGTGGCTTCAATGCACAGGGAAAGGTGAGTTAATGCCCCGACTGCCGGCAATCCCGCGCGGCGTCCCCTGTCCTTCCTCAGCCTTGCACAGGCCCTGCTTGGACTCAACCGCAGGGACATCAGGGCGGTGACCATGGCTCTCTCGTGTCATGGCTGTTTTTCCAGCCATCGTTACCGTCAGGGACAAATCTGTAGTGAGGAATGCCCCTTCTGTCTCTCCGGTGTCGAGAATGCGGAGCACTTCATCTGTGAATGCCCCGCCTTTACTCAGGACAGGCTCACCCATCTCGGTTCAAAAACCGGGACCTCTTCAGGCCCTTCAGACGTTTTCAGGCCCGAGAATCTCTGCCAGCTCGTCCGCTACCTAAGGGCTACCGGGCGAGCGACCATCCACGTCCTGGACTCTCCGGAGGGGGGCCGCGTTGCGGACACCGGCACCACCGGAACTCCCTGCGCGACACCGCAGCACCAGCTGCCCATGGTCGCCAGGGGTTAGCAAATTGGGCGGCAACGCCTCGCTGCATCCTGATGCACGGAGTCCCCTGCAGCTGACTCAAGTAAGTCAATAGTAAATTGAGATAAGCCAAATTGAAGTTCAATATTGTAGTGCTCGTAGTCCGCTTGGCGGGTAAGAATCTTGGATATATATTCACGCAGCTGCCGACGTGCAGCTATGAGTTACGCAATACATTGGGGTACTGAGCACGTTGGCTAGAGAGCAAGAGAAAGGGCATTGTACACGCATAGGCTGCGCACCACATCTCTCCCCCAAAGCAAAAGAAAAGTCCAATACGAGAGGGTTTAAAATTTCATTGCGAAAATTGGTCAAGAAACGACGTGAAGGATTAAAAAAAATTAATTAGTAAAACAGTCTCAAATTTTTTTTGATTTCGAACGATTAAATACTTAAACAATTAAAGCATGCCGATCTTTGACAGCGTTCCGGCTCAGTTCGAATCAAGTCACTGCTTGTAGCAGACGGGCTGCTTTGCTGTCCTGGGATGAGGCCTCTGCGCAATCGGACCGTCGTTGGCCGAATTTGCCTCTGTCACAGGCGCCCCCGGCCGCTGATCGCTGTCCATCTCGTCAAGGTCCCAGGGGCACTCACGAAGCAGCTTCGCCTCGGTCACATGCAGCCGAATGACTGCCGTGCCGCGTTGCAGAGTCAGGGCGCCGCCGCTGACTGCCTTGACAAGCCAAGGCCGCGGGTCGAACGGACAGCGCAGCTTGGCCTTGCCGCGGTTTCTGAGCAGCACGCGGGCGCCTGCCAGGATGCCGTGTGGCGCAGCCGAACGCCGCGTGTCGGCCGCCTTGCGCATCGCCTGCTTGTAGCCGCGGTCGCGGAGCTGCAGCTGCCGTCCGGAGCTGCCGGTTTGCTTTGTCAGGCCAGATGGCAGGATGTCGCCGGTCTCTCGGTTGAACATGAGGTTGTTGGGCGTGCGGTCGGTGCCTCGGTGCACAGAGTTGCGGTATCCGAGCAGCCACTCGTGGATCGCCCGCCGCCAGTCGTTGCCTTCGGCCGTGGCGGCGTTGATGGCCTTGTTGAGGCTGCGGTTGAAGCGCTCCACCTCGCCGTTCGCCGCCGGGTAGAGTGGGGTGACCCTGCGCTGTCGAACCCCGAGGCCGTCCAGAAACACGTTGAATTCTTCGCTCGTGAAGTAGGTGGCGTTGTCCGTAGTGATCTGCTGAATGAGGCAATGACGCAGTTGATGACGCTGGCGCTGGTGAGGCTGCGCACCACGTAGAGGTTCGGGTAGTGGCTGAAGTAGTCCACCAAGACAACTACGTTCTCGCCCGTTGGGAATGGTCCGCACACGTCGACGCTGAGCGATTGCCAGGCCCCCGACGGAAGCGGCGTCGGCTGCATCGGCGGGTGTTTCACGGCGCCGTCGGTCCGGGCCGCTTGACACGGGAGGCAATTAGTGACGACCGCCTCGACCTGCTTGGACATGCCGGGCCACCAGACCTTACGCTGCAGTCGGTCGCACGTCTTCTTCTGTCCGAGGTGGCCCTGGTGCGCTAAACCGATCGTAAGCTGCTGAAGCTCTGCCGGGATCACGATTCTGTTTCCCCGGAGCAGAAGGCCTGCGTGAACGCTCAGTTCGTCCTTGAGGGACCGAAAACTGTGCGCCGGGCTCGCCGCGCCGCAGCTCCAGTTTCCTGTTTCCAAGGCGCGCATGACGACCACCAGAGCTGGGTCTCTCTCGGTCGCAGCCCGGATCCTGTCGACGGTCAGGCCCTTTGGGGTGGCCGCTTGGACAACGGCGTTGCACAGTCTGGTGTCCTCAGCCTCGTCTTTGTGTGACGATGCGCTTGTCAGCGGATTGCGGCTCAGCGGGTCTGCCGGGTTGTCCTCGCCTTTGCGGTAGTGCAGCTTGAACGTGAAGTGCTGGGTCTGCAGCATGATACACTCGAGCCGCGGCGGCGGCCTTGAGTCTGCTCTGTAGATCCCGAGCAGCGGCTTGTGGTCGGTGTAGATATCAAAGTGCGGGCAGCCCTCCAGGTAAAACGCGAACTTCAAGCAGCCGAACTTGACGCCCAGGGCCTCGCGCTCGATCTGGCTGTAGCGCCGTTCGACGTCACTGAGCGTGCGGCTCGCGTAGGCCACCGGCCGCGTCTGCCCGCTTGGGTGCCGCTGCTGCAGAATGGCACCGACGCCGACGGGTGACGCATCGACCACCAGCTCGGTCGGCAGCCGCTTGTCGAAGAAGGCCAGCGTGCAGCCCTCGGAGATGCAGTCCTTGACGGCCTGGAAGGACTGCTGCTGCTCGCGGTCCCAGACGAATTCCTGGCCTTTCCGTGTTAGTCGCCTCAGTGGCTCCGCTTTGTCGGCAAGGTGCGGCATGAACTTCTCGAGGTGATTGGCCAGGCCGAGAAACGACCGGACTTCCTTGGCAGACTGTGGATCCTTGAATGCTTGCAGCTCTGCGATTTTCTCTTCTGATGGCTGAATGCCGAACTTGGAGAGCGTCATGGCCATGAACTTGGCCTTGCCGATGCCCCAGCGGCACTTGCTGGCATTCAGGGTGATGCCATTGTCACGCAGTCTGGTCAGGCAGGCTGCCACGTGTTCCTGGTGAACTTCAGGGCCCTGACTGTGGATGATGATGTCGTCGTGGATCCACTTGACACCAGTGAGGCCTTCCAGCACTTGCTGCATGACGCGCTGCAGGATCTCCGAGGCGGAGGCGAATCCCATGCTCAGGCGTGTCAGCTGACGCATCCCTCGGGGCGTTGAGAAGACGAAGTACTTGCGGCTGTCCTCACTGATCTCAATTTGATGAAACGCCTTAAAGATGTCAAGCTTGGTGAAGATTGTCGACCCCGTCATGTCGCTGGTAGCTTCTTCAAAAGTCGGGATTTGGTGTCGTTGCCTCAGGGCCGCCTTGTTAACGTCTCGCAAATCCTGGGTGATCCTCACGGTCTTCCCGTCTTCTTTCGGTACCACGACGATGCGACTGACCCATGGCGTGGGGCCTTCTACTGGCTGGATGATCTGCAGGCGCTCTTGCTCGTCCAGCTCGCGGTCCAGCGCCTCTCTGAGATGCACTGGTACCCGAGAGGGCGGATGGCAGACGGGCCTGGCGTCAGGCTTGATACCAATTTGAACCGAAACACCCTTGACCTTTCCGAGGCCTTTGAAGAGCTCCGGAAATTGCTTGGCCAGCGCCAGGGTCTCTGCGTTCTCCGTCTCGGCTGCTGCGATCGCGCGAACCTGAGGCCCCAAGCTCAGAAGGCGGAGTGAGGTTGATGCCTCCCGTCCCAGGATGTTGACGCCGTCGCCGGGGACGACGATGAAGCGAACCTCCTGGCTATCTTGGCCGGTTGTCACCTGCAGGCTGCAGGCTCCCAGGATGCTGAGCGGTTCTGAAGAGAGGAAGGCGAATACCTTTGTGCGAGTTGTCTGCAGCGGCGGGGGTCGCGGAAGTTTCCGCCAGGCTTTCTCTGTCAAGATATTGCAGTCGGCCCCGCTGTCGACCAGGACTTCCAGCTGCGTTGAATCGACGAGCACTGTTGTGCGGGCGCCCGCTGTAGCCGTCCCGGTGGCCGCCACGGTCAGACAGAAGATGCTGTCCTCCGGCTCTGAGCTGTCGCTGTCGGCCTGCAGGGCGCGGACGGCTTCCAACGGCCGGGAGAGGCAGGCCCTCGCCAAGTGATTTCGCTTTCCGCAGCGCTCGCACGTCTTGCCTCTGGCTGCGTTGCATGTGCGGTGGCCCGGGACTCCGCATCTGATGCACGTGGTCTGCTTGCCTGGCTGCTGCTTGGCTGGTCCCTTGACTGGGCGCTCTGCTGATGAGGCCGCTGCACCAGTGTCTCGAAGCCGAAGTCGCTGTACCGCCGCCTCGTTAGATTCCATGAGGCTTGCCTGAGTCTCTGCTGTCTCCATGGCTCTGGCCACCCGAAGCGCCTGCTCCAGGTCGACATTGTCGATCGCTAGCAGCTTGCGGCGAAGCTGCTCTGAACTGCAGCCGGCGATCACCTGGTCACGGATCAGGGAGTCTCTGAGGCCCTCGAAGCCGCAGCAGTCGGCAGCATCTTTGAGGCGCTGGAGCCATTCGTCGATGGGCTCGCCGGACTGCTGTGTGCACAACCTGAACTGATAGCGGGTGAACGGTAGATTCCGCTTGCTGTCGAAGTGGTCGTTAAGCGCGGCTACAAGTGTTTCGACGTCTTTGCCTGCTGCCTCTTTGTCGCCGAGACCGGCCGCAATCGACTGCAAGTCATCTCCGGCTGTATACAGCAGAAGCTGGCGAAGCCGCTTTTTGTCTTCGATGTTTGCAGCCACAGCGAAAAGTTCAAATTGTGCGTACCACTTTTTCCATTTAGTCTGGGCCGTGTTGGGGTCTGTTCGCAGGTCCAAGCGCGCTGGGCTTGGTAAGTTTAGCTGCGACGCCATTGTAGTGCTCGTAGTCCGCTTGGCGGGTAAGAATCTTGGATATATATTCACGCAGCTGCCGACGTGCAGCTATGAGTTACGCAATACATTGGGGTACTGAGCACGTTGGCTAGAGAGCAAGAGAAAGGGCATTGTACACGCATAGGCTGCGCACCACAAATATCTAGGAGATTAGGCCGTTCATGGCGGCCAAGATAGATTCGCCACAGCTGGGACAGCTCGTCCTGTTCTGCAAGCAGACATCACAGGCCACGAGATGAGTGCAAGGTAGCAATACTCGATTCCTCCAACGCTGTTGGCACAGAATGCACATCGGGCTGTTGGAATCCGCAGGAGCCTCCACTGGCTGCTGGCCTGGCCTGTCCTCCACTCTGGCAGAGACTGACCTCGGCTGAGCTGCCGGCTGGGACTGCCGCTGAGGCTGTGGCGGCGGCTTCGGGTCGCTGTGGGTGGATTTGACTCAGTGGTTGCAACTATTTGATGCTGTGTATTATATCTCTGCTGCAGTGTATTCTATCTCTGCTGCAGTGTATTCTATCTCTGCTGCTGTGTATTCTATCTCTGCTGCTGTGTATTCTATCTCTGCTGCTGTGTATTCTATCTCTGCTGCTGTGTATTCTATCTCTGCTGCTGTGTATTCTATCTCTGCTGCTGTGTATTCTATCTCTGCTGCTGTGTATTCTATCTCTGCTGCTGTGTATTCTATCTCTGCTGCTGTGTATTCTATCTCTGCTGCTGTGTATTCTATCTCTGCTGCAGTGTATTCTATCTCTGCTGCTGTGTATTCTATCTCTGCTGCTGTGTATTCTATCTCTGCTGCTGTGTATTCTATCTCTGCTGCTGTGTATTCTATCTCTGCTGCTGTGTATTCTATCTCTGATATTGTATATAACTGCTCTTCCAACCCATTCCATCCCCGTCGCCCAGCGGAAGCTTGTGATTGGCTAGCCATCATGTTTGCAAGCTCTCTCCCTCTCTCTCCCTCGCTTGGACCCCGGCTTTGTCTTTGGAACCTCACCGAGTCTCTCGCTGCTGTACCGCCGACGGGCCAATCGGATCTCGTCGGGTCTCCACCGGCTGGGGCGTGTTGTCCTTGACCTGCTGCCGCTGGCCCTGACTGACCGCAGTCAGCAACCCGGTGATTCTCCAGGGCAGCGTGTTCGCATCGCCGTGCGGAGCCTCCTGCTGCTGAGCCAGGCTGATCAGATCTCCCGCCCGAAGCTGGCTGATGTCCCTCTGCCGATGCCTGCTTCCAGCGAATGTGACGTACCCGTGCCCGATCAGAGCCAGTGCCAAGTCGTCCGGAGTGTAGCCGAAAGACTCGGCGAAGGCGACAGTCCGGTGTCTGAGAACTTCTCTCAGCCTTCTGAGGAACTCTGCGGATCTGTTGAGCTCGGAATGCTCGAGCATAAATGAGGCCAAACCTGCTGGCTCTGATAGGTTGAGAAGACGCAGCAGCCTCTGCAGAGTGCAATTAACTGCATCCTCGTGTCCTCCTTGGTTCGAGTGCCGCTTGGCGCCGCAGTGGAAGCAGCGAGCGCCACCAGCCCCGTCGCTGTGAAATCCTTCAAGAGCCAAGCGTTGCCGGGTGGCCGCGTCCAGCTGGCTGCTGCTAAATGAGCTCAGGCGAGTGTCCAAGCTGAGATTCTCCCGGGAGACTGAGCTGGCCATGATGAGGATGAGACAGTAGACGATGAACGTCCGCATCCGAAGGCCGGAGGTTTTGTACAGCTGCTGCAACTTCTTCAGCTGCTCCTCGGACAGGAAGCTGAGGCGTCCCCGCGGCCGCGGCAGCAGGTTGCAGTCAGGCGGTGCTGGTGGCCGATTCTCGGGCATTTCAGAGGTCTCAGTTCTGAGGTTGAGGTATGCGTTGGGAGATCTGAGCTTCAATAGATTTGAAGGGGTGGAACGCATGTTTATGGAACACTTTGATGGCTCAGTCTCCTCCTATGAGCACCTTATGACAATCCCCTGATCCCATGAGTACCTCATTACAACCTCTTTAATCCTATGAGGACCTTATGACAGCCCCAATTAATCCTATGAGTAACTCATGACAATCCCAATAGTCCTATGAGCACTCATGACCCCTAAAAATATGAACACCACATGACCCCTAATAATATGAGCACCTTAGGACAATCTCTAATTCTGAGCACCTCATGACCCCTAATTCTATGAGCACCTCATGACCCCTAATTCTATGAGCACCTCATGACAATCCTTATTCGTATGAGCACTCATGACCCCTAAAAATATGAACACCTCATGACCCCTAATAATATGAGCACCTCATAACCCCTAATAATATGAGCACCTTAGGACAATCTCTAATTCTGAGCACCTCATGACCCCTAATTCTATGAGCACCTCATGACAATCCTTATTCCTATGAGCACCTCATGGCTACTAGAAAATATTTGAAGGCTCATAATTCCTAAAAAATGCAAAGGCAATTACCAAAATCAAGCTTATTCTGACTCATTTTAGCAACATTATTGCAGTGTATAATTATAATAATTCTTGTTTGTCACATTTTTGGCTATATTTATCTAATAATTTTAGCTATGTTCAATGCATTTTATTGAGTAGCTAATTTAACTTTGAAATGTTTTCTAAGTAAAGCAGTGCTTAGCCCAGTCTTACTTACTTCTAATTCCCAGTAATGGTCTTTGCACCAGCATTATAGCTACATATAGGCACAGTAAATATATTTTCTAATCATGATTCCAAATTCGTTCTTTGTAAATTAGCTACTGCATTTTTAACCAAGAAATTGAAGCAACTTACCTTTCTTAGAAAGCGACGGAAATTATTAATTAAGTTTTCTTCTTGATTTTTCTCGTTTTTAGCTGTGAGCTTACATTTTCGAAGTTCCCTTTCGAATTTGAGTAGTTCTGACGGTTGTTCTACTAGATAGCTAAAGATGATAAAAATGGCGGCCGGTCCACAGAAATTCCAATTAAATTCCACGTGCTGGCCACGGTTTAGCCGTGGGGAGTCTTCGTGGCCGTGGCTAAAAGGTACTAAATTTTAATTTGTACCGCATTTTTACGGATATAACAAAGTACGGCCAGTTCGCGAGCTGATGTGATAAGGGGGTTAATGACACCTAAACTGTACAACAATAGAGGTTTTAACACTTAACATTTCTACCGAGACAAAGACACTTAACACTGAAGTACTTTTATTTACAATGGCCAACACTGGCAAATTTATAGGTCTTGTGAAAGCGCATCCCCCCGCCCCAATTGAGAGCACTGGAGGAAATATGCTAGACAGGCCGCTCCGGGAAGAAAAAAACAGCTCTTTGTCTGGGAAAACTCTGATATTGCAGTGCATAGCCAGATAAGAGAACCCGATTCCCATTCCGTGTGAGCTTTGCCACAACAGTAAACAGGGCAGTATGAAAATAAAATAGTTTAACTTGTCTTTGTTGAGTTGGGTCAATGAATCTGTGGTTTTCGGATCTGAAGTTCAACAATGGATTTTCTTTTGATTGAGGTCTCTATAAACAAGAGAAGATCGATGAGATTGATACATAGGAAGGTAGAGATGGGTGAAATTGATAGAAAGGAAGCGAGATATGTGGTGAGATTGGTAGAGAGAGATGGAGAGATGAGGTGAAATTGGTATAGAGGAAGAAAGAGATGAGGTGAGACTGATAGAAAAGAAGGGAGAGATGTGGTGAGATTGATAGAGAGACAGAGGAAGGGAGAGATGAGGTGAGACTGACAGACACGAAGGGAGAGATGGGGTGAGATTGATAGAGAGGAAGGTATAGAGATGGGGTGAGATTGATACAGAAGAAGGGAGAGATGGAGTGAGACTGATAGACCCGAAGGGAGAGATGGGGTGAGATTGATACGAGTAGAGAGAAAGGGGGAGATGGGGTGAGATTGATACGAGTAGAGAGAAAGGGGGAGATGGGGTGAGATTGATACGAGTAGAGAGAAAGGGGGAGATGGGTGAGATTGATAGACAGGAAGTTCGAGACGAGTGAGATCTCAGAATTCGACATTCAACAGCCCGGATTTTCGCACAGAAAGTGCAACTGAGCAGCTCATAGCTCAGAGTCGCGGAATTACCATATTTGTTAGAGCGGCTGAGCCAACCAAATATGGACTGAAATGACCAGCAGTGAGCACTGAGTGAGCAGTGTATAGAATTGTGTAAAGGTAGGAAAGCTTTTTTCTCGAATGTACTCCAAAAGACTGGAGAGAAAAATTAACTGTGTACATTTATAACCCAGCCAGCTGGGTCATTTCTCTATCGCTTTTTTATCGGCAGCTTTTGCCGCCCCCCCCCCCCCCCCAAAACCCGCAAGCCTTTGACTCAGTGTGCGCTTCTGAACAGGTTTGAGAACGAAACTAGCTAACTGTACAGCTCTGAGAGCTCTTCATGTCAGTCGGTCTCTCACACACCCAGTGACAAGGCACAAACATTATGAGGCCTCAGCCACCTACGCACTCACTAAGATTCTATCAGATTCGAGTAGAGAGAGAAGAAAAGAAGCGAGAGAGAGGGGCAGGGAATGAGTGAGGGCAGCAACAAGAAAAACCGTGTGCAGATCTTCTCGACAAGCGGAGACCAGCTGGCCACCACAGCAACAGGCAATTCCGTACTCTAAACAGTGCAGCAAAAGCAAGCCATGACTGCCGCGAGATGACTCGGGCGTCAGGTCAGGCCTCTTACTATCCTGAGGGCGGCGGCAGAGGCGGTGCTGTCCATCTGGATGTCCCGAAACAGCAGCAGCAGCAGCAGCAGCGGCTGAAGCAGAACCGAGGCCAGTCCTGCTGCTGCATTTTCCAGCTGGCCAAGCGGCTTGGCGCCGACGGATGGCACGCTGTTTTCGGCAACTCGTCGACGTCCGGCTCGACGTTGCCGCCGGCGGATGGCAGCGCGGCTGGTGGCAACGCTACAATGGGCGGCCCCGGAGGGATTCCGCTATCGCCGATGCAGCAGCAGCAGCTGGAGGCGCCACCCCCGCCGCTGGGACCCTGCGGCCTGGTGGGGCTGGAGAACCAGGGCGCCACCTGCTACCTGAACTCTCTAGTGCAGGTGGGTCCTAGTGGGGTTCTTTGTTTCGTATACATTTATTAGTCCTTTAAGTGAGGGAGTGAAGAAGTGAGGGATGACTTTTTTGGGTGCCATGGTCACAGGAAGGGGTGTCAAGGTCATAAAAACGGGGGGGGGGGCGCCGAGATCAAGCTCATAAAAATGGGGGAGCCAAGATCAAGGTCATAAAAATGGGGGAGCCAAGATCAAGGTCGTAAAAATGGGGGAGCCAAGATCAAGGTCATAAAAATGGGGAAGCCAAGATCAAGGTCATAAAAATGGGGAAGCCAAGATCAAGGTCATAAAAATGGGGAAGCCAAGATCAAGGTCATAAAAATGGGGGGCGCTTATATCAAGGTTATAAAAATGAGGGGGCGCCAAGATCAAGGTCATACAGTAAATATATAAGCGCCAATATCGGGTCAAAAAAGAATGACAAAGAAGGGTAACTATGGCCCAGCCTCATTAACAAAGCATTCAACAACTCAACTCGAAAACTTTCCTTAGGTGATGGCCGCGTCGCCGGAGCTTCGCCAAGCAATCTTTGCCATCTCGCCGGAACAGCTGGGCCTCGACGAGCTCGGCTTTCCACTGGCCGGCGGGGATCAGGGGCTGCGGCGCATCCCTTACGAGTTGCAGCGGCTGCTGGCCAGGGTAAGATTGCTAGGAACTCAGTGGCTTGCTAGGAACTCAGTGGCTTTCTAGGAACTCAGTGGCTTTCTAGGAACTCAGTGGCTTTCTAGGAACTCAGTGGCTTTCTAGGAACTCAGTGGCTTTCTAGGAACTCAGTGGCTTTCTAGGAACTCAGTGGCTTTCTAGGAACTCAGTGGCTTTCTAGGAACTCAGTGGCTTTCTAGGAACTCAGTGGCTTTCTAGGAACTCAGTGGCTTTCTATTAATTCAGTAGCTTTCTAGGAATTTAGTGGCTTTCTAAGAATTCAGTAGCTTTCTAGGAATTTAGTGGCTTTCTAGGAATTCAGCAGCTTTCTAGGAATTCAGTGGCTTTTCTCCATTAATCTTGAGTTCATATACATAAAAACGATCCAAGAAAGGTCAGTAGGCTCGTTCACACCATGAAAAATGACAATGACTGTAGCTTTAATTCGTTTTCATATGGATTTTACAGGAATTACTACGCAAGTTTAATACACAACATATCGTCAATTGATCTGAAAATCCCAATGCCAGGTGCTGCTATCGGAAAGCGCCTACGTCAGCACCCAGGAGTTGACCGGCAGCTTCGGTTGGAACGGTCGTGACCTTGGCGATCAGCACGACGTGCAGGAGCTCAGCCGGCTGCTCATGAATGCGCTGGAGGAGTCCCTGGTGGACACCGAGGCTTACAAGGTTTTTTGTTTTCTAGATTTCTTTCAGTCAAACTTTAACAATTTAATGCATTTTTCAACGTGAGTTCGAACCCGCGTCCTCCTGAACAAGAGAACGATGCGATACCGCTACGTCATGACCATTCTCTCAATCTAAACCTTGAGATTTTGCACTTATAGCCAGTATTTTACTCAGATTTCCACACTAAACTCAAACAGGCCATCAAGGCGGCGATGGCCGGCGCTTTCGTGACCATGATCGAGTGCCAGACTTGCGGCGCGGTGTCCAACCGATCCGAGGAGTTCCTGGACCTCTGCCTGGCAACAGTGGGCCTCGCCTCGCTGGAGGACAGCTTGCGGGCCACCTTTGGCGGCTCGGAGAGACTTGAAGGCTCAAATCAGTATCGATGCGACAGCTGCGGCAAGATGGTCGACGCTAAGAAGGTTTCTGAATTGGCGGTTCTGCTTTTGACTCTAAATCTATAAGCTATCCAAAAGCATCTTATAAGATAGATAAATTTAAATTGCAGGGGTTACATTTAGTAGCAGGGGGCATTGGGCGCTGCCGTAAATCATTGCGACAGTCGACCCGCACCCAGCGAGGAGGCAAGTAGTCATGCCAATTTCTCTAACACCTGAGAATTGATAAGTATTCGGAAACACGCACCCGTTGAAAACGTTACCGTGACAAGAATCGCTAAAAAAAGTCATTGCAAACAACTCACTAGTGACTATGGCGGCTCTATGTGCGACTGTTAAGACTTTTAGCGACTCAAACGACTTTAATGTGACGTATAGGCGACTGTTGAGACACGAGCGCATCACGTGAGTTGCAGAATCGTAAAATAGCCGCGAAAAAGTCGTCCAAGAGTCGTCGTGTTAGCGCTTAACTTTCTACCACTTTCTGCGCTTTCTAGTGACTCAAGTAGACTAAACAGAGTTGTGAGAAATGCAAAATGCGATTCTAGTTCATAAAGTGATGCGATTCAGTGATTCTACAGCAACCTCCAGCAGGCTTCAGATGCGACTCTACGATCCCATCGTAACATCCCATCGTTTTAGACTCGTCTAGAGTCACTTCTTTAGTTTTTTTTACGCATGTTGCCTCTCTGGAGCGAAGCAAGTGACTCTGAGACGCTTCTTGGCCAAGACACCCCTTTCATCGGGGCACTCACACAGTCTTGAGGGTTAGCCCGAGTGGGACAATTTCGCTTACGAGCCCAAAATTAAAGTGGCAGCGTTAAGAATCGAACCCCGTGTGTTTGGCGGGGAGTCAGACGCTTCAAATCAGACCCTTAAGAAGTGGTCCAAGCGCGTTTGACTGCTTCAAATTGACTGACGAGCCTAATCTTGACACTGAATTAACCCTAACCAAATAATACAACAAACCTAGTCTCCCCCAAGAAGGCCTTGAATCCGGCATCCCTTGGTTTTACACTCATCTTTTTAAAGAACCATGTGTACTTGTTACGATATTTTCTAGTTTCTGTCCATGAGGCCGCTCCGTTCAACAGCTGTTTCCTCTCAAGATACCTTTCCATCCAACCAAACTCATGGTGCACTAAATTCAAACGCCTTGCAGTTCAGCCGCCTGGAAACTCTGCCGCCAATCCTCACCCTGTCGCTGATGCGCTTCAACTACGATTTGAACCGGATGCAGCGGGTGAAGAACCAGGCAAAATTCACCTTCCCCGAGCAGCTGGACCTGCGGCCCTACGTGACCTCCGAGACGGCGGCGGCAGCTGCAGCGGCGGCGAACGCGACGGAGGGCAAACGGCACCGTGGCGGCGGCGGCGAGCTGCAGTACGAGCTGTACGCTGTCATCTCCCACTGCGGCTCGGCGATGGGCGGCCACTACAGGGCTTTCGTGCTCGACTTGGAGAGGCGCGGCATTGGGCAGCTTCAGCAGCAGCAGCAGATCCCGCTGCTCCAGCGCAGCCTGGTGGCTTCCTCTCCGGACAGCGATGCCGGAGTAGACAGCACCACTGCACCTGCAGTGCACCGGGTTGGATCCAACGGGTTCGTGAATGAAGGGCGTCTGTGGGGGAAGGGCGATATAGGGGTTAGAAGGCGATATAGTAGCCGATAGTAGCACTGATAGTAGTACCGATGCTACTACTGATAGTAGTACCGATGCTACTACTGATAGTAGTACCGATGCTACTACTGATAGTAGTACCGATGTTACTACTGATAGTAGTAACTGATAGTAGTTTCGATAGTAGTACGAATTCGTAGTAATAATTAGCACACGTGCATGTACTACTATAGAAACCCCACTCTGGTTACGGAAAAATTCCAGCAATCTGCTTGGAGGCCAAGGCTCAGCCTCCGGCACGATGCCCAAGCAGCAGCACAGCCGCTCTGCCAGCAGCGGCAGCGGCGTCAGTCGCAACGGCAAACAGCAGCAGCAGCAGCGCCAGTGGTTCGCTTTCAGCGACACTCATGTGCGCCAGGTGCAGGAGAGTGTTCTCAAAGAGCAGTTCGCCGGGCACGAGTGCGCCTACATGCTGTTCTACCGGCGAACGTCGTCGGCGGCAGCGGCTGCAGCGGCCGCCGCGACAGCCTCGACCAACTCCACGGCGGGAAGCTCGGCGAGCTCGGAGATCCCCGGCTGGCTGATCAAGTCGGTGCTGGCCGAGAACGAGAGCATCAGGCAGCGCCGGGAAGAGTACGAGGCCGCTGCCAACACCGCCAGCTTCGACGTCTTCGGGGAGGCGGCTTTTCGTCTGGACGAGGATTTGCTGATCTGGGAACGGCTGCTGCAGGCTGAGCAGCCGCCAGAGCCCCGGGAGCAACCAGTGGAGATGCCGCCGTCCGGTAACGTCAGCATCGACTGCCGATTGCCCGTGGCCGAGCTGCTGCGGCAGGTTGAGGGAGTCATGGTGAGGCTCCTGACCGCGCCCATGAATTCGACCCCTGGATCCGCCCCCTGGATCCGCCCCCTGGATCCGCCCCTGGATCCACCCCTGGATCCACCCCCTGGATCCGCCCCCTGGATCCGCCCCTGGATCCGCCCCTGGATCCACCCCTGGATCCACCCCTGGATCCGCCCCCTGGATCCGCCCCTGCATCCGCCCCCCTGGATCCACACCCTGGATTTGCCCACTGAATCCGCTCATTGGATCCCCCCCTGGGTTCGCTCCTAGATCCGCTCCTAGATCCGCTCCTAGATCCGCTCCTAGATCCGCTCCTAGATCCGCTCCTAGATCCACTCCTAGATTCGCTCCTAGATCCACTCCTAGATCCACTCCTAGATCCACTCCTAGATCCACTCCTAGATCCACTCCTAGATCCGCTCCTAGATCCGCTCCTAGATCCACTCCTAGATCCGCTCCTAGATCCACTCCTAGATCCACTCCTAGATCCGCTCCTAGATCCGCTCCTAGATCCGCTCCTAGATCCACTCCTAGATCCACTCCTAGATCCGCTCCTAGATCCGCTCCTAGTCCTAGATCCACTCGTAGATCCGCTCCTAGATCCGCTCCTAGATCCGCTCCTAGATCCGCTCCTAGATCCGCTTCTCCACTCCTGGATCCGCTCCTGGATCCGCTCCTAGATCCGCTCCTAGATCCGACCACAGCACGTGCATCAAATATGCCATCCACAACCCGCCAGAGGCCCCACATGGACACAGTGGCCGCCGTCCTCCTTCTGGAGTACACCAACTGCGGTTACTACTGCCTGGCCAAGCTGTCTGAGCTGTCAAACAGCTCAGTGCCAATCAGATCTGCTTATCAGCTGGGATCGCCTCATAATCCTGTTGTACTACTGTGTCTCAGTAGTCCGGTGAGTCTTCTTCTACTCGTAACTTTTTTTTAGTTACTTGAATCAATATTCTTATCCGTTAAAATATTTACCAGCCGAACTCTAACTGGTCGCGCTTGAATCTCGCTCTTAACCTAATTTACTTTGATCTTAGCCAATCCCACCTTGATCTCAATCAATATTTACTTGATCTTTATGCATCTTACCTTGATCTTGATCCATCTCACCTTGATCTTAAACAGTCTCACCTTGATCTTAATCAGTCTCAGATTGATCTTAATCAGTCTCACCTTGATCTTAATCAGTCTCACCTTGATCTTAATCAGTCTCACCTTGATCTTAATCAGTCTCAGATTGATCTTAATCAGTCTCACCTTGATCTTAATCAGTCTCACCTTGATCTTAATCAGTCTCACCTTGATCTTGATCTTAATTAGTCTCACCTTGATCTTAATTAGTCTCACCTTGATCTTAATCAGTCTCACCTTGATCTTAATTAGTCTCACCTTGATATTAATCAATCTCACCTTGATCTTAATCAGTCTCACCTTGATCTTAATCAGCAAACCAGCAAACCAGATCCAAAGCCTCCGCAACCCGCGCCACCGCAGCCGCCAAAGCTGCTGCTATTCGGCGAGGAGAACCGGCCGCTCCGCCTGACGTTGCGCCTCTTCAACCAGCCGCCGATGGAGCGCCCGTTCAGCCGGTCTACCAGCCTTCTTAACTGCCTGCGCTCGGCGCTCTTCCAGCCCCTGGCGCCGACGCCGGACAATCCGGACGCCGCCGAGTCGCCAATCGCGGCCAGGAAGCGCTTCAAAGCGGAGCTGGAGCGACTCGTCGTCTACCTGAAGCGGTCCAGCGTCTATTCGTCCTACCCGCTCAACAAGAGCGACGAGATCGGGCGCGAACGGTTCAAGCGGAGCCTCGCCGAGCTGGGAATCCGCAACGGCGACGCCCTGGTAGTCCGACATAACGCCGAGGCTGCCTCACTGGACAGCCCCGATGGCGGCCGGCTGGAGGGCAACGGTAGCGGCGTCGTCAACGGCGGCACGAGAGGCCTCTCCATCGTTGATGTGATCTTCCACCCGGTGAGGTTGCGGTCTTTGCTTCAAAGTTAATAAGTTAAATTAATTAAAGCTCGTATGCATATTGAATATCCATTCGATTCAACCTAGAAGCTTTTGTGCCCTTAAGTTGGGACTGACATTGTGGTGTTTACCTCAGACTATCTTATTTCGTGAAGCTTCGATCGTTTCTCTCTGAGTCGCGTCTAACTTGGACCCCAGCGGCCACCAATAGCATCAAGTTTTCCCCACTGTAAACGCATTCTACCCGCCCATTCGCCATTCATTCGTTCAGGAGGACAACCTGCCGGACAAGCATCTCACCGTGGAAGTGAAATTCGACAATGTGAGTACCTGACGCTGAGTAGATCAATCTCGTGACATGAGTTATGTAAGCCCATGCTAACTACGAAAACTCTGCTTGCTTGATGAACAGACCCTGGGCGAGCTCAAGGCCGCAGCGGTGGACCTGCTCAGCAAAGAGCAGCCCGGCTCGGACGCTGGCAGAGGCGGTTACAGCGGCTACCGGTTACTTGTCTACAGCGACCAGCTGGCCAGCTACTGCCCGGGTATGAGAACAAGATGTTGCTTTGTCGGGGTCACAGTGGTGCACAGACTTATGTAGTTAGTTCTCAGGAATTCTAGTTAGTTGGGGCATCGCTGCAAGTCAAGGGGGGAGCAGTAATTCCCGTTCCACTGACTCCCTAGCATGCACACGGATATGTACACAAGCGCACCCACACACAGGGTATCGGAGTGTACATCGACCCTGACTTTTTCATCGTCAGGCATGTACATTAGAATCGCACAACGCACGACAATGCAAAACTAATGCAACCGCACTGTCGGTAACCCTCCCCTTAATTTCTCAAGAGTACGAGAGCGCTCTGTGCCAGTCGCTGCGCTACAACACCAGGCCGGTGCGCCTGGAGCAGCTGCCAGCCTTCGCCGACAACCAGATCTTCGTGCGAGTCTGCCTGATGGACAACTGGCCAGTGCTGCCGCAGCAGAACCACCAGCAGCAATATCAGCAGTCTGCGGCAGTCGAACTAGTTGTGGACGGCGGTCTCGCCACCACTGATCTGCGCCGACTCGCCGCGTCGTACCTGGTCAGCCCGGAGCTGGTCGATGAGCACCACTTGCGCTTCTACTCGGCCGGCCGGGCGCTGGACGAAATCAAAGAGGGCAACAGCCTGGCGCACAGCCGCGTCCGGCACCGGGCGAGCCTCTGTCTGGTGCCCGAGGAGCCGCTCCGGCTCGGCCAGCTGCGCCTGCGCGTCTTCGAGCGACTGCCGTTCGGGCCCGACTGGCAGACGCTGCTGACAGAGCACCCGGACCGGCAGTTCCCGCGCCGCTGCAACCTGGCGGTAGACGAAGCCGGTGGCGGCCAGTTGGACACGCTTCAACAGGCCCTGGCCAGGTGGCTGGAGCAGTCTCAACCTGGCGAGCGGCGTCAGATGCGGCTGTACAGCTTCCGGCCGGCTGAGAGCCGCCTGACTGCGCCGCTGCACAAGTTCGTGGCTTCGGGGGTTGACCTCTGATTTGACCTAATTTGCCCCCGTTTAGCAGAGGCACTAAATAAATGAACAAAGTTATTTTAGAAAAAAATTTAAGGATTAAGTTAAGGATAGAAATACTGGCGGTAATCCCCGATATCAGCTTCCCCTGTTTGAGCTTCGGGCTTCCCAGCAACTCACCCGACGGCCTCAGAAACTCACTCTTGAGGCATAGCGTTAACAGTTTACCCTAATCCTAACCCTAACTCTCCACTTGAGCCTTGGTATCTTAGCAATGACGTTTAGCTACCTAATCTCTCACTATTACCTACAAGTACGTACCAACCCATTGACCTATCTACGAGCTCGTTCTTTGACCAGTAAGTGCTCAGGTTAGAGTTTAGATACTTCGAGGCTACTCATCTAGTTGCTGTGCAACCCCGGCCGCACCGATACTCCTCTAACCTCCCAGGTACAGCAATATTCGGCCTCTGGCCGACCCCGGCTGCGCCGTGGCCTATGAGCTGCGACCTAGTGGCTCGATGGAGCCACCGCCGACCTCCCAGCCCGGTGGTCTGCGGATGCTGCTTTACCTGACGGTGAAGCCGCAGCAGGACCAGCAGGCCGACTACCCGCCGCCTGAGGAGTTCTGGTGGGACTGCACCTCCGCCAGCGGTGACGGCGACGGAGCAGCGGGCCTTCATCGCCAGGTTTGCGCTGCCGGCTCACTGACGACGCAGGATCCTGGGGAGTCCTAAGGGGACGTACAGACACTAAGACGGACACTTAAGACGGACACTAAGACGAACACTAAGACACTAAGACAGACACTAAGACACAAAGATAGACGCTGAGACGGACACTAAGATACTAAGATAGACAACTAAGACAGACACTAAGACAGACACTAAGACACAAAGATAGACGCTGAGACGGACACTAAGATACTAAGATAGACAACTAAGACAGACACTAAGACAGACACTGAGACAGACACTAAAACAGACACTAAGACGGACACTAAGACAGACAATAAGACACTAAGATAGACACTAATACGGACACTAAGACGGCCACTAAGACACTGAGACAGACACTAAGACAGACACTAAGACGGAAACTAAGACAGACACTAAGAGAGACACTAAGACGGACACTAAGACAGACAATAAGACAGACACTAAGACGGACACTAAGACACTAAGATGGACACTAAAAAAGACACTAAGACGGACACTAATACGCTAAGACACACACTGAGACAGATTGCTCCTCAACATCGTCAGGTCGCTCGCCATCTCGGCTGGCCGGCTGCCGAGGTCCGCCTGGCGAAGCGGCTGCACCACAGCTGCACCTGGTGGCCACTTCCGACCACGGCGGCCTCTCTGCGACGTGGCGCTGACCTGCGCGATTTTGACGTCCTCGGCTGCATGCGGGCCAGCACGGCGGGCAGCAGCGGCCTCGACCGATTCGAGAGCCCCGCTGACCTGCGGCTGCTGGCCGAACGAGGCGGAGGCGGCGGCGCGGGATTCGGCGCGGCCTCCCCTTCGGGCGCTGTTGGACCGGCGGCCGGCTGGGGAGCCGCCAGCCAGGAGCGCGGGTTGGTTATCAACGTGCCGAAGTACGGCACCGCAGGCGGCGGTGGCGGTAGCGGTGGCAGCGGCGGTAAAGAGCGGCCGACAAGCATCGACCGGGGCATCGGCGCAGCAGAAGGTTCTGACTGAGCTCGGTACAAAGACCGCTGATGCTCAAATTAAACGAATGAAACACTTCAGATCTTATGGGAATCTATTTAAAATTTCGATGTCGTTTCGAAACGCCTTAATGATGTAGGCTATTTTCAGGGGTTTAAGCACAATATTAGCGATTTCTTACCTTCTTTATACTTTTAAGATCACTTTAAAGCTATTACAATATGATTTGGTAAATTAAAAAAGATTGACAAAGAAAATAGCAAAGTTTGAAACGAAAATTAGACCATAATAACTAATCAATTAGGCCCATTGGGATCTGTTTTGTTCGACGTTCTCAGTCATCAATGTCGCGAAATTCAGGAATGTTCCAACAATTGAGGTCAGTTCATCTCGCACTGCTGTTTATTCCAGAATTGGCTAAAATTCTGTCTGACACTGTCGCCCATACAATTAAGCGAATTTCCGAACCTTTCACGATCCAATCCACGATCCGTTGTTCGAGTTAACGTGTCGAAAGCATGTATTTCCCATTTGTGATACTTTTTAAACTTTTTGTATCAATCATTTACTTTACCATCATAAAATTTGTTTGAAATATCGAGATATTTTAAAATATAGATAAATAATTTTACTTGTTTGCCCAAATCCTAACAGTATCGCCATGCAAAAAAATCTCTGCTGGTTGGAAGTTGAAATATTTTTTCATGTCAAGTCATTCTTAAGCTTCACTTTTTATGCTTTCTACTTCTCAAGAGAAGAGTGTTTTTTGATAAAATATAACTGCCTACTGAGATTTGTTGAATACATTTCGCAAAAGCAACCGCTTGGTCATTATTTATTAGAACCCAACAACCTGGCTTCCAATCCACGTCTTCTCAATGTCTTCTCCTACTGACATCTTCCTACTGACGTCTTTCTATTGACGTCTTTTTACTGACGTCTTTTTACTGACGTCTTCCTACTGACGTCTTCCTACTGACGTCTTCCTACTGACGTCTTCCTACTGACGTCTTCCTACTGACGTCTTCCTACTGACGTCTTCCTACTGACGTCTTCCTACTGACGTCTTCCTACTGACGTCTTCCTACTGACGTCTTCCTACTGACGTCTTCCTACTGACGTCTTTCTATTGACGTCTTCTTACCGACGTCTAACCACTGACTTCTTCCTATTCTGACCTTTTGCTAACAAACCTCTTACCACTAGTAAATGTGTCAGTATCGACACCTTTTAATCAACATCCTCTCGTCAACTTTTCAATGAATATTTTTGCAAGCAAAACTTCACTCTCCTCAATTTTGTACAATAGTTATAAATATTTCTAATTTCTTTTATTTTTATACGACTTCAGTTCTTGAGGTGCCGGGTCGCTAAAGTCCTGCGATATTGAACTTTTTTTCTTTGAACAACATAAAACAGATTTTAGATATTTTTGCAAGACAAAAACAAACGATGCATAAGACAAGCATATTTATGATATTTAATCATTCAGCAATGGTTAAAATTTTCCTTGATCAATCTCCGGACGCCCGAAGCAGCAATCAGGCGGCTGTGAAGCCGCCGTTCGACATTCCGCCATTGTCATCCGCAGCATCGGGCGCGAATGCCGAACCTATCGACGGCTCCGAGGTGGCTACGGCGTCGTCATTCAACTCGAATTCGATGCTCGACGCCTGCCGATCGACGACGCCTGTCGCCAAGTCGGCCGCTGCGGCGACCACGTTGGCTGGACTGCGCAGTCCGAGAGCGGTGCGACCTTCGGGCTCCTCCCTGACTGTCGGCGGCTGCTGCTCTGGCTGGCAGTCGGGCAGCAGGGCGGCCAGGCTGGCGTGCCGAATGTTGTGCTCGCAGTAGTCGGAGCCCAGCAGCTCGCCCTCCACGCTGACGCGCAGGCCGACGAGATGGTGGATGAGCTGGAGAGGAGACAGAGAGCATTAACTAATACAAGGAAAAAGTACTGCGTATTTTATGATAAACGGAGTTTTAATTTCTTATCAAACGCACTGCATGGAACGAGTGCGTACGTTTTGCTACCGATAATCTTAGAATGAAAAACGGCGTGCATCTGATGCATTATAAAAATTTATTTTGGACAAACTAAATTTGCTTGCTTTGCTAGTCCCATTAAAACAAATTGCTCGATAAACTTGTGATATTGTTGCTTTATTCAAGCTTCAAAAAGATATAGTTTGGGCTCTACGAGCTATATTAGCTCGGTACTCTTAAGTTACACATGAAAAAAACCACTAGCCTCCTTGTACTTTAACTGTACCGCGGTGGCTTACCAGCAGCTGTGCAATGGTGTTTATCACGGCCCACGCGCTGATGCACAGGGCTGCCAGGGCTTGGATGCCCAGCAGGTACGGCCCGCCGCCTTTGAACAGCCCATAGCGACCCTTGGTGAGGTTCTCCAGCTCGTCCTGTCGCGGGTTTGATTGAGTTAGAAAAGCTCATAATTTCAATTACAACATCTAATTACAGAGCATCTGTAATGCGCCTACTTTCGAGACTAAATTTTCAAAACATTACTGTCAGAAAATAATTTAAAATATTTGCATTTACAATCTTACTTCAACAGCTTAGCTTATCCTCAACTGCTTCACTTCACTGATTCACTGATTCCTGAACACAGAGCAGCAGAGTGCGTGACAATTAAGGTCACGGGTCAAGACACATCTCTTGATTTCACACGGTTTTAAACTGAATTCATAGAATTTGTCTCTATTTTCATTTTTTGTTTTTATCACTTTATTCTCTGTTAGAGGCTGGGGCTGTGTGCACCCTGGCGCACTTTAAGCGGCATTGTCGCACAACCCGCGAGAGGCATTGCTGCCCATTTCGCCGACTCCCCTCAGCAGGCACACAAGCGCGCGGATGTGCACGCAGTCATGTTAGGCATGTACGAGTACACTTCACTTTGCTTTGAAGGTTTGTGCGTTGAAGGTTGCGTTAATTGCACGAGCAGAGCCAAGCCGAGATTCAATTTAGCCCCCAAATAAATGTGACTGTACTTGGAATCGAGACTGGGCCGCTGGCACATCTCAGCGCCGCGCTGGACGACTGGACCACGGCCGCCGCCAACTGTATATTACGAGTTAATCACCTTGTCAACAAACAGACCGGTTGCCAGGAGGCCCCAGACACCGCAAACCATGTGCACCGGGATCACCCCCACTGGATCGTCAATCCGCAGTCGGCTGACCAGCCGGGCCGTTCCGATGGTGAACAGGCCGGCGATGAAGCCGATCACCAGCGACTCCCACGGGTGGGCCAGTGCGCACATGCCTGCCAATGCGGGGCATTGTCGGTTCATGATCGTGCTTTCATACCATTGCATTGCTTTGGCTTGGATTGCTCCTCCTACTCCTAACCCTCCCCCCCCCCCCGATGCTTTGGGGAGCGCCGCTGCCCCTCCCTCCCTCCCTCTCCCGATGCTTTGGGGAGCGCCGCTGCCCCTCCCTCCCTCCCTCTCCCTGATGCTTTGGGGAGCGCCACTGCCCCTCCCTCCCTCTCTCTCCCCGATGCTTTGGGGAGCGCCGCTGCCCCTCCCTCCCTCCCTCTCCCTGATGCTTTGGGGAGCGCCACTGCCCCTCCCTCCCTCCCTCTCCCCGATGCTTTGGGGAGCGCCACTGCCCCTCCCTCCCTCTCTCTCCCCGATGCTTTGGGGAGCGCCGCTGCCCCTCCCCCCTCCCTCTCCCTGATGCTTTGGGGAGCGCCACTGCCCCTCCCTCCCTCCCTCTCCCCGATGCTTTGGGGAGCGCCGCTGCCCCTCCCACCCTCCCTCTCCCCGATGCTTTGGGGAGCGTCGCTGCCCCTCCCTCCCTCTCTCTCCCTGATGCTTTGGGGAGCGCCGCTGCCCCTCCCTCCCTCCCTCTCCCTGATGCTTTGGGGAGCGCCGCTGCCCCTCCCTCCCTCCCTCTCCCCGATGCTTTGGGGAGCGCCGCTGCCCCTCCCTCCCTCTCTCTCCCCAATGCTTTGGGGAGCGCCGCTGCCCCTCCCTCCCTCCCTCTCCCTGATGCTTTGGGAGGGCCACTGCCACCTCCCTCCCTCCCTCTCCCTGATGCTTTGGGGAGCGCCACTGCCCCTCCCTCCCTCCCTCTCCCCGATGCTTTGGGGAGCGCCGCTGCCCCTCCCTCCCTCCCTCTCCCTGATGCTTTGGGGAGGGCCACTGCCACCTCCCTCCCTCCCTCTCCCTGATGCTTTGGGGAGCGCTACTGCCCCTCCCTCCCTCCCTCTCCCCGATGCTTTGGGGAGCGCCGCTGCCCCCACACTAAGAAGAGACGGCCCGATTCTCACACTATTTCACTCACCCGTGATGGACACCAGACCGCCCAGGACGCCGTTCACAATGTCCGCAATATCGTACTTGCCCCGACAAATTGCGAATCTAAAAAAAGAAAATAGGAGTGATTGGCATCTCAGCACAGTGTCGGCAGTATTGAGAGAAGGCGATGAGCTCTCACGTGAGGCCCAGGCTGGACAGGCCGCCCCCAACCGATGCCATGATGGTCGTGACGGCCGAGCGAGCCGCCAGCTTCCACTTGCTGCCGCGGATGCCGAAGGTGCTGCCGCAGTTGAAGCCGAGCCAGCCCCACCTGCCGCAGGTGAGAAAGGAAAGAGGGCACTGAGAGAGAGGTTCGTTCTCAGATGCTTATTAGCCATTAGCCAGGGCTCAACCCGCAGTGTCCCTATGACCTATACTCATTAGCCAGAGCACTCCCCGCCCAGGTGTCCCTATGATCTATACTCATTAGCCAGAGCACTCCCCGCCCAGGTGTCCCTATGACCTATACTCATTAGCTAGAGCTCTCCCCGCCCAGGTGTCCCTATGATCTATACTCATTAGCCAGAGCACTCCCCGCCCAGGTGTCCCTATGATCTATACTCATTAGCCAGAGCACTCCCCGCCCAGGTGTCCCTATGATCTATACTCATTAGCCAGAGCACTCCCTAGAGTGCATAGCATTCGGGCCTCGTGTGCAGCTCACTGCATGGAACGGGGCGGGTCTCAAACAAGCCAAACACGGCACAACTCAGCCATGCAGCCTAACAGCCTCCCCATCTCTCAGCTCCTACACCAGATTAGGGCAGTTTCGAACGAGCAGCCGCTTGGTCACCGAAGATCCATCATGACAAGCTGATCTGTCGTCATTAAAGATTAATGTTGATTTTAAAAGCAGAAATATGATGCATTGTGACTCTGCATCCCCAGCCTCGTCTCACATCTACCACCCTACCCTACTCTGAAATCTACCACTCTAACCACCACCCTACCCTACTCTGAAATCTACCACCCTACCCTACTCTGACATCTCTCAACCTACTCTGACATCTCCCACCCTACTCTGACATCTCCCACCTTACTCTGACATCTCCAGCCCTACTCTGACATCTCCCACCCTACTCTGACATCTGCAGCCCTACTCTGACATCTGCAGCCCTACTCTGACATCTGCAGCCCTACTCTGACATCTGCAGCCCTACTCTGACATCTGCAGCCCTACTCTGACATCTGCAGCCCTACTCTGACATCTGCAGCCCTACTCTGACATCTGCAGCCCTACTCTGACATCTCCCACCCTACTCTGACATCTGCAGCCCTACTCTGACATCTGCAGCCCTACTCTGACATCTGCAGCCCTACTCTGACATCTGCAGCCCTACTCTGACATCTGCAACCCTACTCTGACATCTGCAGCCCTACTCTGACATCTGCAGCCCTACTCTGACATCTCCCACCCTACTCTGACATCTGCAGCCCTACTCTGACATCTCCAGCCCTACTCTGACATCTTCTCCCCATCCAGTCAGCGCCTACCACAGCATGAACAGGCCCAGCATGACGTTGGTCGGGCAGCCCATCTGAGGCGCCGGGTGCGAGTAGTCGCCGCCGCTTTCGCCGAAACGTCCAGTTCGCGGTTTCAGCAGCACCGTGGCCACCAGCCCGGTGACGCCGCCCAGCACATGAACGGGCCCGACGCCCGCAATGTCGACAACGCCGAGATCGTTGAGGAAGCCCTGAGGATGAGATGGGAGAATCGCGTTTTGTGTCTGGGTGGCTCTCTATCTGGGTAGCTTTGTGTCTGGGTGGCTCTCTATCTGGGTAGCTTTGTGTCTGGGTGGCTCTCTATCTGGGTAGCTTTGTGTCTGGGTGGCTCTCTATCTGGGTAGCTTTGTGTCTGGGTGGCTTTGTGTCTGGGTGGCTTTGTGTCTGGGTGGCTTTGTGTCTGGGTAGCTTTGTGTCCGGGTAGCTTTGTGTCTGGTTAGCTTTGTGTCTGGGTAGCTTTGTGTCTGGGTAGCTTTGTGTCCGGGTAGCTTTGTGTCTGGGTAGCTTTGTGTCTGGGTAGCTTTGTGTCTGGGCGGCTTTGTGTCTGGGTAGCTTTGTGTCTGGGCGGCTTTGTGTCCGGGTAGCTTTGTGTCTGGGTAGCTTTGTGTCTGGGTAGCTTTGTGTCTGGGTAGCTTTGTGTCCGGGTAGCTTTGTGTCTGGGTAGCTTTGTGTCTGGGTAGCTTTGTGTCTGGGCGGCTTTGTGTCTGGGTAGCTTTGTGTCTGGGCGGCTTTGTGTCTGGGTAGCTTTGTGTCTGGGTAGCTTTGGGTCTGGGTGGCGTTATCTTTATGAGGCTTCGTGTTTGAGTGGCTATGAGGCTTTGTGTCTGGTAAACTTCGTGTCCGTGAGGACTCGCCTCTGTTAAACTTCCTGCTTCCTATCTGGAATCTACACTGTTTCGAGTATTTGAGGACTCCTGCCTGTGCGTGTTCTGAGACTGGACTCCGCTTACTGACCTTCTTCCCCCAGATCCAGTGCGCCGGAATGCAGTAGATAATGGTGTTTAACAGCGAGAATAAAATGTAAGCCGACAGCTTCGTCCGCTCGGCCATCGCGCCGGACACAATCGTCGTGGCCGTAGTGGCGAAGCTCATCTGGAAGATGAAGGTGGTGAACTTCTGGCCCATCTCGTCCGGGGTGGCGTCGAGGAAGAAGTCGCCCCAGCCGATGAACGGATTGCTGCCTGGAGCATTGCCGAACGAGAAGGCGTAGCCGAACATCCAGTAGGTGAGGCCGCCAAACAGCACGTCTATGACGTTCTTCACCATGATGTTCACCTCGTTTCGAGGATTGACGCAGCCCGACTCGAGCATGCCGAATCCTATTAGTGAGTTAGTTAGTTAGTTAGTTAGTGAGTTAGTTAGTGAGTGAGTTAGTTAGTTAGTTAGTTAGTTAGTTAGTTAGTTAGTTAGTTATTTAGTGAGTTAGTTAGTTAGTTAGTTAGTTAGTTATTTAGTCAGTTAGTTAGTTAGTTAGTTAGTTATTTAGTTAGTTAGTTAGTTAGTTAGTTAGTGAGTTAGTTAGTGAGTTAGTTAGTTAGTTAGTTAGTTAGTTAGTTAGTTAGTTAGTTAGTTAGTTAGTTAGTTAGTTAGTTAGTTATTTAGTTATTTAGTGAGTTAGTTAGTTAGTTAGTTAGTTAGTTAGTTAGTTAGTTAGTTAGTTAGTTAGTTAGTTAGTTAGTTAGTTAGTTAGTTAGTTAGTTAGTTAGTTAGTTAGTTAGTTAGTTAGTTAGTTAGTTAGTTAGTTAGTTAGTTAGTTAGTTAGTTAGTTAGTTAGTTAGTTAGTTAGTTAGTTAGTTAGTTAGTTAGTTAGTTAGTTAGTCAGTTAGTTAGTTATTCACTTAGTTAGTTAGTTAGCAGACTCAGTGGTGTCTATACAGTGTTTTGATACTGACAGACTTTAGTCGGTATGTTGGTTCCAAGCGCACTTCAAGAAACTAACACATTAAGAGTGAGTTTCTCCATCCTCTTCAGTTTCTGTAGGCAATAGAATTTTAAAGGACCTCTTCGCAGCGAGAATAGACCGAAAAACTTGTTCCCCTTTGACATAACAATGCATATTTTTTATTGCTTCCACAAAGGAATAGGCCCATTGTGCTCGTATGAAGCAACGCACAGTATCTATATTGGGCTTAGAGTCAATCCACCGAGAAATGCAAATTTTAATTCCGGAGTATTAAACTGCTCGAGGTGTCGATTCCGGATATTCTAATCCCATATCGAGCTGCATGGCATTGAATTTAAAGCTGCGCTCCAGAGAGCTCCAATAGAAATTTCCAGACTGACAAAAATCTCTCGAATTTCCAATGAGACAAAACGAACGGCTTAGATAGAAATATCGAATTCTGTCAGCCGAAGTTGGGAAAGCATTGATCCAGATTTTAGTCTAGTTTATTCAAAATCGATGCGGCTTTTAAACGGAGTCTGCGATCGAATTTCAGGGGCCGTCGGGACAGAGCCATCCTCTAAGGCATCATGCTCACTCTGATGTCTGTCACTCACTTATTCAAATATGACTTCAGGCGGCTGAGTCTCAACTCCGTCAGCTAGCTCCGTCATCAGCGGATCAATCGCTGCTCAAAGTCTATAGCTAGTAAAACAACTCGCGCAAATCTTACCTGACTGCATGGTGAAGATGACGAAGGTTGACGCCAGAATCCAGGTGGCATCGTCGAAGGTGATGGCGCTCGGATCGTCTGTGGTTGGCTGGCTCGTTGACGCGGTGGTCGTCGCCGCCGTGCTGACGTCAGTAGTTGCCATGCGGATGCTCAGCTCAACGGTTGCTCCTGCGCGAGCAACTTTAAAGAACGATGGCTAATTGTGACTGTCCCAATGGTGACTACCTTTTGGAAGATAATTAGCGCCAAACGGCTTCCATTACGGAAGCAGAAGAGCAAAAATCGACAACCTGCGTGCCCCAGCCGGGCTGACGGCTTTTCATTTGACCGGGCATCTCGGCTCCGATCCCCCTGTGAGCCCCCGAAAGTGAGCTGCATGCTCCACATTCTCTCCACCCGCAGCCTTGCTCCAATTAGACAGATTCTGCCCCCTGAGCTCTCGAGATGAAACATGGGAGGGGCAGGTAGACTAGCCAATGAACTGTAGACAGACAGGTAGGTAATCGCTCACTGAACGCTCCATGCCTCCTGCACTAGCTACTTGTCGCCGATTCTGCCATAAGACGCCACAGTCGTGTAAATACACGCGTGCTGGTGGACATCTTAGGTCATGCCTGGAACTCAGCGGTGCGGTCAGCCTCATCTTCACCAAGTTTGGGCGGGGTACCACAGCATTCCTTCCCCATAGCAGTGCGTTGCGCTCGTATGCAGTCGTCGTGTTTTCCTTTTTTGCTTTTGTTGAGATCGCCTTTCTTTATTTGGAACATTTTTGGACAGAGTGGCGGGCAGGCACTCAACGTGTCTCATTTTAGCTGCCTGTCACACGGAGTGAGGGACGTGGCCGGATTAGGGAGAGGGATGGGGAAGGTTAAACTAAAGAAGCTGCTCTCCCACAAAGCTTAGAAATGCAGTTTGCGCTCAATAAGCTGCATGTGCAGATGCACTCTATCATTTCTTATTGGAAATAGCTCTTCACAAAACCTCAACACTGCGATTAGTGCTCCAATGGGCCAAGTGAGATTTCGGCTCTCCCATGTGTTTTTACGACTCAGTTGCGTGAAATTATGAATGGGGCAGAGAGGTCAGGGGGCACATTGTGCGGAGTAATAAATGCAGGAAAATAGCTATATAAGTTTCAATGTTTTCACACCTTTTGTCATCTTTTTTCTCAAGCTTTTGAGGTCGTAAAAACCCGAGCAGGCTCTCACTGATAAAGAGGCTGGACGCAGATGCAGCAGCAGAGCCAGCATCAGGCAGCCCGCACAGCCGCCAGTACCTTGGCGAAGATGCTGGCCAGAAATCGCAGTCTGCAGCGCTCCAAGGACCTGCTGATTGCCGACATTCAAAGCAGGGCCAAGCGGGAGAAGCAGCTCTGCCATCAGCGAATGGCTGACCTGCTGTTCGACTGGGCGGAGCTCCTGACGATCACACCCGCGGTCGACGACTGGTTACTCGCTCGCGGCGTCCAGCCACGGAAGGAGGTGGCAACGGCAGCGCCAGCAGCCGGAAAACGACGAGCCGAGGCAACTTCGAGGGCCGCCGCCGCCGCCGCTTCCACCAAAGATTTCGAATCGAAGGAAGCTCCACCGCCTCAACGGCCTCGGGTACCGCTGAGCCCACTGCCGGAGCTGCCGGAGCTGCCGGAGCTGCCGGAGCTGCCGGAGGGCCCCGATGAGCCGTCGGAATTGTCGGGTCGCGGTCAGCTCGTCACCTTTCTACCTCGCTAAGGCCTGTTATGAGATTGCCTAAGTTATGAAAATTTGTCTTTTACTTTCCATATTTTGACAATGGAGATAAAATTTCAAACGTAGGAATGATTTAGTATATGAAATATGAGCGCTCCTTTTACATAACCATTTGAAAAATATAGTATTTTTATCAAAATAATATTTTGACTGAAAAAATCTCGAGATGTCAGTGATTAAATATTTTTATGATACTAGGACCAACACAAACTACATACTCCGTTACACTGCACATACACTGCTACACTGTGCATACACCGCTACACTGTACATACACTGCTACACTGTGCATACACCGCTACACTGTACATACACTGCTACACTGTGCATACACCGCTACACTGTACATACACTGCTACACTGTACATACACTGGCTACACTGTACATACACTACTGCTACACTGTACATACACTGGCTACACTGTACATACACTACTGCTACACTGTACATACACTGCTACACTGTACATACACCCCTACACTGTACATACACTGCTACACTGTACATACACCGCTACACTGTACATACACCGCTACACTGTACATACACTACTGCTACACTGTACATACACTGCTACACTGTACATACACTGCTACACACTGTACATACACCGCTACACTGTACATACACTGCTACACACTGTACATACACCGCTACACTGTACATACACTGCTACACTGTACATACACCGCTACACTGTACATACACTGCTACACTGTACATACACCGCTACACTGTACATACACTGCTACACTGTACATACACTGGCTACACTGTACATACACTACTGCTACACTGTACATACACTGCTACACTGTACATACACCGCTACACTGTACATACACTGGCTACACTCTACATACACCGCTACACTCTACATACACCGCTACACTGTACATACACTGGCTACACTGTACATACACTGGCTACACTGTACATACACTGGCTACACTGTACATACACCGCTACACTGTACATTCACTGCTACACCGAGTCAGTGAGTCAGTTTATCAGTTATATTAAGTATCGTGTTGAATTGAGAAGTGACGTTATTATCTCGAGACAAATAAGGGAGTTTTAAGCTACTCAGTAAGTAGTATATTGGTAATAAGACCAAATCACTCATAACAGCTCAAAATTTAGCAGGTCCTACCGTATTCATTATCGGTGTTTCAGTAGCATAACAGGATAAAATATTACCCAAAGCAAGCAGTGAAATGAGGCATATAGCTCATTATTGTTGAGCTATTTAAAAAGCTTTTATCCCTGAGAACACGCTCTGGGGAATAGAATTTTATTGAGAATACATGGCCAGAAGATTAGTCAACTTTTCAAGTAAACGCATAGAGAGCAACCTGAAAAGCAGGTATTTTATTTCAGCCTCTCAGAGCACAGCGGGCGAGCATCTCTGCAGGGTAAATTATTTACCATTTTTACAGAGCAGCAACTCATGGAGGTGAATGAAGAGATTAAGGCTGTGGGCATCGCATGCAATACGGGTAGCATCAGGAGCCCCCTGAGGGAGGCGTGCTAAGATCACGGAACGGTCACAGAGCTCTAATTGGGAGTGGAGCGTACACTCAGATCTTTATTCCTAGTCCAGATATCTAACATCAGGCGTCCTTGGCCTAGATGGGATTTCCGCCCTTTGTCCGTGAAAAAGAGTACATAAACCATTGTGTGCTGCCTAATCTCAAATGAACATTTTAAAATTGAATAGACTAGGATTCCAGCATCTCAGCTGCCTGTCGGCAATGCCTGAAAGACTAATTTGTTGACATTAGCAACGCAGGGTTGCAGAGTGATTGCAAATATGAGTAGTGCCCAACAGTTGACACAGCAGCTTCATGGTAAAAGAGGCGCTAGGGAAACCTAATTGACGCAAGTGAATGAAAATATCACAGCGAAGCAAGATTAGTTTGTCATGCCTCAAAGACTTAAGCAAACTGCAGTCGCTCGAAAAGAAACCAAATGTTTCTCTTTATCTTGTCAATATAATGCTTTGGTAATGCAGAGTCACAGAGAGGTATTCTGCTATATTTACCATGAGTGCAAGGGAGAGAGGAGCAAAGGAGGCGCATCTCGCAAGGTGAGCGTTGGCGTCGCCATAGCGACAAAGTTTACTCTGCACGATAAAGCTTTCATTGTGCAGGCTGCATCGGTAATATTCTTTTCTGATTCAGACTGCTCACTCTGCCTTGCTTGCCTCCACCTCCATCTCTGCCCCCGCTGTGGCTGCTGCCATGGTGACAGTGGCTTCATCAATATAAATAAGACTAGGCATCGCATCGCATTTGCATCGGTAAATCATACTCACAAGCGACCGCGAAGCAGCACCATGGGCTTCAAGATCGGCGTTTTAGAAATCGACACCGACTATTCCTCGTCGGAGACCTCGCTGGCATCGTCCAGCTCAGACGAGCAGAAGAAGATGAACAAGAAGGCGGCCAAGGGCAAGGACCACAAGTACCGCGCCGAGAAGGTGCCCACCTACGAGAGCATCATCGGGCCGCCAGCTTACAGAAAGAAGGGCGAGGAGCGCAAGAAGACCCGCTTCCTGCCGCCGCCGGCCGCCGCGGTCACCAAAGAGGCGAAAGCGACGCCGATTGATTTGCCCAAAGACGTCGGCAAAATGGACGAACCGGAGGTGCGGGCGGCGCTGCTGAAGTTCGTCAACTCGCAGGCCTGCTGGCGCTCTGGCGCCGCCGAGGGGATGTCAATCAGCAACTTGAAGCTCACCAACGCGTTCATCTACCGATGCGAGATGTTCGTCGAGGTGCGAAAGGTGAAGTGGATCAGCCAGGGCTACAAGAAGGGCGACAAGCTGGACCCGCCGGCGGCCGGAGCTGCGCCCATGCCCTGGGACATGGAGATGCTGCCGAAGCAGCAGTGGAAGGAGGAAAAGCGCAAAGCCGAGGTGCCGCACACGGCCTCAGTGCGCAAGTGCTGGTACTGCAAGGGCAAGGGCCAGGTCCGCTGCCGCGACTGCAAGGGACAGGCGCACTTTCCCTGCTCCGGCTGCAATGGTGGAGGCTTAGTCGCTGGCCCCGAGGGCGAGGTGCCGTGCTGGTCCTGCGGCGGCAGCGGCCAGAGCGCGTGCGGCCGATGCCACGGCTCGGGAAAGTACAAGTGCAAGACCTGCTCCGGGCAGAAGAAGCTCAAATGGTGCGTGCGAAATCACACCAAGTGGGAGGCCCACCACGAGGACAAGATCCACGAGGAGACCGCCCTGCCCGACAAGCTGGTGTCAGAGGTTAAAGGTCAGGAGATGTACCGCGACGAGGGCGAGGTTTTGACTCCGCTGAACGAGTTTCCCGAGCAGTGCATCGTCCAGTTCTCCAAGGAGTTGCTGCCCGCCATGTCGGCGAAGTACAGCAAGGAGGGTCGCATCCTGGCCATGCGACACACGGTGCTCGCCACCCCTGTCACCGAGGTCGACTGGAAGTTCGAGGACCAGGGCGGCAAGTTCTTTGTCTATGGCCTGGATCGGAGGGTTTACTTTCCGGACTATCCGCAGCAATGCTGCTGCTCACTGCTTTGAGCTTCTAATGCAACTGATGATGGGTTCTGATTGAGTCGACTATTTTTTATTCCCAGATTGCCTGACACTGGTACCACATCCTTTGGTTACGGAACCCAATTTCAGCGTAAAACTCGAACCGTTTTTTGCAGAGTTTAAATTTATTATATTTGCAAATCGTTTGCCGATGCTTCAAAACAACTGCGGATGAAATAAAACTGAAATCAATTTTGCAATTTTGGCCTTGCTGTTTCGCGAAGTTAGATCTCGACTTGATTCTTTTTAACGATTTACATGTACAGGCAGTTAATCAAACAGGCATTATAACAAGCGAGTAACATCAGCTAGTGTGTCATAAATTAATGAATTTTTAGTTGACATTTCACTATTCATACTACTGAAGTGGCATCAACGGTGCATGCAGCATATTATTTACTGTCACCATAGAAAACGGGGCCAAATGTTACAAGAAAGATCAATTAAGTTCAAACTTTTGACAGGTCGATTTCACCGACTGACAAACTTTTGAGGAAAATTGAATCTCAGTTTCAAACACGAATCGGTGAAGGCAGACTTGCAAAAGAGGTGCAGTTAACTTTTCAGTGTCTGGAGTAAAGTTTCCTTAAAATTCTTATGCTTTGAGCAGACAAGTTTTTTTCGTGTTGTCGGTGATTTTGCAGGCCATCATCGGCTGAGTTCAGTCCATCATTCTGAGCACGATGGAGTCCCCGTTCATCAGAGTGAGAGTTCGCTGGCTCAGGGCCAAAGAGTCAATCAGATCGGGCACATTGGCATACGTCTGCAATGCGTTTGCAGTTGTGGTCGATGCGAAAGAGAATGAAACGTGTACCGATACGGGTACCGATACGGGTACCGATACGGGTACCGATACGGGTACCGATACGGGTACCGATACGGGTACCGATACGGGTACCGATACGGGTACCGATACGGGTACCGATACGGGTACCGATACGGGTACCGATACGGGTACCGATACGGGTACCGATACGGGTACCGATACGGGTACCGATACGGGTACCGATACGGGTACCGATACGGGTACCGATACGGGTACCGATACGGGTACCGATACGGGTACCGATACGGGTACCGATACGGGTACCGATACGGGTACCGATACGGGTACCGATACGGGTACCGATACGGGTACCGATACGGGTACCGATACGGGTACCGATACGGGTACCGATACGGGTACCGATACGGGTACCGATACGGGTACCGATACGGGTACCGATACGGGTACCGATACGGGTACCGATACGGGTACCGATACGGGTACCGATACGGGTACCGATACGGGTACCGATACGGGTACCGATACGGGTACCGATACGGGTACCGATACGGGTACCGATACGGGTACCGATACGGGTACCGATACGGGTACCGATACGGGTACCGATACGGGTACCGATACGGGTACCGATACGGGTACCGATACGGGTACCGATACGGGTACCGATACGGGTACCGATACGGGTACCGATACGGGTACCGATACGGGTACCGATACGGGTACCGATACGGGTACCGATACGGGTACCGATACGGGTACCGATACAGAAGTCATAATCAAAATCATAAAATCATAAACTTAAAGTGAAGACACTAGAGGACTGAAGGCGTTGCTGACTGACTCAGGCGCCAATGAACATGCATCGAACATGCGAAGTGAGTGACTTCACTAAGTTCACTGCCTCTCGGTTCCTCGTGTGCAGAAGAAAATGCAAACAGAAATCGCGCTAAAAATCACTCAATTCTCACCTGGCCATCGTTAAGCAGCTGCTCCAACACGAAGCGATTGGAAGTGCACACAATCTTCAGGTGAACAACTCGGCCCCTGTGAAACACGGACAGGCAGTAGGCTGAGGCCTTGCTGGGCCGCACCAGGAACTGGCCCTCCTGTGCAAATGGGAAAAAGTGCAAGCAAGTCGATAAAGTCTTATCGATAGTAAACATGTTTGAAGAATTCTGAGACTAATTAGTTCAGAGTAATAAATTTGAAGCTCTTTTTGCCCGATGTAACAGTGCAATGTCTATAGTCAGGATGCTTTATACGTGTCGCCAGTAAGGCGCTTTTCGATAGTAACTAACGCCCACAATTCTAGTGTTTTCTACTGGTTCTCCCTCTAGTGCTTACTGGCCTCTCTCTAGTCTCTCTCTGGCCCCTCTCTAGTCTCTCTCTGGCCTCTTTCTTGTCTCTCTCTAGTCTCTCTCTAGTCTCTCTCTAGTCTCTCTCTGGCCTCTCTAGTCTCTCTCTGGCCTCTCTCTAGTCTCTCTCTAGTCTCTCTCTGGCCTCTCTAGTCTCTCTCTGGCCTCTCTCTAGTCTGTCTCTCTCTGGCCTCTTTCTTGTCTCTCTCTGGCCTCTCTAGTCTCTCTCTGGCATCTCTCTAGTCTCTCTCTGGCCTCTTTCTTGTCTCTCTCTAGTCTCTCTCTAGTCTCTCTCTAGTCTCTCTCTGGCCTCTCTATTCTCTCTCTAGTCTCTCTCTAGTCTCTCTTAGGCCTCTTTCTTGTCTCTCTCTGGCCTCTCTAGTCTAGCCTATTCTAGTGTTTTCTACTGGTTCTCCCTCTAGTGCTTACTGGCCTCTCTCTAGTCTCTCTCTGGCCTCTCTCTAGTCTCTCTCTGGCCTCTTTCTTGTCTCTCTCTGGCCTCTCTAGTCTCTCTCTGGCCTCTCTAGTCTCTCTCTGGCCTCTCTAGTCTCTCTCTAGTCTCTCTCTGGCCTCTCTTTAGTCTCTCTCTAGTCTCTCTCTAGTCTCTCTCTAGTCTCTCTCTGGCCTCTCTTTAGTCTCTCTCTAGTCTCTCTCTAGTCTCTCTCTAGTCTCTGTAGTCCCTCTCTAGTCCTCTAGTCTCTCTTTAGTCTCTCTCTTTAGTCTATATCTATTCTCTCTCTAGTCTCTCTCTAGTCTCTTCTGTCCTAGTCACTCCTCAGTTTCTAGTCTCACTCTCTAGATTTCTTCCACGATGTCGTTAAGCAGTTTTATAAAACCATCGCTCACAATCCGAGTGTTCATCAGGTGGGCTTCGGCTTCATCGCGTCGCACGTCGACATAGTAGCGCTGTTGAACCAGTGGCCGGAGCCGCGGCGCCTCCGGCTGCTTTGCCGGCGACTGGCCGGTTCCAGCGCTGAAACTGCCGCCCAACTGCTCCGGCCGTCCCGGCAGAGTCGCGCTGGTGAAATCGGTGCCGCCTCCGCTGCAGCCGCCGAACGAAGAAGGACCAAACGAGGAGTTTCGCCGCGGCATGGGCGGCCTACCGCCGCCGTTGCTGATTTCGGGAGCTGTCGGTACCCGCGCTGGCGGCGACTGAAGATGCTGAGGGTACGGCAGGTGAGAATTGCCAATGCCGGGAGACGGCTGCGATCTGTGTGCTCCGATGCTGAAATTTATTGAGTAGTTAAGTTAATTGAGTCAGTAATCTCCAGTGTTGACACTGCAGTAGGGCTCGGATGGGACGGCGGAATTTGACTGCAGGCTACGGAGCAATGTCTTATCATGCATGGCTTTTAGCTATTTTTTACCTGAAACAGTTACAGTCAGGATGTCTGTGCCGCTATTTAGGATCAATGTCGGATTCTCGACATCGGATTCCGTGCGATTGACAATTGGCACATCATATGGATAAGTAGCCTGAATTTTACTGGAGGGATAACCCTGATGCTGTGCCTATGCAACAATTTACTTTTCCATAAGCCGAGTTTCTGTTCACTATCCATCAACTGTACACTTGCCTTTGCGAGTAGGGCTTGGCATTGATAATCAATCGAAACACAACTCCGTTGACACCTTGGATGACATTCTTAGTCAGGTAGTCCATCAGCTGAGACATAGAGTCGAACAGCTAAAAATGGATGGTACAATTATTCCTATATAGACTCAAGATAGAATAGCCAAATTACTCACAACACCGTGCTGAAGACACTCACCATTTCAATTTTAGCTTCACCCAAGAAAAACTGACCATTGCTGCTGCGCTGAATTTTCACGTGCTTCGTCTCGCCGCCGTGCAGGAACGAGATGCAGTAGGGACTGCCGCTTCCCGGCCGAACAATGTAGGCGCCTTCCTGCAATGTTTTTTTCACCGGGGGACTTGAAAGACTGAGCCCACAGACTGGGAGTACAGTTGTCCAACGGTTCCTAGCATCGATAAACATGTCCGGGATTTATCTGATTGCAGAAACCAACTGCAATCTGACACGTAGTAAGGTACGTACTCGTATGTACTGTCAACTCATTGGAGAGGAGACATCGTCCCCTGCTTATTGGCCGCCCCAAAGGGGGTCGGGGCACTACTCGTAGATTGCGAGTCCTATATACTAAAAATGAGTTGTCTGCATGCATATGGGTAGGTATGTGATGGATTTCAGAAAAAACGGCTCAACCGATTTAAAAGGTCAGCTCTGCCCTCATTGCAAACTCCATATAACCAACTTTTGGGGGCCTGTAACATTTACAAGAACTTGTCCGGCTTTGCTTCTTCTGGTTTCTTTAGGGATGTGCTCAAAAGAATAACTACAAATATGCTGAATAACTTGAATGATAGTAAAACCAGCCTTAGAATTATGCAGACGCGATTATACTTGACATTTTAGCTCGTAAAACCCAGAAGTCCTCGCCAAAAATACCATTTGAACCGCCTCCAGAGCCTCCAGGGCTTCAGTGCGCGTCAGGTTGCAGAAGTAGTCGTCAAGGAACTTTCTATCCTCAACTAAGCTGCCGCGAAAATCGCCATAAGTTGTCGAAGAGGGACGGAAAGTTGAG
Organism: Macrostomum lignano; assembly: GCA_002269645.1. Classification (NCBI taxonomy): domain Eukaryota; kingdom Metazoa; phylum Platyhelminthes; family Macrostomidae; genus Macrostomum; species Macrostomum lignano. The sequence goes on from NIVC01000019.1 coordinate 312,566, forward strand.
CCGCCCGTAGGCTGCGGAGACGGCTGCTCGGGCGATTCGTCTGCGAACTCAGGCGGCGGTGGAGGCAAATCTGCGAAGTCGGAGTCGCCGAAGTCGCCGAACATTTTTGGCAAGCTGTTGGGCAGCTCTGCGAGCGCGTGCGAAAATTCAACCAGATATTGAAAACAATGCTGCTTTGGCTTCGCTGCGAGTGGCAAAACGTTTATGTTAGAAGAATTGGCACACCAAACTGTATGTTAGGCTGGATTCTGCGTAAACATGGATAGACATGATTCTAAAAACTCTAGCCTGTCAGTTGTGCATGCAGGGGTGTACTTCGATCCATATCTGGTAAACATTGGTAGCCATTAGTGTGTTTCAATTCAACCGCAGGATTTCAAGCGCAGATGCTGAGGCTGGTTTGGACCGTGCCAACCTGCATTTCTGCTTCGACTGATGTGCGTTTGCTTGAAATGTGTGATTTTTAATCGCATTTACGACAATTCGCGGCTGAACTGGCAGCGAAGTCCGGTTCTGAAAGCCAGTTTCTGAAAGCTTAATTTAGCTTGAAACCTGAACTTCCAAACAGCGAGTAAATTTAATAAAATTTGCACTGCATTTTCGTCCGCCTAATCTGTCAAGATAATCATTTTATACCTAAAACGATTCATGAATCGCCTGAGTCTCATACCCATAGTCTCATCAATGACCACTAGAAGTTACCACTTCTAGAAGAAGATGAACATCTAGTGGTCCTTGACAGATCCGCATTAAAAATTATACAAAATAACTATGATTAATAGTCTCTTATTGTATTTAAGGTTTGTAGGCTCATGCATTTGCAATGGAAGATGTCATTTATTTTGACATACATTGGGCTAATCAAGGTATATTTTACTATAGAAGCAAATATTGCTCCGAGACAATCAAAAAGTTTGTTTGCTTGTTTGCTCGGGGTGGGCTGCGGGCTGTGACTTTCTCATTGTCAGGTAGTTGACACACGTTGTCCTGAGGGTTGGCTCTTCTGAGGTGCATCGAGTGGCATTCGAACCAACCAGAGGAACTTTTGGGCGAGAGCCAAATGCCCGAATCTGTTTCTGTTTTGCAGGTAGTAAATAGAACTTTGTTGTCTCAAAGACAAAGAAAGTACAAGTACGCATGCACTAGCCCCAACCACTGCTCTCAAACATCTGTCACTCTACAGTATATTAAGTTCAGCAACGAGGCGCCTCCCGTGCAGCAGTCGCAGCCGCCACTTCCTCACATCTGCCTTCACGCCGCTGTCGTTCTTCCTCTCGTTGAGGTGCGCGAACACGTGATAGGCGTGCGACTCGGCTGGGTCCAGCGGTGGGTTGGCGAAGCCGTGCTGCTCAAAGCGGCGACACTCGTCCTCGAACTCGACGCTGTTGAACAGCCGGTCCAACGGGCTTCGGGTGCACAGGAAGCGGAAGCGGGCTCTCAACTCAAGCGTGCTGTTGTCGTAGAACGGTAGGAACTGCACTGGCGGGGGCAGGTGCGGACACCAAGGTCCGGGACAGCCTTCATCTTGATGCGCCTGCGGATGCACAAGAGGTGAGCAAAGAAAGCGGTCTCACTGTCTCAAGGTTAACCCTAAAACACACCTGAGCAATTAGTGATTACCTGCTGAAACATGAGCGCGGCCTCCGTGAGCGGCACCGGTCCCGTCATCACGACGGCAAGCAAGGTGCTTCGTCTCGGCTTCTTGCCGGCCAGAGTCTGTTGCAGCCGGTGCAGGTAGAACATCCAGAACGGATGCTGCGGAGCGCTGTACATGATAGCGTTGCTCACCAACCGGCGCATGTGGAAGTGGTTCAGCGCGTGCAGGTAGGGCTCCAGCGGCAAGATCAAAGCGTGTTTGGCGGCCTGCCGGTCCGCCCGGCTTAGGCAGCCGGTGTCGAGGTCGGCGTACCAGCCACCCATGGCGTGCAGCACGAAGGCTCTGGCGGCGTCCGATCGCTCCATGTAGTTGGACAGCTGTCGGTAGTACATGTCCTGCCAGGCTGGGTAGCGGCTACTGATCAGCAGGTCGATCTCTACGTCCGTCCAGAAATACATTTGGTAGTCCGGGTACACCTTTCTGTATGGCGCATGGGTGCATGAAGTTCAAATTGCAGCACGAGAGTATGCTTATTATTTTTAGCTGTGTTTGTAATTCTAAGGCTGTGAAGCATGGTAAGCTTTTTGAGAAGGTTCATGCACGTGACAATTATTTAAAGTCATGTGTGACAAACAAGATAAAAAATCTGTCGTGTCAGCCAAGGACTCTACTTGTGTATCTTAGGCTAAGCAATGACCACACTGCTCTGGTGATTGCTGAAGCACGCATTAGCTTGAGGTGTTGTCTTGGCTTCCCCAATCCGAGTCAGAAAGGGGGCTCTCGCATCCCTCAGGAGCAGCTCGGGGTAGCGCGTCGTTCGTCCTTGGCCTCGTCTTCGCGGGCCCTCCGCCGTCCATAACAGCAGGTCATGTAACAGGGCTCGCGGTAGCGACTCTCCGACAGAGTAACTTAACCAGCCAGCTTGAATCGCTCAATTTGCTGACTTTTTTTGAGAATTTCGGCCCAAAAGTGTGCGTTCTGACACCTCCCCCGTTGTGGCCACTCGTGGCCGGCGAGTGGTGTATTTGTTGTAGTTGTTGTTGTTATTGTTTGTTGTTGTTGTTGTTGGTGGTGGTGGTGGTGGTGGTGGCGGTGGTGGTGTTGGTGGTGGTGGCGGTGGTGGTGGTGGTGGTGGTGGTGGTGGTGCTGTTGGTGGTATTGTTTCAGATGGAAAGCATCACATTGTTCCTCTAGATCTTGCAGTTACAGTGACTCGATTACACTAGCCAAATAGAGTAAACTTACCTCCAAGAAGAGAGCAGTGACTTGAAGTGCGCGTCAACCTGAAAGCTCTTGTACATGAAGTGAATTTTCTTCACCACAGGTGGAGCGACGTCCCTTGCAGAGCTGCCAAAATGAAGTTGGAGCGAAAAATGCGTTGAGATTTCGCTTCTCTCCATCAGCGACAGCCTCACCTCCTGATGCAGAGCAACGAGGCTGCTGCGCCCATCATCAATGCGAATTTGACTCTTAATCAGCATCATGACAGCGCAGGAAAGCAGGACTAAGGAGAACAGCAGGGCGGATAAGTGGAAGTGCCACAACCGGTAGGCCAATAAGGAGGAATTTAAACGGATCAAGAGACTGCTCAGATTGGTTCTCGAAGTCTCGGAGGCCGATCGCATGGCGAGTGCCTTGAGCTCTTTGACAGTAAGTACAATGTGAGCTATCGATTTTGATTTGACCACTTGTGCAGTTGGTAACTCAGTGGCTGAGCGACCCTGCAGTGAAGTCTTCTCCTCCAAATATATATATACTCGTAAAGCTGTCCGATTTGAACTAAATGAAACTCAAACTGTTCTCATGCAACCAGCACGTGGGTCTACAAATCTGGGTTGCAACTTGCAAGCACTGCTTGCAGGCACGTTGTCTACGAGTTATTATTTAAATTGCCAGGGTAAACATGCTCAATTGTTTGGCATCGGCTCGGGGAGAGTAGCACACTTTATCGCCAAAGCTACTCGAACTACGCACAACCTATTAGCTCTCTGAGACTGTCTCCTCTTCTCTCACCACCATTTGCCATTCTCTTCGGTGCGAAAAGAGTTGCAAAGCTGGGCGGCATGAAGAAAAAGAGAAAGTTTTTTTCTTGCAAGAAAATGAGAATTTTTTTGCGTTTTAATGATAATAGAAAATGAATTAAGTGAGCAAAGATCGCACTTTTTCTTGCTAGAAAGTCTTGGAAATCGAGAGAAATTTGCTCATGCCTTTTAAAGATGGTATCTTGACTTTCCAGAAAATCATCTTTATATGAACATCGTTTCTATTTTCTTAGCTTTGAAAGAATTTCTGTTAAGATTTTCTCAGCTTTTAATCATGTCGGATTGGGTGACAAATAAATGCATATTTACTGGCAAAGACAAATATAGGCAAAGCTATTACTATAAATAGCTTTTTATTAACCCATGAAGCAGTGGTCATGCCAACAATTGCCTCACAAATACTCGTAGGTAGAAGTTAATTTAGCCGCGTAGCTTCTTTCTTCCGGGGGGGGGGCTACAAATTTTGCCATCGTGCCTCACTGCCTGCATTTTAGAGTTAATGGTAGCCTATTTTCAGATACGAGCCTGCACACCTGGCCTTTTTATTGATTAGGAAAGTCTGCAGCGATCGGTCATCGCCAGGCCTGAATGAAGGCATTTTTGCCAACACCTAATGCCGGTAAATTTCTTGTACTGTATGCAGGTCAGAATTGAAGAAATCAAAGCACATCTTACAGCTCAGCTATACCATCAGTAGGAATCACAGATACTAAAATAACTACATGTAGATGGGCTACTGAGGCACGTCGCATATACTAAGTAAAACAGCTTTCTACTTTCAGTTCAGTAGCAAAGAAGAATACATAAGCTATTTTATAAAAGTAAAGGCAGCTGAAATGACTTTGATAAGTTTAGAAGCCCAACAAGCTTGCAGGCGTAAACAACTTGCTAATTGGTTCAGCAGTAATGTACATTAGCCAGTCCACTGAAATGTACATGGCTGCTTTAGGCTGGAATTCCGAGAAAGGCAATAAAAATTGGGGCAGGTCGGGGGGGGGGGGTAGTGTGGAAAAACGCGGTTGGAGCGAGGGTTTACGCTAAGGGGGCAAGAGCCAATAAATTGAGCCTTTGCTTTTAAAATACATTAAAAAGCTCTGTTTAACTTACTACTGAACTGAAAGTAGCTCACACGCAAATGTGCGGAGTGGCCCATCTAGTTATTCTAGTATCTGTGATGGTAATGAAGAACGGTGATTGTGTTAGTGTCAGGACTAATTTTGAAAATAATACGAGCGTGCCATATTGAGTGACAGGATGCCATATTGAGTGACAGGATGCCATATTGAGTGACAGGATGCCATATTGAGTGACAGAATGCCATATTGAGTGACAGGATGCCATATTGAGGATAATTAGAGTTTTCGTAGGAAGCGCCTCAAATTATAATTTTGAAACACTACTAAAAGTAGTCTAAATTTGAAAAAACCGCTCAGCGCAAGAATTAGTTGACAAAAACGGTTGCAGCCAATGATGAAGCGGCCTTTTCTATTGGCGAATTGAGGCGTCCGTTGCCAAGCCAGGAGAATTAGTCCTGATTTCGCCAGTTAGGCAAACTTGCGAAAAATAAAGCCCCTTCGCTGCTTCAACCTATCTGCAGATCGAGCTTTATTATTAAACCACTGACGGCCAACTGGGTTTCATCCGCGATCATGCAGTCTATCAAGTGCGTGGTTGTCGGCGACGGAGCGGTGGGCAAGACCTGCCTGTTGATCTCGTACGCCACCAACCAGTTCCCGGACGAGTACATTCCCACCGTGTTCGACACCTACAGCGCCAATGTCATGGTGCAGCAGAAGTCTGTCAACCTGTGCCTGTGGGACACCGCTGGTGAGATTGCAGTGAAGTATTGGTTGTCGGTGGCGTGACTGAAGTTAAAGGTAGATAGGGGAAGCGAGAGGGAGAGTCAGGGAAAGGTGAGAGTAGAGAGGGAAGTGGTAAGAGTAGAAGGAAAGTGGAGATGCAAGTAGAGAGAAGAGAAGGTGAGATTAGAGAGAAGGGGAGGTGAGAGTAGAGAGAGCCAGAGGGGGTGAGAGTAGAGAGAGGGGGAGGTGAGATTAGAGCCAGTGGAATGTGAGAGTAGAGAGAGGGGAGGTGAGATTAGAGCCAGTGGAATGTGAGAGTAGAGAGAGGGGAGGTGAGATTAGAGCCAGTGGAATGTGAGAGTAGAGAGAGGGGGAGGTGAGATTAGAGCCAGTGGAATGTGAGAGTAGAGAGAGGGGAGGTGAGAGTAGAGCCAGTGGAATGTGAGAGTAGAGAGAAGGGGAAGGTGAGAGTAGAGCCAGAGGGGGTGAGAGTAGAGAGAAGGGGAAGGTGAGAGTAGAGCCAGAGGGGGTGAGAGTAGAGAGAAGGGGAAGGTGAGAGTAGAGCCAGTGGAATGTGAGAGTAGAGCCAGCTTTGAGTAGGAGCGTAAAAGTATAATGTTATATCTAGAGAACTTAGTATAAGGCTTTATAGTACATTTATATCGAAGCATTGAATTTGTGAATCTATGTAATTGAGTACGTCATTGATTAATAATTTAAGAGGAAGCAGCATTTTAACGGCACAAATAAACAATAGTCAGAGGTCTACTATACTGCCTATGCTCTGTTTCTTGCAGAAGATGAAACTTTTTACGATTAGGAGATAAACACGTTTGGCGAGATAGGGGATCCAGTTGGGAATCAATTGGACTGCAAGGTGTCCGCCAGCAAGCTGGTCAAACACCGGAATAGAACGACAGATTAAAAATGCACTTTTTGTTCGTCTGTAGCTGTGGGTGTCTTTCGTCGGGCGAGGGCATGGACTTCTAATAGCAACACCTGAACTGGAGTCAAAGTCAAACGAGGAAGCAGACTTTCAGAAGATTTTACTTTTTATTCGTTCTAATTCTCTAAAACCTGCAATATCGCTTTAATTCGATAGAGGTTTCCAATCCAGATATGTTTTGCTTCCAAGAAGAATCGCAGTCCATGCGCGCGTGCAAGACCGGGCCAAAGGAAACGCCTCAGAGATCTTTGGTGCGGGCAACATCTGCCGCTAGCCTAGCTGACGCGCTTGCACTCGCGGGGGTGCTGGTGTGGCCCAAGGCTTGGAAGCAATTGAACTGGCGGGGGGGTCCGGGCCGCCTCTCGCCTTCTGCATGACTATTAAATTCAAGTCAGGCGGGCCCTGCATGTCTTTTTTTAGCCATGGGGGGTGGGGGCGCACGGGATTAAGGATAAGCGGGCCGAGTTGGGGGGCTAAGCTGGGGGAGGGGGGAAGGGCAGGGAAAGGCTGAGGCTTTCCAGTTCTGGCTCGATGCCAATGGGAAATATGAGGATCTGAAGATTAGAGCTAGAGAAGGTCAGCCCCGATTATTATTGAGCTCGATTATTAATATTATTAATTATTAAGAGCTTGATTGCGAGCTTGTCCGATTGTGTGCGGATCGTGCAAACTCAAGGCTGCCTATGCAAGCAATGAACTCTGCATCAGTAGGTAGGCTGACCTGGCAAAGGACTGCCGGGAGTTTACCTTTTGTCAAGAGTTCCTAGCATTTCTCGTAATTCATTATTGAGTCCAGCTGCAAGGTGGAGACTGTGGAGTAGAGAGAGCTACATGCATATGGCGAACACCGAAAAACCCACCTGAACCGGAAGGGCAATATATTTTCCATTGGATATTTGTACTTTAGATACCAGTATCAGATGCGTGTTGATGTCAAATAGATTCGTAGAAATGACACGAAGATTCAATCTAGCCTAGTGGGCTTGTAGCCCAGTGGTTGGAGCGTCGATATCACGACTGAAAGGTCGGGGTTCAATTCTCGACCCACTCGAAACAATTTGCGTCCTTGAGCAAGGCACTTTACATTGCTTCAGTTCACGCAGCTGTAAAATGAGTGCCAAAATAAATGACCGCCCAGTCCTTGGACTGAACAGCCGTACGCAGCCTTCAGATGCGCCGCATAATAGCTGCGGCTGAGCTGTCGGTTGCACATCTGCCCATTAGCGCAGATGTAATAAAAATTGATCTCTAGGAGTGATCTCTCACTAGTTTCAAGAGAGATCTCTAGTAGATTCAGGGTGATCTCATCGAGATTTGGAAAGATCTCTGAGAGATTCGCAGAGAGATCTCAATGAGATTATGGGAAAAAGCACATTAAGATCTGTGGAGGTCTCAAAGAGGTTCGATAAGATCCAAGGCAGATTCAGAGAGATCTCAGTACCACACTGTTCATCACACGTTTCAACCTCGGGATCCAGGTCAGGAAGAGTACGACCAGTTGCGGATTCTGAGCTATCCGCAGACCGACGTGATGATCATCTGCTTCTCGCTGGACAACCCGGTCAGCTGTGACAATGTCCGCTCCAAGTGGGTGCCGGAGGTCCGACACTACGCGCCGAACACCCCGATCCTGCTGGTGGGCACCAAGCGCGACCTCAGGGAAGACCCAGCTACAGTGGAACGGCTGAAGGCCAAGAATCGGAGCCCTGTGTCGACACTGAAGGTGAGTTTTTAGATTGTACAGGTGGTGGTGCACAATGAATTTGCATTAATTTGGTTAAATTATCGTTCGACGGATGCATGACCTAATGAGTCAAATGCTGGTGAAGATATGTTTACCAAAGTAGCGGAGCTTTTGTCTATGGTAGCAAGCCTACACTGCAGCAGTTTATTTGGTTGATCATGAGCTACAATGTGGTACAAGGTGACGTCAAAAATGCAATCTGCTTACATCTAACTATGAGCATTTTAGCCTGGTCGAAAGAAGCCCTTGGCGTTCGTTCGACAGTCTTAGCACATAGTCCACGATTCTTGGGCTAATCTTGATCCTTCACAGCCGTTGCAAATGAAGCATTACTTTCGTCCGCACTGCTTGTGACATGAAAATCTACGGGTGAAACTTTAAAGCCGTTATGGACCAAATTGAATTCTGCAGTGCCAAGCCTCGCTATTATAGACAAAAGCTCCGTTTCTTTGGCAAACATATTCAATATCTTGGATTAAATTAAATTCAATGCGTAAGCCTAAATGGGCTTGACAAAAGTGCACCTTTTACTTACAAAGTTTCAGCTAAAGTACACACCTGAATAATGCTATAAAAACTAGGGCACGGCTCTGGCAAAGGAGGTCCGAGCCGTCCGCTACCTCGAATGCTCCTCCAAGCTGCAGCACGAGGTCAAGGCCGTGTTCGATGAGGCCATTCGAATCGTGCTGACGCCCGGCCCGCAGAAGAAGGAGCAAAGAAAGAAGGACTGCGCCATGCTGTAGCTCTGGTCCGAAGCTGCCTTCGTGCAGATTGGCCACCTCCGCTTCCGCCCAGCAACACTGTTTTTTTCCGCTCTGTGTTATGAAAGATTTTTTTGGACAAAAGCGCAATTTTCATGGCATTAATTGCAGTTTTTGGCGCAGGCGGCACCTGTTGCTTTCAGAAGCATCTGCTACTGCTGCTGCCGTGTAAGGGTTGAAAGACAAGCTGCAATGCTAAACTGCAATTCTTTAACCTTTTTCACTTCCTATGTCGCTATTTTATATCAATAGTTAGTTGTTAAGGAAAGCTTTTTCAAGAATTATTCTCAAGCTTATTTTATTCTAAAAAGTGTCCTATTGGGAATTAGGGACCAAGGGTCAGACCAGGGTTTGTTTGACTGCAATTTAATTTTTATGTAAGGCAGAACTCGTCGATAACGTCTTCATGTGGCAAAAAATGAGACAAAACGCGATACTTTAAATTTGGCAATAGTTGCTTATAATTACGACAAGCATATTTATTCCTCGTTGCTGTATTGTACTTGTAAATATCAAAATTTTGAATATTACAGAAAAAATGATGTAGAAGCAACTATATGATGTACTTGTAAAATATGATTAATAACTATACGCCCTATTTATGGCTAGTCTGTAATAATCAATCCGGCAAAAAATCAAAAACAGAACTTCTTCATGAACTTTGTAAACTGACTTGGTGTTTCAAGATTGATAATTTTGTCAGCGGAATTATGAACCGGTACCAGGCGATTAGTGGGCATGGAGGCCTGGGGATGGGGGATGGCGCCTGCGCACCTGGTCCAGGCCAGCAGCCTCTTGTTGAAGGCGCCATAATTAGTTTGCCTTTCTTTCAACTCTCCACACTGTGAGGCTTCGCTGACCGCCAGACTAAAGGAACTATAACCCGACGGATGAGTCAGCACTGCTGGCCGAACTGTGCTCGTTCAGGGACTTCTGGGAACATCCCTGGACTGGAAAGGAAGCTTTTTAAGCACTGTTGAAGAGAGATCGACTCAAAATTTGGGGCTCGAGTAGAAAACTTTTCCCGGAGCTTGTCGCGACTGGCGATATTCTCGTCAACAAGGAAAACCCTGAGGCTCAGCGCATGTACGCATCCATGCTTGTGCACAGGTAGACATGTCTGCTTGCCTCCTTGTTGGCTGGGAGTTGACTTTTTCAAAAAATAATTGTAAGTCCTTTAATAACTTTTGATTAAACTAACGTAATTAACTTTATTAAGTACTAAAGTACTACTTATTTATTAACTTAAGTAGTCTATTAAAACCAAATCCCGTAAGACCTTATAGTCTCACTTATCTCAGTTTGTAATTCAGATAAAGTATTTATTCATGAACCACGGATTCCGTCTAAAACGTGGGCTTCCAGTCCAGACTGTAGTAGTCTACGGAGTCCATGGCTTCACTGACAAATCCTGTCCATGAGGTGTTAGTTCGCTGGTCCTGTTTCTACAAGTTTTGCGACTAAACCAGCCAAAGAACTTTTTCAGCAGCTAGCGGACCAGTCAGTCAGTCAGTCAGTCCCGTTATCAGCTGTCTGGAAATCTTACGCCGCCTGTCCTTCTTTCTGTGAGGCAGCGGAGCTTTAATTGATCCTCGCTGTTTGGGAAGTCTTTCACGGCTCTAACAGACCATATTTACAGTCAGTGCAGCAAATTTCACTATTTTTTTACATGCATCAGTGGCGTACGAGCGGGGATCAAGCGCCAAAAAAGTGGGATTCACTGTCACTCCCAGGGGCACCATATTTGGCCGTCGTGGGAGTGTGACAATTGGGGTGTCTCGGGGCTGACAATTGGGGTGTCTCGGGGCTGATCATTGGGGTGTCTCGGGGCCGACAATTGGGGTGTCTCGGGGCTGACAATTGGGGTGTCTCGGGACTGACAATTGGGGTGTCTCGGGGCTGACAATTGGGGTGTCTCGGGGCTGATCATTGGGGTGTCTCGGGGCCGACAATTGGGGTGTCTCGGGGCTGACAATTGGGGTGTCTCGGGACTGACAATTGGGGTGTCTCGGGGCTGACAGTTGGGGTGTCTCGGGACTGACAATTGGGGTGTCTCGGGACTGACCATTGGGGTGTCTCGGGACTGACAATTGGGGTGTCTCGGGACTGACAATTGGGGTGTCTCGGGACTGACAATTGGGGTGTCTCGGGGCTGACAGTTGGGGTGTCTCGGGACTGACAATTGGGGTGTCTCGGGTCTGACAATTTCCAGTGTCCGGGGGCTGACAATTCCAGTGTCTGGGGGCTGAAAATTGCCAGTGTCCGGGGGCTGACAATTCCAGTGTCTGGGGGCTGACAATTCCAGTGTCTGGGGGCTGACAATTCCAGTGTCTGGGGGCTGACAACTCCAGTGTCTGGGGGCTGACAATTCCAGTGTCTGGGGGCTGACAACTCCAGTGTCTGGAGGCTGACAACTCCAGTGTCTGGGGGCTGACAATTCCAGTGTCTGGGGGCTGACAACTCCAGTGTCTGGGGGCTGACAACTCCAGTGTCTGGGGCTGACAATTCCAGTGTCTGGGGCTGACAATTCCAGTGTCTGGGGCTGACAATTCCAGTGTCTGGGGGCTGACAATTCCAGTGTCTGGGGGCTGACAACTCCAGTGTCTGGGGGCTGACAACTCCAGTGTCTGGGGCTGACAATTCCAGTGTCTGGGGCTGACAATTCCAGTGTCTGGGGCTGACAATTCCAGTGTCTGGGGCTGACAATTCCAGTGTCTGGGGCTGACAATTCCAGTGTCTGGGGCTGACAACTCCAGTGTCTGGGGGCTGACAATTCCAGTGTCTGGGGCTGACAATTCCAGTGTCTGGGGCTGACAATTCCAGTGTCTGGGGCTGACAATTCCAGTGTCTGGGGCTGACAATTCCAGTGTCTGGGGGCTGACAACTCAAGTGTCTGGGGCTGACAATTCCAGTGTCTGGGGCTGACAACTCCAGTGTCTGGGGGCTGACAACTCCAGTGTCTGGAGGCTGACAACTCCAGTGTCTGGGGGCTGACAATTCCAGTGTCTGGGGGCTGACAACTCCAGTGTCTGGGGGCTGACAACTCCAGTGTCTGGGGCTGACAATTCCAGTGTCTGGGGCTGACAATTCCAGTGTCTGGAGGCTGACAATTCCAGTGTCTGGGGGCTGACAATTCCAGTGTCTGGGGGCTGACAACTCCAGTGTCTGGGGCTGACAATTCCAGTGTCTGGGGCTGACAATTCCAGTGTCTGGGGCTGACAATTCCAGTGTCTGGGGGCTGACAACTCCAGTGTCTGGGGCTGACAATTCCAGTGTCTGGGGCTGACAACTCCAGTGTCTGGGGGCTGACAATTCCAGTGTCTGGGGCTGACAATTCCAGTGTCTGGGGGCTGACAATTCCAGTGTCTGGGGGCTGACAACTCCAGTGTCTGGGGCTGACAATTCCAGTGTCTGGGGCTGACAACTCCAGTGTCTGGGGCTGACAATTCCAGTGTCTCGGGGCTGAAAATTTCAGTGTCTGGGGCACTAAATCCACTGTTGGCTGCTGTCACTGCAAAAGCTCCGGTTTTCGCTCGGTCCAAGCCCCACACTCGGTGGGCTTTAAGCGGCGACAGGATGTCCGAAAAAATCCCCGTTCCCGGGCTAAAGCGGGCCCACCTGTATTGCAGGCAGCAGTCTGGCTGCACTCGTAAGTCATCGCGAATCCCCTGGTTCATTCAGACGGAGGCCGCATATCGACGAGTCTGCACTGCAGAGAATTACTGCACACCCGGCCCAGCTAGTTGCTATGGGCCTTCGTAGTTGTTGCTTGTTTTTCACTTTCAGGTCGCACAGACTGCACAGCCAGCCCCATAGCTATGCACTTTTGCTGCCGGGGGTAAGCAGATATTTTCCTGGATAGTCGATGAATTCTGTAAACAGAATTTCTGCACAAGATCGGATATCCAAGTCGAACCAATGTTTTATCGAAGCCCCTTGAGATTGAAGAGTATGGTCTTTTATTCACTTTACGACTGCTGGCTAACATCTCTAAATATCTGTTTATCTATCTATCTATCTATCTATCTATCTATCTATCTATCTATCTATCTATCTATCTATCTATCTATCTATCAATTAATCTATCTATCTATCTATCTATCTATCTATCTATCTATCTATCTATCTATCTATCTATCTATCTATCTATCAATTAATCTATCTATCTATCTATCTATCTATCTATCTATATGTCTATCTATCTAACTATCTATCTATCTATCTATCTATCTATCTATCTATCTATCTATCTATCTATCTATCTATCTATCTATCTATCTATCTATCTATCCATCTATCTATCTATCTATCTATCTATCTATCTATCTATCTATCTATCAATTAATCTATCTATCTATCTATCTATCTATCTATCTATATGTCTATCTATCTATCTATCTATCTATCTATCTATCTATCTATCTATTTATCTATCTATCTATCTATCTATCTATCTATCTATCTATCTATCTATCTATCTATCTATCTATCTATCTATCTATCTATCTATCTATCTATCTATCTATCTATCTATCTATCTATCTATCTATCTATCTATCTATCTATCTATCTATCCATCTATCTATCTATCTATCTATCTATCTATCTATCTATCAATTAATCTATCTATCTATCTATCTATCTATCTATCTATATGTCTATCTATCTATCTATCTATCTATCTATCTATCTATCTATCTATTTATCTATCTATCTATCTATCTATCTATCTATCTATCTATCTATCTATCTATCTATCTATCTATCTATCTATCTATCTATCTATCTATCTATCTATCTATCTATCTATCTATCTATCTATCTATCTATCTATCTATCTATCTATCTATCTATCTATCTATCTATCTATCTATCTATCTATCTATCTATCTATCTATCTATCTATCTATCTATCCATCTATCTATCTATCTATCTATCTATCTATCTATCTATATGTCTATCTATCTATCTATCTATCTATCAATTAATCTATCTATCTATCTATCTATCTATCTATCTATCTATATGTCTATCTATCTATCTATCTATCTATCTATCTATCTATCTATCTATTTATCTATCTATCTATCTATCTATCTATCTATCTATCTATCTATCTATCTATCTATCTATTTATCTATCTATCTATCTATCTATCTATCTATCTATCTATCTATCTATCTATCTATCTATCTATCTATCCATCTATCTATCTATCTATCTATCTATCTATCTATCTATCTATCTATCTATCTATCTATCTATCTATCTATCTATCTATCTTAAACGAAACATTAACTAAAAGAAATAAAAATTGTACTCAAAGAATACTAATCGTAACTTTGCTATTTTAAATCAGAAAATTATGCTATTATTCATGCTATACTGACAGACAATTCAGAGTTTGCCGGTAGAATTGACCAAACTAATGCTTTACTGATACTACTGAATATTGTAGTAGTACGAAATGTCTATAATAAAAAACTGAACTAGATTTAAGCTGCTATGGCCTTCTAAAGATATATTTAATGTCAAATTTTAATGTCTATATTGTAGTCAACACTTACAGGTAGGTATTATATAAGCAATACTTGTAGCAAGTTGGACTATTTAATATATCTTCAAATTAGGGAGCCGAGAAATGACAAAAATTGTTTTGAAAATTCAATTCCAATTGAAACAGTAAAACTGGGTCGCAGTAAAACCTGTAAAATATTTTTTTCTCACAAGTTGGTGAAATTAAATCTTATATCAGAAGCAGACTGTTTGCCCGGTTTCCATTGCAAAAAAATAGGAGAGCATTGCAAACGGGGGGCAAGTAAGAGCGCATCCATCGCGTTTTTGAAGGCTGCATCGATAAGTTCTCGGGATGAAGTCTGAATGGAAGACGGCAACATGCCGGATGCAACTGTGAGCTTGAAACGGGATTTTGGAAAATTTAGATTTTTAGTATAATTTTTTCAATGGACACTCCGTCTTGGCTTTATGAAATTAGAATAGCATTTCTACTTGTCTACTTGATTTAGTAGAAAGTTTAGCGCTAACACAACAACATAGAAGAACGAAGTTGTTTGCAATGACTCTTTAGCGACTCTTTTTCACGACAACTTTTTCAACGGGGGTAAAGCTAGAAAGCTGAAAACTTCTCATCTTGCAAACACGCAGCTTCCTTTTATTCGAGTTTTTTAACCACGCAAGACGGCAAAATGTAGGTCAATCGCCGCTCCTGCCGGATGCGTCAGACTCGCCGGCAGCGGTTGTCACCGTCTCCGCTGTCGCCGCTTCATCCGGGCTGTTCAACTCGCTGGGATAGTCCAGCCACCTGTAGGCCCTAGAGATGAGCAGCAGGGACACCACCATGAGCTCCATCATGATGAGGAACACCAGCCAGGCCAGCCGCTGCAGGGTGCCGCCGATCAGGAGGCCCACCAGGATGGCCAGAGCGGACACGGACCTGAAGATGCCCTGCGCAATGTCCATCTCGCCGAGCGGCAGGCCTTTGCTGTACATGCTGTCGGGCAGGGCGATGGCGAACGGGATGCCGATCACGTGACCAACGATTCCGGTCAGCAGCAGGCCGATGTACAGCGACTTCTGGTGGTTGTTGATGAAGATCAGCGTGACGAAGCTCCAGAAGTACACTGCGATGAGGAAGGCGACGCCGAGAATCAACAGCAGCCGGTCAGGGAACTTCGAGGACAGGTAGCGGACCAGGAGGTACACGAATATGACTAGGATGCCTGCGCCCAGGTACACCAGGCTGGTGTTCTGCTCGTCCCAGTCAAAGTAGCGCTGAGCCACCGGTAACAGGACGGACTCGAGCGCCATCAGGCTAAAGTAGCTGGAGAAGGTGACGAACAGCATTGCGAAGGTGTCCGGCTTGAAGAACATGCGCACCTTGGCGGAGTTAAGCTGTCGAGTCAGCCGGTCGCACAGCCGGCGACAGCGGCCTCCCTCGCTGGCCTCCGTCGGCGGCAGCGACAGCGGCGGGTCGGCGGCGGCGGCATCGGCGGTGCTGAGATTCTCATTGGAGGCAGCGCGCGACGACTTGGCGCTGACGGTGGTCGGCTCGGCTGATTCGGCTGCCACCTGGCCGTCCGGCTGCATGCGGTCGTGGCTGATGTAGGGGTACACCACGATGACGGCCACCGTGTGCACAGCCCACAGCAAGGCCATGAGCAGCCCGGGCGTGTTGTACACGTTGATGACAAAGTTCTGCACCCGGTAGCGCACCGGATGAATTATCAACGTCAGGGCCGGGCCTGGTGGTTGCGGGGTGGTGGGAGTGGCGTTGTTGCCCAACTGACTGAAATTCTCTATGGACGGTTTTCCACGAGGTGCTCCTTCGTGGATTAAAGACTGGCTGCTGTACCGTTTCGGTGCAACGGTTGTAGATATATAAATAAAGCATGAGGCCCGCGAAGCCTCTCTATCCGGGCCTCGGGTCTTTTGAAACTTCAAAATACTTTGTAGCAATCCAGCCCGCTCAAGCTTTGTGCCTCTTCTCTGCTCTTTTCTCTCCTTTCTCCGGTGAGTCCGTAGCCCAGTAATGAAAACTAAGACCTGATCAAGAGGAGTAAGAACCCAGAGAGATGTCAGTCAGTTAGTTTGCAGTGAAGTCAGACTTGACAAAGTAGAAAAACTTAGAGAATGGTCCTGGTACTTTGTTAAAACCTTTTATATCGTATCAGCTACCAGTTTTGCTCTCCTCTCCTCTGCGGACTATGCTCTCACCCGCGATGAGTCCGAACTGTCGCACCAGCAGCAGGTACACAATAACGGAGGTGCGCTCTCTCTTGGTGGTCACTCGGACCACGTCAGCGTACAGCGGCGGCTCCGCTCCAGCTCCAGCGCCGGCCACGAATCGGCCCAGCAGGATGAGCCAGGGCTGGGAGGCGGCGAAGTAGATCAGGTTGCCCGCGATCTCCAGCTGATTGGCGATGATGATGAGCAGCTTCACGCGGAGCAGATTCCTGCGCGACAGCCAGCCGAACAGCGGGGTGCAGAACAGGGCGGACACGTTGAAGGCGGCCAGGGTGGCGCCGTAGAACTGCACGCTGGTCTTCAGGTCGAAGCGGGTGTACAGGTACAGCCAGAGTGTCGGCAGGATGATGGACCGCTCGACTCCGGTGAGCAGGCCCCAGAAGCCGCCGATGACGGTGACCTGTAAGGTGAATTGATTTGATTTCCAGTGACCCCAGGTGAGATTCCAGAAAGGTGTCTCAAACAATATTGATCAACACGTTTAAGACCGTTAAGACCGTATACTCAGCGATCTTCGATATGCCAACGACTAAAAACTCTTAAACCGGTGCTGGTGCGTTATGACTATGCTTATTATTACGCTACAAGTTGTACCCTTGGCTACAACCCTTGGCTACAGCCCCCTTGGCTACAACCCCCTTGGCTACAACCCCCTTGGCTACAACCCCCTTGGCTACAACCCTTTGGCTACAACCCCCTTGGCTACAACCCCCTTGGCTACAACCCCTAGGCTACAACCCCTTGGCTACAACCCCCTTGGCTACAACCCCTTGGCTACAACCCCCTTGGCTACACCACCTGTGCACAAAACACAGAAAGAAATGGATGTGCTAGCAAACCTTGGCCTTGGCTGACAACGGGAACTGACTGCGCAGCCACTCGCAGCAGTGCACCAGCTTTCGCACCGGCCGGTTGCTGGTGAGACCGGTGTTCTCTCCGCTGGGTTGCAGCTGCTGCTGCTGCTGCTGCTCATCACTGTTTGTCTGGCGTTGATACGGATGCGTCATCACCGCTGCCGATCGCTTAATTAAGGGATAATTGGGGATCCGTTACAGTAGATGACGTGTTTTGTGGTTTATTATCATCGCAATATTTTCAACATGATATTTTGCCTCACGTGTCCAGTTGACTTCATATGCAGTCTTTTTAAATAAAATCTTTTACATACTGGCGATTCTGGCCCACTGCACAGACTTCTGAGCATACAACAAGCGCAACCAATACTGTACTCCAGTGCGCACTCATACACACGCTCACATAGGGTGTACAGTCACAGGTACTGCTTCCTCCTCCGAGGCAACCTCAAGAGTGACATTTGCCCCTTTTGCGAATACGACAATAAAGATGCTCAGCACTTTCTTCCCCACGGAAGATCACGCTGCAAGTACGGACCGGCGGACCAACCTGACCGGCCACACACTTTTGCCTGTCTGCGGGCCTTCAAAGGCTAGCGGAATGGGCGACCCTCGCCTCGCCGCTGTGTCTACGCACCACCCTGCTGCTAAGTCAAGCCCTGACTTTCTACTTGTACCATGACCTTTGTGCCCGCTGGGCACTTATTCTTGCCGTTTAATGCCACAGACTAAATTTAAGCCCGCTTGCAGGAAAGAAATATCGAAATTAGCGGGCAGTTAATGACATTTAATGCCCGATTATTCTGTCCAACTTTGTCAAGGACACAAATGTCCATGGCACAATAATAACAATACCCATGCTTTGCGGGCGTTAATGAGAAATCCTCGGGCGCCATTAATGTACTATTGTCAGGTGTGCACACAAGCCCCAGATCGCTTAATCTCTGAGGTGCTCCGCCCTGCCTCCTTAGTTAACAACCTCTTGGGACTCGCTCACCTCCTTCACGCGCTTCGACAATGAGAAAAAGTTTCCAGCTACCAGCTGTTTGCCAGGCTTTTAGCAGAGTGCAGCTTAGGCCACTAACTCTGTTGAGCAGGCCCGAAGATCGCGCGATACCAGCAGCCTCAGTTAGCTGGGAAAGCCTCCCAAATTGACTGGCTGGAACCCCAGCATTAAAGTGTTTGTCGGGGGGAGTTTTTTAGAATAAAAAATGCTCCATCCCCCCTTGCGGACTCCCCAGAGGTCTGGTTAACTATCAGCAAATAGCATGCATGCTGGACCCACTGCCCAGCCTCACGGGGCCGCGATGGGGAGTTCCAGATGATGATGAAGTGGCAGAAGCTGGCTGTGTCCGGGATCCACCACCCCTCCATGTTGCATCCCCCAGCCCAGCAGTAGTGAGCGCGCACTGTGGCAGGCATGGAAAGCAATTTTAATAGCAGCTCCCAGAGCTTATATACGGATGGTCAATGATGGGGCATTATGAATTTTGACCCCCAACAAGCTCAGCTGCTCTGTTCTGCAGTGGAAGTTGGGCTGGCTGCTCGGAGCACCGGCGCGGAAGTCTGAAATTTTCAGCCGCTGTTGCCGATGCAGCTTCCCAGTTCCTATGGGAAATTTTCCCAATAAAGCCAGCTAAACCGCACCGCTAGCCTGCCCTGCTAATAAAAAGTTTGAATTTCAAACAAATTTAAGCCAACAAATAAGTGACTGATGCGATTTTCTGCTTTGTTCACGATTTCTTCATCTATGGAGTAGAAAACGCGCACGATACTACTGTCGCAGCAAAATGCATCTCCGAGATGAAAGGCTTCAGTACTTTAGCGCTAAATGAGCGCTGACAGACAGACAGACAGACAGACAGACAGACAGACAGACAGACAGACAGACAGACAGACAGACAGACAGACAGACAGACAGACAGACAGACAGACAGACAGACAGACAGACAGACAGACAGACAGACAGACAGACAGAGAGACAGACAGACAGACAGACAGACAGACAGACAGACAGACAGACAGACAGACAGACAGACAGACAGACAGACACTCTGACAGACAGACAGACAGACAGACAGACAGACACTAAGACAGACAGACAGACAGACAGACAGACAGACAGACAAACAGAGAGACAGACAGACAGACAGACAGACAGACAGACAGACAGACAGACAGCCAGAGAGACAGACAGACAGACAGACAGACAGACAGACAGACAGACAGACAGACAGACACTAAGACAGACAGACAGACAGACAGACAGACACTAAGACAGACAGACAGACAGACAGACAGACAGACAGACAGACAGACAGACAAATACTAGTAAGCAGAAATAAGACAGAAATAAGCAGAACCGAACCTACTCAGGTTGACTCAGTGAACAAGAAGGCTCACTCTGAGAAATTCATTTCCCGCAAGACACCAAAGCAGAAGTATTAATAAAGGCTTCGCAAATTCATTTAAGCCGGGTGCTCAATCTGCTAGAAAATTCTTTTATTTCATAACTATAAAAACTTGCATTTATTTTTAAGCCAGCGAATTGTGTACAGTTTACTGATTATTCGACGCTTCGAAACGCTGCTACTAAATGTGAATCAGATGGAGCGAGCGGATCAGACAGAGTACAGGGGAAGTACAAATGTCTGCACTTTTTTGCGTTAGCTACGCAAGCGATTTACACCTGGCTCCATGGTAAATTAATGAAGATTAGCTTGTGTTGATGATCCTATAGCATGATAAAGTTGATTTAGCTAAGCAAAAAATCAACTACTTATAGTAACTAACAATGTTTTAGTGAAAATATGCCTTTAATTATTTTTTAATTGTAGGTTAAGAATGAATCACTCCTTGCACCTGAGAAATGCTACCCCATCAGCATCTCGCTGCATTAGTTTAGTCAGCATCCAGCTGCATCAATCAGCATACAGCTGCATCAATCAGCATCCAGCTGCATCAATCAGCATCCAGCTGCATCAATCAGCATCCAGCTGCATCAATCAGCATACAGCTGCATCAATCAGCATACAGCTGCATCAATCAGCATCCAGCTGCATCAATCAGCATACAGCTGCATCAATCAGCATCCAGCTGCATCAATCAGCATCCAGCTGCATCAGTACTCCTCATCAGCTTCATCGCCGCCCACCAGCTGCTGCATTCGCAGCAGCCACTTCATCATCCAGCCTCATTTCAGTGTCCTCCGCTCCGCACGAAGACGAGCCGCCGTCATTTTCAAGCACGTCGTCAGCACTTGGGAAATTTTCTGTGGCGAGTTGGTCCTGACGCTGCCGCTGCAGCCCTTGCTGCTGCTCCAGCGGCTGCTCCTGTTGGCATTGCTGTTGCTGCTGCATGGGGTGCGGCTGGGTGACGTCATCAACGCAGCACTCGGCCGTGCTGGCGTAGGTGCACACGCTGGGCGGCCGGCTGCCAGCGTAAGAGGCAGACGAGTGCTGCTGGTGCAGCTGCTGCATCGAATGGTAGGAGACGTAGCCGTAGCGAGAGCCACCGGCCCCGGCAGCGGCCCCAGCCGGGTAGCAACCGAGCAGCTGGTGGCCCAGCATTGCCTGACGCGGCGGCGCTTGCAGGTAAAACTGCTGGTGCTGCGGCTGCTGGTGATGGTGCAAGCGCTGGTACTCCAGCTGGTGCGGTTGCTGCGGTTGGCGCTGGCGCTGCCAGCCGTGGTGATCCGGGAAGCGCTCGGGATAGTGCTGCGCCATCTGCACGGGGAAGACAACGGTGAGTGCGGACAGGAAGCCTCCTGCGCAGGCCAGGACGAAGGCCCAGCCCAGGTGGCAGTGACCTGCGGAGGGGAGTGCAGGCGATTCAGTTTTGGTATTTCAAAATGATTAAAAACGAGTTTTGTCAGAATAGTGTGAGACAATGAGACTCGTGATAGACTAAAAACCATTAAAATGGCACGACTCGGCTCATTGGTTTTATGAATCTATTTTATCATCTGTTACACACATTATTGTTACGCAGTCAGCTAATTAATGATAAAACATAAAAATATGAGCACTGGATCCGTCTCCTATCGAAAGCAATAACAATTTTTGTGCTGAAAAAATGAAAACTTCCTATCTCCTTAGTGTAATTTCTCGGGAAAACCGCCTCCTAAAATTTTTCCAAGAAACGAGGTTTCCCGTCCTTCAACTTGAGCAGTCCTTGGCCCTTGTTTTCGCTACGCTTGTGAAACTTGAACTTGTCTAAAAGGCCAGAGCTGAAGTCACGTGCGCCAGCTCATGGCAAACTCACAATTCCATGTGCAACGATGTAAATTTTCTAGCTTGTGAAAGTCATCCACTCGAGGACACACGTTTGAAATCCAAGTTCACTATCTGCCATGCGTAATTCCTTTGGTCAGAACTATGAGAGAATCGCTTCGAATTCGTTTCTCGCTACTCGCGTTAGTAGGCTTATTTTGTTATTATTAAGATCTTATTGTCCATGTTACAAAAGTTCTGAAGTTTAGAAGAGAATTTGTGTCAAAATTTCGAAACATTTTTGCTCAATTCTGCTGGCAGTGATGTTTCTTTCTCAACTAGTATGGACCATCCGCATGACGCATGTTTCTATATCTGGAACCCAATTGCATGACGTCATCGGTAGCCAATTGTCAATACTATGGCTTTCTGAGGACAATTAAATGTTTATCATTTGATAGGCAATAAAATAATAAAAACACTTTGTCCTTGATAAAAGTAAGTTCTAAGTAATGTTCTATATTTAGAACGCAATCAAGTGACGTCATTTTCTATTTTTAAACTACAATTTAGTATAACTCAAGGGATCAAATCGTAATGTTCTATATTTACAACACAATCAAATGATGTCATTTTCTATTTTGAATCCCAATTTAACTTACCTCAAAATATCTAAACACTCATACAAGAGTAAACTGGCTTCCCAAAAAAGGCCTAAAATGTCTTCTGTTCCAATATACAGACTGCTCTCTAACCAAACTTGTTATGCATGCCAAGTTAAGCGTGAACTGTTCAAAGAGAGGTCTTCTCGGGCTGGACAGGGGAGCCCCTGCTGGTTCGTCTTTTCATCAATTTTCTATGCGGGATTCTCCACCCGCTCTCCCCCTCCCCTATCTCTCCATCTCCATCACTCCATCCAGCTCCGCATCTACTGGCGCAATTTCCTTCGACTAACTCCCTAAATATCCCCACCAACCCCCCAGCAGCCCCACGCAGCTCTGAGGCGGTGCAGTCTGACTGCAAGCAGAACGCATTGGGGGGGGCACACGAGACTCATGGCCCTAAAGCGTCGAATTTTGCCGAATAGTCCAGAATGATGGAACGGGGTGAGAGAGAAACAGAGAGAGAGAGAGAGAGAGAGAGAGAGAGAGAGAGAGAGAGAGAGAGAGAGAGAGAGAGAGAGAGAGAGAGAGAGAGAGAGAGAGAGAGAGAGGAGATGCATGGGGGAAACACGAGTGAAGAAGATGTTCAGCTGTGCATGTGCGCCAGCCTGCAGTGCAGGTCCTGCATGCCATGCAACTGGGGGAGGGACAAGTTTTTCCGGAATCCAACGCATCACAGGCGGCACGCAACGCGTCCCTCTGCCTCTCCCCATCTCTCGCATGTGCCGATATCTTTCACCAGCCCCATCCTGCAGAGCGTGTTCGCGGAAAAAGTTTTACACAGCAGAAAGCGGAGAGCTTCGGTGCAAGGAAATTCCTCCTTCATAGTCCAGTCATCATGACTTCTCTGCAGCTTGCAGGCACGAAGGCATGCCATGAGCGGCAGAAGGCACGCACACACAGACACACAGAGACGCACAGAGACGGACACAGACAGACACAAAAGCAGACACAGTGATACACTGAGACAGAGACAAGACAGCGGGCAGACACGGAGACAGTCACAGAGACAAATAGAGACAGTCACGGAGACAGGCACAGAAGCAAACAGAGACGGTCACGGAGACAGGCACAGAAGCAAACAGAGACGGTCACGGAGACAGGCACAGAAGCAAACAGAGACGGTCACGGAGACAGGCACAGAAGCAAACAGAGACGGTCACGGAGACAGGCACAGAAGCAAACAGAGACGGTCACGGAGACAGGCACAGAGATAAATAGAGACAGTCACGGAGACAGGCACAGAGACAAATAGAGACAGTCACAGAGACAGGCACAGAGACAAATAGAGACAGTCACGGAGACAGGCACAGAGATAAATAGAGACAGTCACGGAGACAGGCACAGAGACAAATAGAGACAGTCACAGAGACAGGCACAGAGACAAATAGAGACAGTCACGGAGACAGTCAGAGACAGACAGACCAAACATTCTCTGCTATCCTCCTTTGCCCGCTATCCCTCCCCCCTCCCGCCCAAGATACGCTGTCATGAAATTTTCTCCGGATCGCAGCATCTGGTCGAAGCAGTGAGGGGGAACTGGGGCGGAGAGGGAGGGGAGGTAGAGCCCTCGAGAGTTCAAATCTGCAGTTTAATTGAAGCCAGAAAAACTGGCGGGTCGGTTTGGGGTTGAATGGAAGAATGGGGAAGACCAGCTAAACAGGCTTGCAGAGCGGCTCATAGACGCTCTGACTCTGAGTCAGAATATTGGAGTGGAAATAAACTGTTCGGAAGGGAATGAAATCGATTGCATCTGCCAGACTGGCAATCAACAGACAGACTGACAGGCAGATCCTGAGGCGTTAGGAAACTCAGAAAGTCAGCCAAAAGTAGTATAAAGAGAACAATTACTAGATACCACAGGCAGAAAAAAGACAGACAGACAGACAGAAACACAGACAGACATAAAGACAGACAGACAGACAGACAGACAGACAGACAGACAGACAGACAGACAGACAGACAGACAGACAGACAGACAGACAGACAGACAGACAGACAGACAGACAGACAGACAGACAGACAGACAGACAGACAGACAGACAGACAGACAGACAGACAGACAGACAGACAGACAGACACTCTGACAGACAGACAGACAGACAGACAGACAGACAGACACTAAGACAGACAGACAGACAGACAGACAGACAGACAGACAGACAGACAGACAGACAGACAGACAGACAGACAGACAGACAGACAGACAGACAGACAGACAGACAGACAGACAGACAGACAGACAGACAGACAGACAGACAGACAGACAGACAGACACTCTGACAGACAGACAGACAGACAGACAGACAGACAGACAGACACTAAGACAGACAGACAGACAGACAGACAGACAGACAGACAGACAGACAGACAGACAGACAGACAGACAGACAGACAGACAGACAGACAGACAGACAGACAGACATGTCTCACCTGCACTGAAGGCCCCAGCCGCCGGTCCGCACACCTGGCTGACTTCCGGATTCGACTGCCAGCCGGCCGGGTAGAGCAGGCAGGCGAGGATGATGCAGAAAGCTGCGTGATCAGTTTGGGGGGGGGGGTTGGCAGCGATCAGTCCAGCTCAGATGCGAATAATTGCAGTTCAGTCAAGCGGCAAGCGGCCCATCCCGTGAAGAAGGAAGCCAGACCTACTCGACTCGACAAGTGAAAGAATGGCGGCATCCGGAAGCTGAGCGGCAGAATTTGAAGCGGATGGCAGCTGCGGCCACTCAACACCTTTGTGGCTGCAGCGGGCGCTGATTGATGGCTAAATTAATTGCCATTGACGGCTGCTACTGCAGATGAAGGAGTCTGGGGGATGTGGAACAGCCAGGTAAGGCCAAGTCTGACACGGCTGCAGCCACTGTGCAAAATTCAATTTCTGCTTTGACAACAATTTTTTTGTCAAAACGAAATTTGCTCCAAAGGCTGGCAATGTTTTTCTAAGAAACAGCAGCTTTCCTGGCGGATTGAAGGCCGTGGGAAACAAGCCAGCTGGCCGGGCCTCTGGTCCGGCAGCAGCAGGAGCAGCAAGATGAGTGCCGCAGGTGGAAGCAAGTTTCCCGCTTAGGAAAAGTGCATCAAGAAGGGGGTGGGAGAGCCGGGCCGCTGTCTCCCAGCTGAGATGTTGCCAAGTGCTTGAGGGATCAAGCTTTGAAGGGGGGGAAATGGAGAGAGAGAATGGGGGAATTCGATTTGCCCCCCCCGCAGCGAAGCAAATCCGATCTCAAGTTTCGATATGTGTGGATGAGATGGAGCTGTGGGTGGTGAGGCTGGGAGCGCCAGCGACTGTTGCTCCTGGTGAGACCGCACTGTCTGTCTGACAGCTTTGACGCCAGTATCGACTGTGTGCGATGGAGAGCATACCAGATGCTGGCAGACTTGGCCAGTTTTGGATAAATAGATTATCTGCCGGATGTGGGAACCACCAACCCCGGGTGTGGGAAAACTTCCCTTGGTGTCGCCAATTAAAAAGCGCTCAAAGCATCTAAAAAACTCAGCTCGCACCCGCAGCCAGCTGTTCCGCTGAATCCCGAGCGCTCACATAGGGTGCACAACGGCCCCGACTCTCTAATTGTCAGGCGCAAATGGAAAAACTCCCTCTGCTCCACACTTTGTAGTTAAATAGCTTGTTATTAGCTAAAAGTACATTCTGTTCTGCTTCACAGGATAGCCAAGGGAGGTGAAATATTTTTGGCCATC
This sequence comes from Macrostomum lignano, assembly GCA_002269645.1. Taxonomy (NCBI): domain Eukaryota; kingdom Metazoa; phylum Platyhelminthes; family Macrostomidae; genus Macrostomum; species Macrostomum lignano. Next base: position 338,652 of record NIVC01000019.1, read on the forward strand.
AAGCCGCTGGCTGTGGGCTTGGAATTGGGTCAAAAATGACGGTTGGGAAAACTGACTGGGGATTAGAGTTTAGGGGGGATATTCCTCCGATTCCCGTCTGTTCGAGCTGTACTAAAGCTGAACTCGAGCTCAGTGCAGTGTAATTTGCCTTTAACTGTGGCTGCCTTGAAAACTTCAAACTGGCTACTAACCGCGCCCAACATCTGCTTAACTTGCATCTATTCAATTAATTGTTCATGAGTTCGTCCACTGGGCCTAATTGGACTAGAGTGAACAATGAGATTCTTCAATCTAAAGTAACCTGAGGCGTTTGAGCCGCTCAGTTCTCCGATTCAAAGCGGGACTCATTGAATGGGCCCTAGTGGACAGTGATTAATCACTGATGAGGCGCCGTGCTGGTCTCTGTGCACTACAATAGCAATCCATCCTTCAATATGCCCTCTCTTCCCCGATCCGGCTCTGATCCTAGAACGAGAAAGACGGACAGGCAAAAGAAAGTTCGAAGTCCAGATAGGAGCTTTACAAATCCTGACGGATATCCCAATTTTTAATCGCATCGCCCTTGTTTCCGCGTGGTTCTGCGCGTGTCCGGATCCCGCTGATTGCTGCATGAGGTCAGCCGGGCTGCGCAGATGAGGATGAAGTTGCGCGCAGAAGTTGGATCCTCTTTCCAAGAAATGTCTTCCCCCTGCAAACTAGGACTTCTGCCTCATACCTCTGGCATCGGGGTTTGCCTCTTGGCTGAAGGAACTGCAACAACTGGTCTGCAAGCAAAGGATGGCGAGCGCTTGTGAAGGACAGACCCGCGGGTGTATAGATAGATAGATAGATAGATAGATAGATAGATAGATAGATAGATAGATAGATAGATAGATAGATAGATAGATAGATAGATAGATAGATAGACAGACAGACAGACAGACAGACAGACAGACAGACAGACAGACAGACAGACACTAAGACAGACAGACAGACTGACAGACAGACAGATAGACAGACACACAGACAGACAGACAGACAGACAGACAGACAGACAGACAGACAGACAGACAGACAGAAAGACAGACAGACAGACAGATAGACATACAGACAGAAAGACAGACAGACAGACAGACAGACAGACAGACAGACAGACAGACAGACAGACAGACAGACAGACAGACAGACAGACAGACAGACAGACAGACAGACAGACAGACAGACAGACAGACAGACAGACAGACAGACAGACAGACAGACAGACAGACAGACAGACAGACAGACAGACAGACAGACAGACAGACAGACAGACAGACAGACAGACAGACAGACAGACAGACAGACAGACAGACAGACAGACAGAAGTCTTACCGCTCAGGCCCTGTGCGGCGGCGCACACGCCAATCACCTGGCGAATGCGCAGCACGGCCAGCCGGAAGCCGCTGAAGGCCAGAAAGAAGGTGAGCAGCAGCAGCAGGCAGCAGGCGGTGGACATGAGCACGAAGGCAGCCCGCCAGCACGGGCTGGGGATGTTCATGAAGTGCTGGTAGTGGCTGCAGTCCAGCGCCAGCTGAATGGTGCCATCGGGTGCCTGGGCGGGGTACACGCACAGTCTGAATAGGCCCAGGTCGCTGGTCTGCGGGACGGGCGGGTTGTCAAAATGAGACAGACGGCCCAGCCAGTCAGACGGTTGTAAAAGATAATTACTGGTCTCGCAAGTAGTTTTATAGACAATAGACAGTTAATTGATCATGAAATCATGACGTAATTGTTCCAATAATCATTAGAAAATTATACGAATAGACGCGAGTGTCGATTCACGAGAATTTTAAACCATTAAATTAATATTTATTATCAGAACATTAAATTGTTAGGTCATCTGATCATTAACCTATATGAGAATACAGTGTATCAAACTACTGGACCAATAAACCAATCCTGGTAGACCATTAGGCCATTTGACTATTGACTAAAGTAGTTTGACTATTGACTAAAGTAGTTTGACTATTGACTAAAGTAGTTTGACTATTGACTAAAGTGGTTTGACTATTGACTAAAGTGGTTTGACTATTGACTAAAGTGGTTTGACTGTTGACTAAAGTGGTTTGACTATTGACTAAAGTGGTTTGACTATTGACTAAAGTGGTTTGACTGTTGACTAAAGTGGTTTGACTGTTGACTAAAGTAGTTTGACTATTGACTAAAGTAGTTTGACTATTGACTAAAGTGGTTTGACTATTGACTAAAGTGGTTTGACTGTTGACTAAAGTAGTTTGACTATTGACTAAAGTAGTTTGACTATTGACTAAAGTGGTTTGACTATTGACTAAAGTGGTTTGACTATTGACTAAAGTGGTTTGACTGTTGACTAAAGTAGTTTGACTATTGACTAAAGTAGTTTGACTATTGACTAAAGTGGTTTGACTGTTGACTAAAGTGGTTTGACTATTGACTAAAGTGGTTTGACTGTTGACTAAAGTAGTTTGACTATTGACTAAAGTAGTTTGACTATTGACTAAAGTGGTTTGACTGTTGACTAAAGTGGTTTGACTATTGACTAAAGTAGTTTGACTATTGACTAAAGTGGTTTGACTATTGACTAAAGTGGTTTGACTATTGACTAAAGTGGTTTGACTGTTGACTAAAGTAGTTTGACTATTGACTAAAGTAGTTTGACTGTTGACTAAAGTAGCATAGGATTGGCACCACTCTCGAATCAACCTGTGAGCTGCTTTGACTGCCGGCAATCCCGCGCCTTCCCCTGTCCTTCCATTGCCATCCGCAGGGCCCTGCTTGGACTCAACCACAGGGACATCAGGGCGGTGACCACGGCCCTCTCGAGACATGGCTGTTTGCCAGGCATCGCCACCTCCAGGGACAAAAACCCCTCAGCGAGGAGTGCCCATTCTGCCTCTCCGGTATCGAGAATGCGGAGCACTTCATCTGTGAATGCCCCGCCTTTACTAAGGACAGGCTCACCTACCTCGACCCAAGCCCGGACCTCTCCGACGTTTTCAGGCCCGAGAATCTCCGCCCGAGAACCTAAGGGCTACCGGGCGAGCGACCATCCACCTCCTGGACTCAGGGTAGCATAGGAGCATACTAACTAATTAGTAAATCCATATACTATAAATTTATACATTCCGAATCAACTTTTCCGTCATTTATCTCACTGCATCAAAGCAAACAAAATAGCAAAAAGTCTGCTTGGGCAGAAAGCAAAGCCAAATTAGCAACCAAATTCAGAGTAGAATAAAATATGCAAATAGCCTCAGTCGCATATCAACAAGGCCAGTGGATGGGGGCTCAGAGAGAAATCAGCGCCAGCAGGCTGAGCCGTGCACTCACAGAGGGGGGAGACAGGGGGAGGAAAAGCTGTGGCTGCTGCACGTGACAGGCCCAGCGATTGTGTCATTTTGTCTCCGAGATCCCTCTGAGCTGGGATCGGGCCAGATGCTATCTGCATTCGCCCAGCTAGGGATAAGGCTAAAGATAAGACTCAAATAAATAATTGCCTTCCCCGGGTAGAGCTGGCTGCCCGCGTCACTCGATCTATTTATGCCGAGGCCCTCAGCAACAAGAAAGGAAGGAAGATCGTAAATCTTTAATAGCAGTCGCATGCGGTGGACGACGCCACTACGGAGTTCGGCAGCAAAATGCTAATGCTGCTCGGGGTAGAACAGCGAAGTGGGGAAGGAAGCAGGGAGTGCAGAGCTGCCCCCGTGGTCCTGTAATTCCATTTTTATGTTCTGGGAATGCAGTACGTTGTATAGGTGGGCCCAGTTTGTCTGTAAGCCTACACGAAACGAGCTAAGTCAGTGCTAGACTATAGAGGCGCAGTTAATGATATATTATCGATGCGGCTAGTTGGAGCAATAAATTTTCTTATACGGTTAATTGAAGAGATTTCATCGACTTTAGCCCGGGGATGACATAAAAGAACACAGAAAATGAAGTCAGAATTGCGTATATCGCGTATTGCGTACACTTGGGGGTTGGTCAGTCAGGCTCATTCGAGTATCCTCCAATGTACAGTAAACTGTACAGTCAAAGTCTTCCCATAGACAATACGCTACATTCTAGGCTGGGAAAGGTCTTTGCATAGCAGAGTGTTAAAATGGCAGCTATAGTCTATGGCCAGCCCCGCTGACCCGCCGGCTGGGAAAAAAACGAATTATGCTCAGGAGGGCTGCGGACTCAGAAGGCGCTGAGGCAATTCTGCCAAATTCCACTAACTTCGGAGCACATATAAACGCGAGGATGCTGTCGTCTAATCGATTAGATACTTTCTAATCGTCAGTCATGTACATTCCCTGTGCCTTGGGGGTTGGCCCTCGTGGCTGTGAATCGCAGACAGCCTGCCGGCCAATTTCCGTGCGCACAAGCCCCAAATGAATGCGGCCGCGAACGGAATCGAACCAGGGGGTCGTTGGGCGCGAGAGTCGGACGCGTTTACCGCTGACCTGCTCTACCCCTCCCCACCCCGACAAAGTTGCTAACTTGTCCTTGATTGAAACCTTTCCCAAACTTTCCCAACAAAAAAGTACACTCACCTGACCACTTCCGGACCGACTGCCCTTCAGCCAGTAGGGCAGCAGGAAGCCGGCTGCGGCGCACATGCCGCTCAGCCAGCACATCAGCACCCAGCCAGCCCAGAGGCAGCGCAGACCTCTGGCTGTGCCGCCTGCGGACGCGCGGTCCTTCACTGTCGAATTGGCGGATGCTTCGGCTGCTGCTGCCGCTGCGGCTGCCGCCGCTCGCTGCTGTCTAAGCAGCAACAGTCGGTCGGTTTTGGAGGCCGCAGACCAGGCGTAGCCCGACGCTGAAGGCACGAGTCTGTGCGGCCGCTCCAGTGTTGTCGTCGCCGACTGCGACATCGGCTGCGGCGGCGGTATGCCGTAATAGTCGACCATGTCCGCCGGGGCATCGACCACTTCGCTGCCTCCGCGACTTCCCGAGGGCAGGGTCCACATGGCGTCGGGGGCGAAAGGGTTAGAGGCTGGATTATCGATGAAGCTGGTCTTGGCTCAGTGGGAGCAATAAGGCTAATCCTCTGCTCTTTTACAGTTGCGATAAGCTCGCTCCCATTCCTGCCAGCCTCCCATTGGATGGAGCCAGACACAGCCAATGCCTTGAAACTCTACACTGTACTTTTAATTTATTTCATCATCTGGCCTGTACAGTGCTTGTTCACTCGTGCAAGTAGCGAGAGTGTCTTCTCTCTTTGTGGCATCCTGAAGCAAAGAGTAACAGTGTCTTGTGTGTGTGGCAGCCTGTTCAAGTAAGTCTTTGGCTTTCCCACAGAGGTCGCAGTATGGCTAAAGGTATCGCGCCACCAACCGTTTGTGAGTTGCTCGTTCTGTTAAAATTAACATTATTTTTGCGTGAGTGTGCGTCAGTGCGTGAGTCCGCATCGCGCGAGTGGTTCCACCCACAGCATATTGCGATGCAATGAGTGGTTCGATCAAAGTACTCGTATACTTACATGTAGCTCTTCTGACCTCTGACTTCTCTAAGAGCATAAATACTGGCGCTGGCTGGAGCGCAAACTCGCTCACTCGGACCAGAGACAGCTTAGGCTTAACCCATCTTCAGCTACAACCCACTTTATCGCCTCTCGAAGATAATGAAGTTCCTAGCCGTGATTCTGGCCGTCTGCGTCGTCGGTAGCAGCGCGTTCAGCTTCCGTCGTTGCGGTGAGTTATCGGGACGAATCGTGACCAAATTTATGACGAAATAAACATGTCGACCGCCTCAATCAACTATCATCTCATCTCTGGACTTCAGGTGGCAACAATGACCTCGACGTTATCAGCGCCAACGTGAGGCCCGCCCTGATCAGCTTCCCCGGCCGATCCAGCGTCAGCTTCGCTGGCAAGGTCACTCGCAGCTTCAGCGACCTCGACCTGAAGCTGGAGGTTTTCCTGAAGTCTTCTTTCGGCGAGTTCCCGATGCCCTGCCCCTTCAACTTTGGCTCTTTTTGGTAAGTCGGGGAACTTAAAGATCTTCACTGAAAGACTGGGGAGCCGCGGCAATACTCGTTTTCCTTTGGACCGCTTAGAGAATTTAAGGGTTTAGGGACTGTGAACCGAAGGTTTCATTGTCTCCTATGCGAGCTGGGTATCGGCAACCGACGAAGGAGAATACGACAATACGGCGAAATCGGCGAAGACACGCTATTTTACACTGGTTTTCTAGTCAGCCGTTGAGTAAGAGGAATTGGCTCGTGCTGAGTGACAACTTGAGATGTGCTTCGGTCTCTCCGGTATTAATGACCAGCTAATTCGTCTGCTGGCTGAGAACTCTTGATCATAATTATTTTTCAGTGGCGCTGTTTGAGAGTCAAGCAATTGTGCACCCGCATGAAATGTCTTGAAGTTTTAAGAAATTATCGATGGGATGCCGCGACGAGCACAAAATCGACGTAGAATGAATAGAATGAGTGGTCAGGTCACTGGTACCACTTCAAGCTGAAAATTTCGGGTGCTCGTGCTTGCAACTGGCAGAATGTTGGCCTTGTGTTTGTCGTCACACTCCCCCCCCGTGTGTCTGTTTTCGAATTCCACTACTTCGACTGTTGTTGGGTGGTGAGCGTCAGCCTAGTCCTCTTTGAACAGCTTGTTGAGTGATCAAGACTGCTCAAGACCTGCTCAAGACCGATTGAGTTTGCTTGAGGAGTTCAACCTCTGAGTTGACTGACGAAGTCCCGGTAGCAAGATTGTTCACTTACTGGCTCTCAAGCTGATGATGGATTGTTGACGATGCCTCTCTTTGTTCCGAAGATGAAACAGGAGTACCCCCTGAAGAATCAACGGACTGCTCACCGAGGCCGAAAGGAGTTGTACGTAACGTAGAATGCGCACATTTAAGTCTTTATTGTAAGGCCGTGCTAGCTCTATTCAAAGACGCTTCGTGGAACTGTCTTCATTTTCAACCGGCAGCTGTGGAAGATAATTTCTGATAGTTTCTGCGTCGTCGTTAGGCGGCACCGACTCGTTAATGCCGTTTTGCAGCTGTTCTTGCTGGATTTTGTCGTTGTCTTCTGGCGTAGCTTTTCGACTGTCGTACTTAAACGACGGTGGGCAAGATTGAAGTTGTCGGGTAAGATTTCTCGAGATCCTTCTTTGAATGGCAAGTTAGTTACATATAGCGATCTTACTGAAACTCTCAATAGTAGCAAGAAGCTGGACCCGGCCGTTTCTTTATTCATCAAGTATCCCTTGACTCACCAGCATAGTTCACGTCGTAGATGATTCGCCGGTCCTGCCTGAGATGCTCAGTTTGCCACTGCCATTGCCAAATTGCTCTCTACTGCGACCGGTCTTTTTCCGCTCTCGGTTCTAACGAGGTTGCAGTCTACCAGGTCTTAGAAATGGTCGGCACCGATTAGAAGGGAGATTTACTCTTTGGCATCTCGAACATCAAACCGATCGGCAAGATCAAGACGCTGAATCTCTGGATGTGCGTTCAGAGTCACTGATAATTTGGGTTCGCATATCTAAGGAATCGTGTAGCCATTCAAGGAAAAAAATCTTCACCGTTTGAACCCCCCTTCGAATGCGGAAGCGTACTATGTCCGATGTAAACTCGGCGCTGCTGGATCCAAAGGTGTTGGCACTCAGCACTTCAGTTGCCTCCGCTGAAAAACAACTGTCGGCTTAAGTTCTGTCTGATGTAGGTTTCATTGCTGGCTGTATCGAATATCGCGCGGATCAGCGCATCAGTCTTCCGGCAGCTGACGAACTGACGATGATGCACTTTTAGCAGTTGGCATGATCACGGTAGGATTAGAGTGGACGACAAAGGACTGGTTTTTGGAGACAGGGGTGCTCTCGGGAGTCACGGCCACGGTCGTTGTACTATTACCAGTTTGAAGAAGCAGGAATTTCAGATATCCGAGGGCCTCTTTTTTGTCTTGGTAGGATCTGGGGCAACGCTGTTTCCGGTATGCGTAGTCAGGCAGATGCTTGAGTGGTGCATTTTCTGAAAGATGACGAAAGAAAAAATGATGGAAACAAAAAGTAATCAAATTTAATTACAGAAAAATGCGGCGAAAAGGTTTGACTACTAAAAGCCTATAGCTATCAGTTAAATGTAAAACGCAGAAATCTAAGCTAGGATTTATAATGCGTATTGATAATGGTAATCAGATACGGGGCAGATTGACCAGGAAGGACACGTAGTTGATAGAATCAGAGAGTTGGTACAACTGCAGATTCGAACTCCTGTCTGGGGGCCGATTCGATGCCGACTGTCAGTGAGTTTTCATTTAGTGTAGAGATTTTCCCTGTTCGGGTGCCATGTAGTTGAATTTCACCATTTGGACCACTATAGAACGGCTGACGATATATTTCTCAAAACATTTACTCTCTCATCGCCCAATTTAAACATAGAGCAGAAATTAGTCTCGAGGGGGGGCAAGAGAGTGTATGTCTATGTACGAGCTATTTCGTACTTGCGAATTTAATGAGCACAAAGCAAAAAAGTATTGAATGCAAATACGAGTACAAAATACAAATAGATCAAAGGGGTAGCGGTGACCATTTAAACAACATACTACCTCACAAAATATTTTTGTTATAAAAAGAAATTTCTAATAAACTTGACACTTATCTCACGCAGCAACTATGACCGCCTGTGCTCCATCCTGGACCGCATGGAGCGTGAGAACTGGGCCGGAGTCGGCACACAGCTGTTTAGGAGGATCCGCGACAGCCTTGAAGGCGCCGGTGACCATCTGTGCCCCTTCACCCCGGCTGAGGTCAACATCAGCAACCTCGCCATCGACCTGCCGAGCCTGCCGCCGCAGATGGGCATCCTCGACTCTGTGAGTTTCATAATTTACCGACTCATCCATCACATCCGGTACCTGCGATCATCCAGCACCCCCCTATCCGCAGTCATCCACAATACCCAGCACGCGTCGACCAGCACTCGTTCACGACATTCATCACACACCGACCCGCACTCATTTACAGCATCCAGAACGCACAGCTGAACTCATCCACCCGCTTCATCAAGCACCCTTCAAGCCAAATTTCTGCTAGCTGGTACCATTGTTTCCAGCCCAATGGTTGGGCTGTATGCATGAAGTAAATAAAAATAGAGCTCAACCTGCTCAGCAGTACAATTTACTGAGTACAATACTGAGTACAATCCTCAACTTTGAAATTTCAGGGCCGGTACCGCGTCCGCGCCCAGCTGATCAACCGCGACTCCAACCGTCTGATGAGCTGCTTCGAGATCGAGTTCGAGATGCGCAAGGCCGACTAAACGAAGCGCAAATGCTGAAGTCCATATACTTTACTGAATTCACAAAATAAAATACGGTTGCTTAGCAACAAGTCTCGCTTGTATAGTCGGATCGAAGTGTAGCCGCTAAAACTTTCGGAATATATTTTTTAAATTGTCAACAAAATTTGACAGGGTTTCTGTTTGTTATCGAAACTTGCAGAAAAAATTGCAGATAGCAGGTAAAATCTCCAAAAGAGTTTCATTTTTGGGTTGGCATGGTCACGAGGTCGAGTTTATAAACAGTATTTAAACGAAACAAAACGCAGCCTCAATAACCGGCAATAGTCTCTTCGATGCATATCTTCGCACGTGCATGCAATCGGACTTGTGTATTATATATATTATTTCATATAGAGACTCAAGACGATGCTTTTGGACACTACCGCAAATCAAGGCGATAGTCAAACTCCCAGCCATACAACTTTTGCTGGTCCCTGGGCACAAGCAGCCTCCCGGATACGCAAACGGGGCACACACATGGTCCTAACTTTCATGTCAATGTTCATGACAATTAATGTACACAATGTGACTCATCGGCTTGAATCAAACAAAAATGTCTACTGAGGCGTGCTCTGAAATAGAGCTAAATGATTTTGACTCGAGAGTTAATGTGTGGATTCTGACAGACTGAAATCCTTTTTATGCTCAAAGCGCCCCCAACACAAACTCCGAGCCGGGTAAATCTGTTCAACCCCGGCTTGGCCCCACCGCTGGCTGACAGCAGACCAGTCGGTCGGCAGGTGGATTCTGATCGCTGATTTATTTAAGAAACCTTTCTGGTACTTGCTGTCCCTCCGTAGCGAGTCAGAGCAATCTGAGCACTCTGACAGATCCATAGCTGCATGCAATCGGAGACCGCAGGGCTCTCAGTTCCATGTAGCTACTAGACCAGAGCCATCGTATCCACCGCGGGTGCAAGGCATCAACACTGCGGTAGTGTAAAATGTACATGCAAACTCAAGCAAACAGTACCAGTGTCTTGTGGTTGTGTGCGTAGAATCTTCAGAAAACAGTAAAAGTATCTGGTATGTGGCAACTCTTTTTCTATTAGAGAACGAATCCAAGTTAAAACAAACTAGAGTGAATTAAGCATAGCCAGTATTCAACATGCACATTGTTACTATTCAACAACATTACTAGATATTTTTGCAGGACAATAAGGTACCTTAGGACTTGCCCCTGGAGACGAGAAAAAAACAAAGGAAAATCACGATCACCCTGTTGCGAGCGGGGAAGGACTGTCAGCCACGCCAAGCCGTCATGAATGCAACACAGTTGGATTGGGGTTTGAACTCGCGCGCAGACTTCAGCTTTCCCACAGAGGTCGCAGTATGGCTAACGGCATCGCGCCACCAGCCATTTGTGAGTGGCTCGTTCTGCTAAAAATAACAATACTTTTGCGTGCTAATTACGTGCGTCAGTCCTCATTGCGCGAGTGGTTCCACCCACCGCATTTTTCGATGCAATGAGTGGTTCGATCAAGGTACGTTTAGCTTATCTCGCCTCTGCAGGCTTCTCTGAAAGCATAAATACTGGCGCTAGCTGGAGCGCAAACTCGCTCACTCGGACCAGAGACAGCTTAGGCTTAACCTATCCTCAGCTACAACCCACTTTATCGCCTCTCGAAGATAATGAAGTTCCTAGCCGTGATTTTGGCTGTCTGCGTTGTCGGCAGCAGCGCGTTCAGCTTCCGTCGTTGCGGTGAGTTATCGTGACACAATTTATGACAAAATAAATATTCCGGTCTGACTTAATCAAACTTCACCTCCTCTCTGGACTTCAAGGTGGCAACAATGACCTCGACGTTATCAGCGCCAACGTGAGGCCCGCCCTGATCAGCTTCCCCGGCCGATCCAGCGTCAGCTTCGCTGGCAAGGTCACCCGCAGCTTCAGCGACCTCGACCTGAAGCTGGAGGTCTTCCTGAAGTCTGCTGTCGGAGAGGTCAAGATCCCCTGCCTGTTCAACTTTGGCTCTTGGTAAGTCGGGGGGGGAGCCTCGGCTTAAAGATGTCCACCGATGCACTGTGGAGCCGCAGATGAACTCATCTCTTCTCTGGACTGTTTAGGGACTGCTATAGTTAAAGGACTGCTAGAGCTTGGGGACTGTAAACCGAATGTGTCATCGTCTCCTATGCGACCTAGGTATCGGCAGCCACCGAAGTATCAAATACATAATGATAAATATATTCGCAGCAGCTAGGCCACTGTGGCGCAGGGTCCTTTCGCCTTTGGCGAAATCGTCCCAAAAGTCCTAAAGTCAGTCCCTAAAGTCAGTGGTGACCAATTCTACCCTTTCCGCTGACCCCTGAGCACATACAAGCGCGCGGATGCTGTGCCTTTTTGATCGTCAGGGATGTACACTTTTTATCCTGAAGGTTGATCCTCATGGACGTGAATTGCAGGACGACACCCAGACCAGTAAAAATAACACCCAAGCCCTTAATAAATGGGGCTGCACACAGAATCGAACTAGGGGTTTGTGCGTTAGTTCTACTTTGCCCCCTCCAATTGGACCGATGTATGTTGTACATTAGATTACGGCGTCTTTGAAGTATCAAAGGGGTATAGCGGCGACAATTCAAGCAACATACAACCACACAGGATATTTTGCTCTAAGAAATTACTAATAAACTTGACACTTACCTCACGCAGCAACTACGACCGCATGTGCTCTATCCTGGACCGCATGGAGCGTGAGAACTGGGCCGGAGTCGGCACCCAGCTGTCCAGGGAGATTCGCAAGCTCATCGACAGCGTTGATGGCGCCGGTGACCGTCTGTGCCCCTTCACCCCGGCTGAGGTCAACGTGAGCAACCGCGCCATCGACCTGCCGAGACTGCCGCCGCTGCTGGCCACCATCGCCTCTGTGAGTTTCTGAATTCAGCGACTCAGCTATGACATGTGGCACCTGCACTCATCCAGCACCCACCGATTCTCAGTCATTCATGCATAATATCCAGTACGCGTCGACTTGCACTCATTTACGCCATCCAGAACGCATCAGAATTTATCCGCCCGATCCATCAAGCACCCTTCAAGCCAAAATCCTCCTCCTTTCAGTAATTTGTTGGTTGGGTTTTACGCATGAACTTTACGCATGGGCACAGCCCAGCCTGCTTAGCATTAGTAGTACTAAATTCTCATCTTTGAAATTTCAGGGCCGGTACCGCGTCCGCGCCCAGCTGATCAACCGCGACTCCAACCGTCTGATGAGCTGCTTCGAGATTGAGTTCGAGATGCGCAAGGCCGACTAAACGAAGAGCAAATGCTGAAGTCCATATAGTTTACTGAATTCAAAAAATAAAATACGGTTGCTTAGCAACAAGTCTCACTTGGAGTCGGATCGAAGTGTAGCCGCAAAATCTTTTTGGACTTTGCTCTTTTCTTATTTTTTAAATTAGCGATGCAATTTGATAGTGTTTCGGTTCTTTAAGAACACCAGCATAAAATATTGCACATTCAGCAATAAAACTTCTAAAGAGTTTCATTTTTTTGGATTTGGTCACGCGCGTGCAGGTAAATCCACGGTCTGCGGAATTCCCACACACTGCATGCGACAGTCTATTCCCTCTACTGCATGAGGCTTCGCTTGTGGCTTACAAACCAAATGTCACGTCCTCAGTTCAACAAAAATGGCAAGTTTTTGTTGATTGAATATTTAACTCTTCGTGTAGGGGCTTATCGCCGTTCACGAATTTAAGGACTTGAGTGCTACATATTACGCTCTTACAGGTTCTAGCTAATATACGGTAAGTCTGCGTTCCCCAAAAAATTGTAAATTTGAACAGCAACAATGAGGGTTATCAAAATGAAATGCTAGAAGCCCTCTTTCCGACCGTCTGCATTGCTGGTAGCGGCGATTTCGACTTCCGTCGTAAGCCCAGAAGTCACGAGCCGAGCAATACGCTCGTACTCAGTGGGGTTGTAATAGTCAAGGATGAAGTTATTTTTAAAAGTTCAAGTCGAGATCAAAGCCTAATGCTTGCCTTTCTCACATCTTGGTTCTAACATCTCACATACGGGCGTATTGAGCTCTGGCCCAAGTATTTCTTTTGAGCTCTCTCTTTGACCCACCAAATAGGCACTCCTCTTTTGAGCCCTTTGACTTAGCTATATTTGACTAATTATGAAATTACCTTGAGCCCTTGGCCGATTGAGTGATTTCCTTAGGGACAATCTTTTTCCTAACTGGGCTGCAGGTGGAAACAATGAGTCCTGAACAAAATCAGCGCCATCAGTTTGCATGGCCGGTACAGCGTCAGCTTCGTTGGCATCGACATCGACCTGAAGCCGGAGGTCTTCTTTAAAAGGCTGTTGTGAGCTGCTCATTATTTTAATTTGCGAGTTGATCTTCTGAATTCTTTTTGCGTGGTTTCTGTGCCTCGTTATCTAGTCACCTAATGACGTGTGCGTGAATATTCTAATTTCAGGTCTTCGAAGTCAGCAAACTTTTTCGCAATCAGTCGCTGTTTGATTGGGAGAATATTATGAAATAAAGCTCGTATGTATACTTCAAGTGTCATTAATGTGTATTTTAGAAATATTTTTGCCAAAGCATCGAATGGTACGAGTATAAAGTGCGGACTGTAGTGCAGTTTACACACGCAACGGTTTTGCCATGTTTTTATACGAAAAGAGGAATTACAAGGTTCAAACGCATCTGAGCACTCGCTGTCGGGTACATACATGTAGCTCGATGAAGTCAGACATCCGCGAGAACTATAAAACTACAACACGAGCTAGCTTCATGCGTGATCAAAGGCACAAAAATTTCACAAAAACAAGCTGACTCGCTCTCTGTAGCATCCGGTTTTGGGTTACATGCCTAAGTACCACTATGCAAATGAAGACACAACATGCTAAAATAAAAGTAACCGACTGAAAAAGGCTTGTTGAGAAGAACAGAGAACGATGCCTGCTGCAAGTCTAGTCGCTTCGGTGTCGCCGAAAGGCCAGGAAAGAGACGAGATCGTCCTGCTACTCGCCGGCTGCCTGTTCGCTCCTTTCACCTTGCTGGCCTGCCTCGCCCTCTTCCACTTGGCCGGCTGTCGCCGTGTTGACGACAACGATGAAGCATCAGACGGCCCGTCGCGGAGCAGCTGCCAGAGAAAGGCGGTGCTTTTAGCCTGGCTGGCAGCGGCTGCAGCCCTGGCCGGAGCGGCAACCGGCTTCGGCGCTCTGCGCGACTGGCGATTCGAGGCGGCGCCTGGCGACCAGCTGGTGATGCGGCTGGGCAGCTGGGCCGGCCTGTGCGGCGCAGTGTCGCTGGATGTAGTGGCCCACGATACTCGTAACAGCCAGGTTTTAACGGACGGCGAAGGTAAGCGTGAAAGCATGTTGTTTGATTTCCTTTGGTAGCCATCAGTGACCTTAAAAACTTATTTACCGGTACACGAGCTAAACTGATACAATGTATAGAGATGGCTGATCTAATTAGATGGATTTCTGAGTGATACATTACCAAGAAAAAAGTTGATCGCTCTACCTTTGACTTTCAAATATTTAAAAAATTCATACAAAGACGACTGTGAATTGAATCTCATTACATCAAGTTTAAAAAGAACATTTAAACAAAGCAAAACGAAAGCACATTAACCGGCAATATCATCCATTCGATGCATCTTCAATGTGGGTTCTGGCTTCGCACGTACATGTGGTCGGATTGGGGAGTTACGTTGATTTTTCTCGTGTGATTTTTGTAGCCAAAATATTTAAATATAGACGCAATGCTAGGGGTTTGGAAACTACCGTAAATCAAGGCCGTGTCCGACCGCAACCGCACACAACGACAGTCAACGCGCAGCCATGAAACTTTGCTGGGTCCTGGGCACAAGCAGCCTCACGTATACACAGACGGGGCACAGACACAAACACACAGTCCTGACTTTTATTTTGCTAGACAGCTATTCAATTATTTCGACTCAAGAGTTTGGCGCGGTACGGTGTAATAAGGAAAGTTAAGACTTTAACGTAGACTGAAATTGTACGACACCATTTTTTATATTCAAAGCGCTCTCGAGACCTCCAACGACGAGCCAGGTGGATCTGTTCAACCCCGGCTTGGCCACCGACCGCTGGCTGACAGAGCGGATCAATCGGTCAACAAGCGGCCTGATTAACAGCCCGGCAGTAGGGCCGCGACAGTCCGTGGACATCGCTTGGGAGCTGCCGGTGGCCGGGGCTGCCAGCAGCTTGACGGTGACTGCCACATTTAGGCACAGGCTGAGACTGCTGCTGCGCAGGAAGCTGGAGCTTCATCCACTGACTGCATCAGACAGCGATGGCGGAGGATTTGCTCAAGACAAGCTGGAGTATGGCGAGCTGCTGCTGGCTGATGAGGTGAGAGAATTAAGGCACTGGAATCTGCTGATAGATTCCCTGTTGATGAGACTGAGCAAATTCAGCTTTAATTGCACACTCATGGGATTCTAGCTGTTGCTCACTTCTTTGAAAAGAGTCCTATAGTACTCGCTGCCAATCCATACATGCGCAACCTCGGGAATCACTCGGCCGTTTCTATTGGCAACACACACATGTAAGTCGCTATTGGCTGAGAGCAGTCACGTGACTACTATTCTGTCCAATAGCGACTTACGTGTGTGTGTGTGTATGTGTGCGTGTGTTGCCAATAGAAACGGCCGGGTAAATCCCTAGGTTGCGCCCAAGCATGTGCCAATCCATAGCTAATCTGAGCACTCTCTGTCTGATCCATAACTACATGCAATCAGAGATACACAGTAGCTAATCAGAGCCACCTTATCCATCGCAGGTGCAAGGCATCAACACTGTGGCGGTGTACAATGTGAGTCAGTCGGGCACTTTAATAGTGCAGCTAACGTGTCTGGAAGACGCGCATCCGGTAACGCCAGCTCACAGTCGCAACAACTACGCCTTCTCAATCGGCCTGAACTCGGTGCGCTACGCAACTGACAGCCCAGCTCAGAGAATTAACTGCCACTTAGGCCAGCTGCCCTGCCTCATCGACAACCTGCCGGCCCAGTTCATATTGCAGATGGCTGAGGAGTCGCCAGTGACATCAGTCCAGCTGCACCCGAATCCGGGTAGGCGACACCATATCGCCATGCGCTGCGAACGACGCTCGGCTCTGGTGGCAGCGGCGCCAGGCCTGCTAGCCGCGCTAGTGAGCGCGCCCTGCGCCCTGCTTCTGGCCGTCAATGCCATGCTGGCTGCCCGCCAGTGCCAACTGCGGTTGCCTGGCTGTCAGCGAAGCCTACAGCTATGCGGTGATGACACTGATGAAGATGGCGGCAGGATAGCAGCAGTGGCACCAATGGAAGATAAAGTCAGAGTGAACAACAAAGGAAGAAATTTAAAGAGACTTGGCGTGCGATTTCAGCTAGACTAACAAATAGCCACTGCATTACCTAGGCTCTACAAGCATTCCTTAAAGAAGTAGTTCAAATATATTTAACTTTGCACTGAAGGTAGCTCAACATTTACCTATATCTATCTATTATAATTACACTCATAGCACTTTAAAAATGATTTAGTATGTGGTACTAAATTTGTAGCTAACAAAAATCTCAAGTTATAAGAAATCACTAGTGCCTTGCATACACTTGCAAGAGGTCAGATTGCATTTAGCTTGTACACCATATGCAATATTGGACTAGGGAATGTTGCAAATATATGTCACATGGCATATGCTTTACATATAGCAGATGATTGCCTATTAGACATATCACATATAACTATAGTAGATAGTTATATATGCACATGCAATCTCTAGGATTATACTAGCTATACAACTTAGTTTTATGACTTAACCAAAAACAAAATAGAAATAATCAATTCATAATCAATTTTTATCAAAAATAAAAATCATAAGTTATCAAATTTGCAACTTACCTTTGGTCTAGGCCTAGAAGGCCCTTAGCCAAGTTGGCTAGTAATTGCATATAGTGGAGATCATAGAAACAAAAATAACTGATCAAAATTTTATACCAATATGATATACCCTAATGCCAATAGAAATATTAGATCTAATAGCCTATAAAAGAGGGGGTAGCTATATATTTTTGTGAAAATGCATTTGGTCCCCTTTTGTTTTTTGGACTCTGTCTAAAGAGGGTTCTCTGCCTAGGAGACTATGCATAGCAATTTCTATATAGATCAGGTCTACAATGAAAGAATAGCCTCATAAGCTTTACCATGCAACTGCAATAGATTATGCATCAATATAATAATAAGTATATATTATAATTTATTCATTATAATTCATTTTTTAATTTAATTTAATTCAGTATTCAATTTTAATTTAATTCACTATATTTGACAATTGTCTCTTTTCATTTAATAAATTATTTTTTTCACTTGAAATAAAACAATTATATCATAAAATGACAGAAAACTATAAAAATAAGGTAGCAAAACCTTTGTAATATTAAAAAACTCTAAATGACTCAGAACTCAGAACAACAACCATTTATGGTTCAAATGTATAAGGCTCAAATGGGATATGATAGAAGTAAACAACTTTAAAGTTTCAATTTTATGGTTCCATTTAACTTATATATTTTAGTTCAGGTCAGTTAGAGGGAGTAATTGTATGCAATCCAGAAGAGCATATTGCTAAAAAACATTAAAAGGGTAAATCTTATACCACATGAATCCTTTAAGATACAAATCAAATAAAGCTTGACTTGTACTAGGCCTATATAGCTTGGAACTTTGCCTTATATTGTACCCATGTCCTTTTCATAAGGCCTGCTAAGCAATTAGTTATGAATTGTAGGCTTACTTGTTACTTGACTTAGTGCAGTTAAAGACTACTTAGCTACTAAATTGACCTGAAAGCCTTAGATATAGTTTTAAGCTATTTATTCTTATCACTACAAATCTTCTTTAAGCCTTAATTTTGACTACATACAGTTATAATAAGTTCCTATTAGTTATATCATAGCCTATGTAGATAAAATAATAGTTTAAAATAAACTATATTTAAATTGCAAAGAAAAGAAGCAAGTGGGCGCAGGGCCCAAAACAGTGTATTTATAACACTTTAACTTAAGTGTTAGGGGCTTGAATGCTAGTAATAAAGAGAGGGGTAGAGTGCATGACTGAAGAGAAAAACAAGAATAGAGAGCCAATCAGAAGGCAGCAAGGGAAAGAGAGATAAAAATAACAAGATTGAACAAGACAGAGAGAATGAAAACAGAGTAAACAGAGACAAGTGAAGATGAACTAAAGAATGACTAAGAAAGTTGCAACACTCCTTCCAAAAAATGGAACATTTTTTAATTCTTAAGTAGCAATGGGGATTGTGAGTTAGGTTGAACTGAGTAGAGTTTTAATTGGACAACGAATTCAAACAGGTGTACAAGCATCAGAAAAGTCTAATACAATATCAATAGGAATATGAAATGAAATTCCAAGCTACACAATTTTTGATTTCATGCAAAGTTGAAAGTTTTGACAAGTTAGACTTTGAAAAGAATAAATTGTTTTACAATTTACACTATAGACTGAATAGACAGAATAGAGATGAGACTAAATAGACCTGCCCCCAACCCTTAAAAATTTGCAATTTTTAACAAAGACAACTGGTACATGTACCAGAAAAGAATGTTAAAAATATTGTCAGTTGAATACAAGAGATGAGATGAGATGAGAATCAAGTTGATGAAAAGAACAACTGGAGATGACTAGAAACATTGACAAGGGAGGAGTGGAACTAAGTGAAGAAAATTTGACAAGAGACTAGTGAGATTGACTGCCAACACAGACTCCAAATATGTGACAATGGCCAGAGTTGAATTGTGACTATGCTGCTAGTACTGCCTCCCAAAGATGAGATCAAAAGCTGAGTGAGAGGATATGCCCCTGGCCCAACTCCAAAGCAGAGACTGACAGCCCAAGTAGAGCAACAAATATGCCGCCAGCCCAACTCCAACTCCAAAAACAACAGTCCAAATTGAGATGGGAGAGACATTATGCAAAGAGTTGAGAACCTGTTCACAAAGTGACAAAAGGCAAAGAGAGGCTGGCAGATGAGAGGATTGAGAGTCTGGCAGACAGCAGACAAGGTGATTGAGCAACGATGATGGGACAACGAGATAATGACAAGATGATACATAACAAACAAAGCCAGCCAGCCAAGCTGGCACTTAATAAACTAACTATATCTTAGGTTCTATTTTAGTTTGAGCGCCATGTAGAGAAAATAATAGTATAAAATAAATTATATTTAAATTGCAGAGATAAAAGAGAAGCAAGTGGGAGCAGGGCCCAAACTGATATATTTATAGCACTTTAACTTAGGTCTTAGGGGCTTGAATACTAGTAATAAAGAGAGGGGTAGAGTTTGCGACTAAAGAGAAAGACAAGAACGGAGAGCCAATCAGAAGGCAGTGGGAAAGAGAGATAAGAATAACAAGATTGAACGAGACAAAGAATAAAAACAGAGTAAACAGAGACAAGTAAGGGTAAACTAAAGAAATGACTAAGAAAGTCATTAATAGCCTATTTTTGTACTACTTTGAGAATCTTTTTTTGTATTAGAAAGGTCTTAGAACTTAAATAATTTTCCATTTTTTCATATTGCAACTTTTTTATTTCAAATGAAAAAACTAATAAATGAAAAAGAAATTGCTATATATATAAGATTATAGATTTATATATAAATATAAAGAAATAAGCCTATATATTATATAATGTGTAGTATAATAAGCCTAACAAAATAATTATATTAAATATTGAATAGCATTAGTCATAGCTTGTCAAAAATAATTAATCAAGCTATTAGAGGTCGGACAGGATCCCGATCCCGATCCCGAAATCTTGGGATCCCAAGGAAAATTGAATTCCCGCGGGACCAGAATCCCGACCCTAAAAAACTCGAGATTCGGGAACAGGTCTTTCAATTAATAATTTATAGAATTAGTGATTACTTGAAGGTATTTTGCTTTAACTTGTACTCGTTACATTATTTACTTTGTTGGTTACAAAACTTCATATCAATTTCATTGTGTTTTACTTCTTGATCTTGACAATCTTTTCTCAATTTTGTTTAACTTTACATGGACAATACACTAAAAGACCTGATCCCGATTCCCGATCCCGATCCCGAGAAAAAAATTATTCCCGATCCCGATCCCACCCAAAGATTTCAATCCCGTCCGACCTCTACAAGCTATAGAATGTATTGTTTATTTATTAATAAAAACTGCTATTCTTCTATGTAGTATGTTTTAATAAAGTTATTTTTTACTTGACCCAAATATTAGAATATTAAAGCTAACAATAAGGTAAGCCTAATCAAAGTCATAACAAAAGAATATATATAATGTATATATAGGCCTATATATACTAATGCTAAATATTATTTATTATAAAGCTTTTTGCCAAAAATATTTTATTAGTAATCATAACATGATTTTTCATTGAAATATCTTTGCCAAAATGACCTTATCTCCTAAATACACATATAGCCTACTATAGGAGATATTTATCAATTAACATATAGGACCTAACCTAGTTAAATTTAGGTAGCTTTTATATATAGATAGCATACTACTTAGGACTTACCAATTGAATAAGGGATAGGACACTTGATGTCTTACCACTTTTCTTGTGTGATTAACTGCATAATACAATAAAAAACACATCTTTGATATTGTCCCTTGATGTGATAAAAAACAAAAACTCTTGTCTTGCTTGGTCTTTGCATTATGCAGTGAGTCACAAAGATTAAGTGAGCAACTTGTGTGATTAGGGCCTACAGTACAAATTAAGATTGATATGGGGCTAATATGGGCAGATTTTAAATTGTCATTTATTTTGGCATTATGTCTTCACTCTTCAAGTTCATCCCACCAGACCAGAGTCCAAGATCAGGGCATTGAGGAATAGGCCCATTCTTAATAACAATGTCAATAATGATAAATGAAAATAGTCACGCCTATTCTAAATTAACAACAGTTCAGCCTGTTCAGTCAGTTTAGGCCTAATCACATTTTAATATAGTTTATTAGCTTAAAGACTTATCCATCGTCATGCCGACAATACTATTGAGTACAGTATATTGCAAGCATGCTGCTGTAAACTCTCTCACACGCACACGAAATATATCCATGACCTATAATTAATTATTATTACCAATAGCAATATAGACATAGGCTTAGTTAGAGTCCTGGTCCTGGGTTCAACTCTCTGACGGTCATAAGGACGGGTAGGAGGGAGAAACAAAACTCGGAACGAGAGATGTGATGTCCACTCCATGTGTGTGGCCCGTGGCCTTATTATGTAGTCGTAAGTAAGTTGGCTCAGGCAAGAAGCCTGGTTGGCCAGTATAAGTCAATAGTTCAAGAGTAGAAGATATTTACGCATTATAACTAGGTACGAGCAATAATATAGTATTTGAAAGAGTGCCTAAATTTTTTTCTACGAAGCTTTAAACGATCTTTAGCGACTAACGAAGCAAAAAGTATTTAAGTAAGGAATTAAAAAACAAGTATAGTATAAACTTGATGTATAGCAATTCAATTGATCCCGTAGGTGACAAAAATAAGTATATAGGTATTAATCAGGCAATAAAAAATATCAAATGTAAGGATTGCAATTGCAGGCAATTATTAGGTAATAAGATGAGGGTTATTTTTTTATAGAGGAAGGAATTAACCAAAAATAGAGCGCTTAAAACAAAGTTTTAGGTAGGCATTAAGTGTTTGCGATTAGAGAAATTATGATATACAGATATTCGCGTAATGCGGGAGAAAATGCACCGGTACTTTTTAAACGAAGAGAAGCAGGAACTTAATTGCAGCTTAGAGTTGGCCAGTGACTTCTTTAGTCGCTTCAAATCGGTGCTCAATTTTCCGAAGTCCCAGTCAATTTAAACAAATTAGGAGTGCAATGGGGCTCTAGCTGCTGAGTTTCTCAGGCTGAGAGGGAGGGTAGCTGCAGTGGCCATGGCTGAGTGGTCAAAGATGATGCCGTTATACATCAGAATGCCGAGCAGCCAGGATTGCTGGGTTTTTAGATGCTATGGACAAGCTAGTTTTTGTCGAGTGGTTGATTTTTGAACTTATTACTTTTAGTAGGTCGTCTGCTGCCACCACACTGCTGTAATTCACAGAGAAGAGCCTAGTTCAAGAGACTTAATTAGCTAGAATTAGCATGAGAACTCTTCTTATTTAACTTAGATCGCTATGGATCAAATAATGCAGTCCGAGGTTACATAAAGTGTAGGAACAACTATAATAGATTTAATAAACTGCTTGAAATTATGCACTTTCGTAGATAAGTTGAATCGGAAGCTAAGTTTATTATGAAGATAGGTTTAACGAAAAACTAACATAATTGCACGCAGTTATTTATAGTAGGGGCTGATCTGTTGGTATTCCACTTAAGTCGAACGGTGTATAACGTTGCTGTATAACATAGTGTATGAGACATTGTATGTTAAAGACGCTGAGTCATACAACCTTTAGACTAAGGACCACTAGGAACACTTCGTTATAGTCCTTGCTTTAGACTCGCTCTGTCAGCTTGTACCCGCATTTCCCCGCTCCCCCATCAATGAAAAGCCGGAACATGCTATGGCCGCGGTAAGAATTGAGGAGGGCCCAAGGGCAAGGAAATAAAACAGTATGCTTTAATTGTTCTCGAATGGGGAACAAATTAAGTTTTGCTTTTTGGAGACACCGCCAAGAAGACCCTACCTCTCTTCCGAGTTCCAAGTCCTTTGTGCCCCAGCACAGCAGTAGAATAAATTGGCATCACAACAAGCTGGATAGAATCCAATAGTTTAGGGTGTCTAGATCTGACCAGTCAAAACCGACAGTGTCCGCAGAGTTCGAGCCAACCTGCGTCTTTGTGTGTCTCTGCAGCAGCCGCCTCCAAAATTGCTGAAAGGCCGAAAAGCTGCTATAGAAGACCACTTCGCCACTTGAGTCAATGTGGTCGCAGAGCGGTACCAATTTCGCCAACGGGCACAGCGACCTGGAGAATCGGTAGCCGACTACGTAGCTGCCCTGCAAGCTCTGTCCACACTGCGAGTTCGGCAGCTTCAATGACGAGATACAAGGGAGATCTCGGACAAGGGCGAGACCAGTTGGGTTGAGAAGGTGCACAGTGACAGGATCAGAGAACGGCTGCTCATCGAGAAAGAACTGGCGTTCGAAATCGCTGTGGAGCTGGCAAAGCAGCTGGAAACTGGAATGCGAGAGGCCAGTTCACTGCGCACCACTGTGACGACCGGAAACTCCATCGGAGTTGGCCAGGTGATGTACCAGTCAGCTGCAAAATCTGAAGCCAAGAGCTACGCCAAGACAAAGCGACAGTCCATGCAAATAGCCAGTTCTTGTGGCAAATGTGGACAGTCCAGCCACGCACCAGGGGTCAAGTGTCCAGCGCAAGAACAGAAATTCCGAGGTTGTGGAAAGCTCATCCATTTCGAGCGAGTCTGCAGATCTACCGGCAAGGTTTGAGGTGTCCAAGACAAGGTCACCCTGTCGACCATCCAGTCTAACAAAGGCCTCAAGACCTTCTGTCAAGTGAAGCTTGCGGAAAAGCCCCTGAGACTGTTGTTGGATACTGGTTCAAAAGTCACCATCATCTCGAAAGTAGCGTGCAAACGGCTCTTCAACGGAATTAAGCTGCAACCTTCGTCGAAGCGGCTGAAGGCCTTCAACGGCGGCGACATCTCCGTGATCGGCGAGATGCAGGTTCCCGTTGAGTACAATGAGTTTCGAGTTCAACGCTACGATTATGGTGGTGAAGCACGGCTCTGACATCATGGGCGACGATCTCACGGCGAAGCTGCATTTCGAGTGGTGAGCCAAGAGGGTGAGCCGGTGCGCAAGGAGGCCTCTGACGGCATGTCATCGAGGAGGTGCACGCATCGGAGTGGGTGTCGAACCTGGTGGTGGTTCCCAAGCTGAACGGCAAACTGAATCTGCAACGATCGCAGAAACCCGAACAAGGCTATCGTGCTCGACAAACACCCACTGCCGACATTCGAGCAGCTGCCTGCGAAGTTTCTTTACGTTTAAGAATCTTTACGATCGCTTGATCTGAATTCATCCTACCTACAGTTGGAGCTGGCTGAAGACTCGAGCAATCTGACAACGTTTATCACCGACGAAGACCTATTCAGGTACACATAAGTCTGCTTCGGGATGAATAGTGCGCCGATTGCATTTCAAAAAGTTCTATCGAAGGTGCTGGAGAAGATCACTATATCGATGACATCGTGGTCCACTCAAAGACTAGAGGTGAGCACGAGAAGGCTGTCCTGGCAGTCCTTGAGCGTCTCAAGAAGCACAACATCACACTGAAACTAGAGAAATTCCAATGGGCCAGAGTACCTTGGCTACTATGTTTTCATTAGTGAGGACCTCAGCCATCACAAACATCAAGAGTCCAAAGTGCAGAAGGAATTCGCCTCGTTTCTCGGAATGGTGAAGTTTCATGGCTACTTCTTGGACAACCTGTCGACTGTGGCGGAGCCTTTGCTGCAGCTACTGCGGAAGGACGCGCGGTGGCAATGGACGACGAAGCAGCAGCAAGCATATGAGGCTCTGAAGTCGATGATCGTATCGCCCCCATACTTGAAGTTCGTCAACACCAACTGTGCACTTGTGACTGTACAATTGCATGTGCACCGCACGATCGTCGCCTGTGACAGCTCAGCTGCTGCAATTGGCGCAGTCCTCGCCCAACAAGACTAGCAAGGCAACTGCCGCCCTGTTGCCTTCGCTTCAAGAACGCTGACGTGGCAGAACGCAATGCAAGTATTCTGCTTCCGAGCGCAAAGCTCTGGTGGGCATTGTCGCGTGCGAACGATGAAATTTCTTGAGGTAAGTGTGAGCCATTGATTTGCTATAGAGCGCCCACCCCATTTTTCCGGCTCCGTACGTCAGCCGGCTTTCTCTCTCTAACTCTCGCCCCCTTATCTGTACTCGTAGTAAGCAAAGTGTACATTTACGACCACCACCCCACGCAATGAGGTAGCCGACTAAATATTAAATAAATAGCATCGTCTCGCCCACTGTGGCTTTCGTACTTCTTCGTGCAACTGCCAAATCATGCATTGAACTCTTACATGGCGTCGCAAGCCATAGCACTATCGCCACCTGGCACCTTCGATGCAGAAGGTGAGCCGCATACCATCGCACAAAAGTGAAAAAATTGGACTCGGCGCTTTGAGAGCTACCTTGTCGCGGCCGGCATCAAAGATGAAAATCAAGCTCAAGAAATCCTACTCTACTCAGCCGGCGAATTCATCCACTCGCTCGTCGAAGACAACAGCATCGCACGAGGCGAATCAGCCAAGAAACTAGCAGAAAACATCCAGAGCCACCTGGACAAGAAAATCAACATCGTCTTCCTACGATACATGTTTGAGACCTGCCATGGAGACCATGGAAACTGGCGGAGCCATGCAAGTTCGGCGACTTGAGCAACTCGCTAATCCGGGACAAGATTGTGGCGTACTTCCGGTCTGAGAAAATGCGGCGCAATCTGCTCCAGTCTGGCGACATCAGCCTGGCTGACACGCTGACCAAGATCCGCGCCAGAGAAACAGCGGAGCGACAGGCGCAAGCAATGGAGCTCGGCAGCCGACCGGTGCCGGAGGACGTGGTAGCAGTGAGCAGCAGCGGCCGCGGCTCGAGAGCGGCAGACGGAAAGTCGCAGGTCACCTGCAACCGGTGCGGCAGACAAGGGCATGCTGAATGCGACACCGCCCGGGGCAAGTCCTGCAGGAAATGCGGCAAAATCGGACATTTCGCCCGGTAAGGTCCAGTAAGGCCGGCCAGCTCAACGCCATCCCGAGCGAGCAGGAGAACGTGACCTACCTGCTGGACAAAGACTCCGCTCCAGTCCAGGAGGGAATCTTCCACGTGGCCAGTGATCCGGAGTCAGCGAGAGTGACCGCTCAAATCGGCGGCACCTCCATGGACATCCTTATCGACAGCGGGGCCGGTTGCAACATCATGGACGTCAGCAGTTTCAATGGCCTGCCACACCGACCCCCACTGCAGCCAGCCAGCAGCCAGCTGTTTGCCTACGGAAGCTCGCACCCACTGAAGCTGGTCGGCAAGGTGACTCTGCCTGTAAATGTTTTTGGTGTCTCCAGAGACGCGCCCTTTTTATATTCGACGGCAGGGGCGCGACGGTCCTCGGCAGAAAATCTGCAATCGAAATGGAGATCCTCCGTATCGGCCCGCCCAGCAGTCAGCCGACACCCGAGGTTCTCGCCGTCCACCGATCAGAGGGCCTCATCGACCAACTGCTCAAAGGAAATCGACTAGCGGACGAAGGCCTCCCAGAGCAACTGCAGCTGAGCCACATCCTCACCAAGCACGCTCAGGTGTTCAGTGGCATCGGATGCGTCAAGAACTACACGGCAACGATCCACCTGACGGAGGACGCCAGGCCGGTCTGCCACGCGCCCTCAAGGGTTCCTGTCCACCTGGCCGCAGCGGTCGACAAGGAGCTCAAGCTGCTCGAGGACCTAGACATCATCGAGCCTGTCAACGGCCCGGCACCCTGGGTGGCTCGGATGGTCGTGGTGCCAAAGGCGCAGACCGGCAAAGCTCGAATCACCCAGGACCTCCGAGATGTCAACAGGTTTGTCATCAGGGAGCGACATCAAATCCCAACTTTCGAGGAGGTGACTGGGTGCATGGCAGGCGCCAAAGTCTTCTCGGAGCTGGATATTGCCAAGGCTTTCTACCAGATCCTTGTGGCGGAAAGCTGCAGGAACCTGCTGACCTTCTCGACACCACGGGGGCTGCGACGGCTCAAGCGGTTGTGCATGGGCCTCTCCACGGCTCAGGAAATCCTCCAAGTCGTCATGTCAGGCATCCTGGCTGGACTCGACAAGGTCAAAGTGGATTCATAACGACATCGTTGTTTTCGGGAACTCCTTGGAGGAGCACAACAGGAATCTGGCAGCATGCCTCGCCCGCCTCCAGCAGCACGGTGTCACGCTCAATCACGGAAAGTGCAAGCTGGCCAGAGACAAGATCACATTCATGGGCATGCAGCTCTCGGCCAGTGGAGTGCAGCCCACCGAAGACAAGATCGAGACAGTCAAGGCATTCAAGGCTCCAGAGACCGCCAGCCAGGTGAGGTCATTTCTAGGCCTTGTCAACTACCTGGCTGTGTTCACACCGCAGCTGTCAAAAATCGCTGAGCCACTGCGGCGCCTGACGAAGAAAGGCGCGGTCTGGAGATGGAGCGAAGCTGAAGACGCCGCTTTCAAGCAGCTGAAACAGCAGATCACGGAAGCCGGTGCCCTTAGCTTCTTCGACCAGAGACTGCGAACCGAGCTCATAGTCGACGCCGGTCCGAGGGGACTCGGAGCCATCTTGGCGCAGCGGCGAGAAGATGGCACTTCAAGACCAGTGGCCTATGCCAGCCGGTCGCTCTCCGATGTAGAGTCCAGATACTCCCAGACCGAAAAGGAGGCGCTGGCAGTGAAATTCGGATGTCTCCGATTCCAATACTACCTGCACGGCGCACCTCGATTCGATGTGATCACGGACCACAGGCCGTTGGTCAACATGCTGGCGCCAGGGTCGAGGCCGCCTCCTAGAGTCGAGCGAATGGCTCTGCAGATTCAGCACATGAACTTCAAGGTGGTGTACCGCCCAGGGCCCCAGAATGCGGCAGACATCCTCAGCCGACAACCGCTAGCGACATCCGGGCACAACAAAGATGCACAGCAGAACTCCGCCAGCATCGGCGCGGTACTGCAGGCCGCGGTGCCGAGAGCGCTCACGGTAGAGGACATCAGGCGGCACTCGCAGGCTGACCCGCTGATCAAAGCCGCAATCGCCGCCATCCAGGGAGCCAGGTGGGACCTCGGCCACCCGGAGCTGAGGTCATTGCATGCACTACGAGACGAGCTTGCTGAGGAGGACGGAGTGCTGCTTCGGCGGGACAGGATTGTGGTGCCAAGCAGCCTCCGGGAGACAATGTTGCGCCTCGCACATGCCGGACACCTGGGACTGCGGAAGACACTGACCAGGCTGAGCAGCAAAGTCTGGTGGCCAAAGATGAGCGCAGATGCGGACAAGGCCGTCAGCAGTTGCCGCAGCTGCATCATAACATCACATAAGCCGACAGTCAGCGCGACGCCACTGCAGCCGTCCAGCATCCCCAAGGGCGCCTGGCTGTCGATTGGCGCCGACTTCCTCGGTCCGGTGCAGAACAAGATGCTGCTCGTCTGCGTGGATCACTACTCCCGGTATCCCGAGGTGCAGGTCATGCAGTCTACTACAGCGGAGGCAGTCATCCCGAAGCTGCGGGAATCATTCTGCAGGTTCGGCATCCCAGAGGAGCTCGTTACGGACAATGGGCCTCCATTCTCGTCGGCGCAGTTCAAGGACTTTCTCAGGAGCTTCGGAATTCGACACCGGGCCATCACTCCGCTTTACCCTGCGGCCAACGGCATGACCGAGCGCCTGAATAGATCGATCAACAAGGTCGTCCGCGCTGCAATCGCGGAGAGCAGGGACTGGCGCGAGGCTCTGGACGAGTGGATTCTGGCGTACCGGACGGCGCCACACGCCACAACCGGACGCGCACCCGCGGAGCTGCTGATGGGCCATCTTGTTGGACGGCATGTCACAGCACTAGGATGCGCATGCGGCGACGTCGGCTGGATTCGCCAGTGTTCGCCAGTACGATGCACGGGCAAATCACGGCCAGAGCACCGACCCATCCAATCAATGAAAAGCCGCGGAACCTGCTATGTCCGGTGAGAATTGAGGAGGGCCCAAGAGCAGGAAATGAAACAGTATATTACATGTATGCTTTGTTCCCGAATGGGAACAATTGTGTTGTTTTTTGGAGACAACACAAAGCTAAACAAGTTAATGCAAGAAACTAAGACATTGTCATTATTTAAATTGAAATTGTTTATTAAGAAGAAAGACACAGCTAAGAAGACCTGCCTCTCTTCCGAGTTCCGAGTCCTAAATTCGTGCCCGAGCACAGCTAGAACAGCATGCATGTACACACAATGCGCTGGCGGAGCTGGACAACAATAGAGAGCAAAAACATCCACATAAAAATGCTCCTGATGAGATCGGTAGTCATGACAAATCCTCCTAGTATGTGAGTTTTCTGTGCATTCAAGGTAGTAGTACATGTACCTTAAAAATAGCAACTCTGCTGATTGCCGACAATATATTTCAAGTTATTAGTTTCGGTGCACGCCTCTGAGGACCTGGCATATCTCATTACAGGGAAAACGAAAGAACGTCAACACCTGAAGGAGCATTGGCTAAAAGATCAGCCATCAAAGAACACCTGCTCACGTGTGATTTATTTTGCAACAGCAACCCTCTTGACTTGTTTAAGAATATTGATCGCTGCCGTAATTCAGAAAACCGCGTCTGCCAGGAATCACGGCATTACCTAAGTTAAGTCTTACCACTTGCGTAATATAACAAAATCAGCAAGCATAATATAACCGAAAGGATAGGGCCTAAATACTTTTTAGGCATCGAAAAATATTTTGTAAAACTAAGATCTGGCACGTCTTGTGAACTTAAGGAAACTTATTTGTGTAGCTCTTAAATTTAACTTAAGTTAAATAATCAACTTAAGTTGATAAATAATCGGTTTTCCAATAATCACGGCCGTCGTCACCGTTCAAGCGCTTTTGGTCATCTTCATTTCACTAGCATCAGCACACCATGCCATATGGTACATGACTGTCTTGGACATTGTTTTAGGCAAGAAATTTTCATAAAAGAGTATCTTCAAGCGTATGAGAAGCTCTTCTTGCTAACTAGGCTTGTGAATTAAAATTAATTTCATTGCTTTATGGCTTATTATGCTAAATGTTACGCCTATATTTTATTACTCGTGTTTATTTCAAGCGAAGCCCCCCCCCTACTCTTGAGTCACTTGGAATTTATTGCATTGTAAATAAAATAGGAAATTCTTATTAGTTGGAATCAAAAGTTGTTTTTTTACAACGGACAACTTATTTTTGCACTCTTTAGTCCTAGGCCCCTAGCGAAATTTGTCCATAGGCCTAGTAAATCTCTGTTGCCAATTTGTTTGTCAGCAAAGTGGTCAGCCAGCAAGCACCCCCTTTTATTAAGTTTACATTAACCACCATAGGCATAGATATCAAACTGACTAGAATCTAGATATATCAACTTGCAAAAAAATGCTTTGGCCTTACACTCCATTTCAGCATTTGAGGTGTGCCATGATGCTCACACAGATGTTCAATTGAAAAGATATTTTTGGTATAAGGCCTATCTAGTCCTAGCTAGGCTCTAGTCTTTTTTAATAGGAAATTTTTTCATAGGCCTAATAATAAAACCAAGAAACCTAAATCTACTGCATATGATAGGCCCTATGTGTAGGCCTAGGCCTAACCAAGATAAAAAAATAGTTTTGTTAGTGTTACATTAATATGATAAATATACTTTCTTTTATGCCTACTTAATATTTCTTAATGTTAGGCCTTATCTCTTTCCTTAGCTTGCCTAATCTTTATTGTAGACCTAATATGAATTTAGCTAAATTTAATGATAATCTATCTTGCAAATTTGAAGAAAAAAACAATTAGGGGCAATTTCTTAGTTTCTTGCATTAAATAATTTTGATATAAAATTTTTAACCAACTAAGTTCACTGAGCTATACTTTAGTCAAGATGTGTGCAAGTCTTTAAACTATGTGGAAGTCCTAAAAATAGTAGTAAATGGTATATCTTTATTCTTTAGGTCACCTAGTATAAAAGAAGGAAGCTACAAAAGTATTTTTCTAGGTAAAATTAGTATAATAAGCTCAACTTATAAAATAATTAAGATAATAATTGAAAAAGTTATAATTAGTACCATGGCCCATGCTGGCTATAGAACTTTGTCTTCATATGCACCTAAATGCTATTGATAATGTTTTGTATGCACAATGATAGGTTATTCAAATAAAAAATGCAGATAACATAATATAATAGCTGCAAATTGGTAAGAAATAAATATATAATTATAGTGCAAGGTAATCTAAGCCATGATTTATATTAAAAATGAAGAAAAATGGCTAAACAAGTTAATGCAAGATATTGTCATTATTTAAATTGAAATTGTTTATTAAGAAGAAAGATCATTGTTTGACTTGTTAAATGGTTTGATCATATTTAATTGCAAAATATAATAGATTAATACATTAGTAATAGAAATTAATTATGTATATCTTTTTCAATTTAACTAGTTTTGTAGAAACAAGATAAATATTCTGTATTTAATCTTTGTTAATATAATGAGAGTATCTAGTATAGTCTCATTAAAGCCAAATAACTCTGACATAGAAATAGACTTTGAGATGATGGCAACTCTCCAATTTATAGAATCTGATTTTTATAATTGATTTAGAAATGAAATTTCAGCTTTAAATGTGGAAACAAATTTTATACCTGTAATTTCTGTATTCCATTATCATTTCTATAATCTGTATATTAGTCACTACTTTCAATTTTTTTCATTGCAGTTCCACAATTTCTGGTCTAAAATCTGCTGCAACAAAAATCCAGAAAAAAACTTGAGTTCAGCTTGGCAGCTGTGCTAACCAAAGCCGCCAATGCTTTGTGTGCGGGCCAGCCACCGCTGCCAATGTTTAAGCGACAATCCATGGGCAAGTCGCTGGCTAATGGCAAGCAGCAGCAGCAGGCTCTGCCAAACCCTCAGGACCGCCCCATGTCAATGATCAGCAGTGGCGGCGGTTTCAGCGGCCTGTTCCGCTCAAAGCAGTTTAAATTGTCTCAATCTACAGCTTCTCTGGCTTCATCTTCCTCTGGAGCATCTGGCATTGATTACATTGTCAACGAGCCCAGCGCTGCCAGGCCGCAGTCTTATCAGCAGCTGCAGCAGTACCAGAACCAGTACCGCCCGCATCAGCAGCAGCAGCAGCATCGGTCTGTTGAAAATCTATCAGATCATCGCCTGTTTGTAGCTAACTCTGGCGCCGCAAATATTTCTGCGCCATCATCTGCTCAGCCTCGCCCGGCGCAGTCATCAGCTTGGCAGCAGCAGAGGGAAGCCAAATCTGCCAGTTTGCCACCGCAGCCGCCGCGGCTGCAGCATCAACGTGAAGCTTCCAGCGGTTCGATTGCACTTCAAAGCGGCAGTCGTCAGTTGCGCCAAGCCGCCACAGCCCTGTGCGTTCATTGTGCCGTTGGCGCCTGCAGCCTCCGCCTAGCGGCTGAGCGCCTCATCCTCACCTGGGACGTCTGGCCCACAGCCTCCGCCTCCGAGGAAGACGAAAGCGGGAGCGGAGACGGGCAGTCCGCCCTTAACGAGGCCGACACAGAGGCACGCCTACGTCGCGAGCTGGACAGTGTCCGGCTGCTGTCCGAGCTTCTCAGAGCCCGCCTACTGTCCGTCTCGGCCGATCCGACCGCCGAAGCCGACAGCGAAGCGGCCGAATGCGTTCAGCGTCTTCAGGGCGCCGTGTTGGCAGCCGCTGCCGCCGGCAACGCGCTGGCGTCTCTGCCTGCGATTGCTCGGTGGCGTCAGGACCAGCAGCTGTCGGAGCAGTCGCAGCATCTGCAACCGCAGCGATTGAATTTCCATCAAGTCCGCCTGCACTGCGACCGCATCGAAGCGGCCCTTGTCGGTCTGCAGGTGGCCGTGTCCGTGGAGATTGGCAGCGTCAGTTTCGTTGGCAACGGCGTCAGTGGCAGCGGCGGCGGCTCTGGTAGCGGCGCTGACAGCGGCGGCGCCTGCCTGGTGCTGCAATGCGAGCGGCTGTCGCGGTCCCTCAGCGACTTGGCCGCCGCCTGCCGGCCCCAGGCGCTGCCAGCCGCCTGCCAGCCAGCCGACCGGGAGGCCCTGCAGCTCTGCCTGCGATCCGTCACGGCCGGTGCCACCCTGCTGCTGCACGCCGTCCGCACCGCGCACAACCGGCCGGCCGATGCCGACTGCCGCGGCCGGGTCGAACTCGCCATTAGCGGCTTGCGGCCGGCGCTGCGCGCCCTACTTGGCGCCGCGTCTGAGGCGCGTTTCTCTGGCCGGCCGTTGGCGCTGACGGAGTCGGAGCGGGCGCGCCGAGTTCGAGTCCTGTGCCGCCTTCTGCCAGTCTTGTCGGCCGCCGGCAGCCTGCTGGCCTGCCTTGCCGACAGGCCGCCGTCTCCTGTCGCTGCCCGACGTTGGCAGCAGCGAGCCGGCGCCTGCATCGACGAGGTTAGACGAGTCAGCGCCGACTGTTTGACAGCGCTGGAGTCGGGCTTCTCTGTGAGGCGGGACTGAGTTGTCAGTGTGCTCTGTCTCTGTACTGGCAGCGTCTATCAATCCGTAATTTCTGGTCAATAAAAGTCTAAGAAGCCATTTGGAGCTTTAATAATCATTTATCGCTTAGTCTGCTGAGGCTCATAAATTATTATCATTCATCTGCTTATGCTCGTGTACCAAAGCCGCCTTCTGTTGTATGTTTTTGTTTTGTAGAATATCTAGCGCCTTCATTGTATGTGTTTACTGTGTTTGGTCTCTGTGTGATCATGTGATAGTCTGGTGCGTATTTTACATAAAACTGCCATCCTCCCCGTTCCTCAGTTGCTGGGCCAGCCTCCCAGATCCTCAGTTGCTGGACCAGCCTTCCAGATCTTCAGTTGTTGGGCCAGCCTCCCAGATCCTCAGTTGTTGGTCCAGCCTCCCAGATCCTCAGTTGCTGGGCCAGCCTCCCAGATCCTCAGTTGTTGGGCCAGCCTTCCAGATCCTCAGTTGCTGGGCCAGCCTTCCAGATCTTCAGTTGTTGGGCCAGCCTCCCAGATCCTCAGTTGTTGGTCCAGCCTCCCAGATCCTCAGTTGCTGGGCCAGCCTCCCAGATCCTCAGTTGTTGGGCCAGCCTCCCAGATCCTCAGTTGTTGGGCCAGCCTTCTAGATCCTCAGTTGCTGGGCCAGCCTCCCAGAGTGTCAGTTGCTGGG
Organism: Macrostomum lignano; assembly: GCA_002269645.1. Lineage (NCBI taxonomy): Eukaryota > Metazoa > Platyhelminthes > Macrostomidae > Macrostomum > Macrostomum lignano. Next base: position 372,840 of record NIVC01000019.1, read on the forward strand.
CCAGCCTCCCAGATCCTTAGTTGCTGGGCCAGCCTCCCAAATCCTCAGTTGCTGGGCCACCGCCAGTCTCCCTGGATCTTTAACATCATTAAAAACCGTACAATTGAATTAGTTAAATTTTCATATTCCAAAGCCTGTTACTGTATTTTGCTGCAAAGCTGATTCATTGTGAATTCAGCAAATTTTTAATTGCCAATTATCGCATTCGTGTTGGCAGGTGAAATCGAATTTTATTGAATACTCCTTGCTTACTTCAGGCCCGAAGGCTTGCTATAATTTTCTTCATATGTCCAGCGCTCAAAGCTTCGAGGCTATTGTGGCCGACTGTGATTTCGGGAATGATTTTGTTTACTCAGAAAATTTATTGCAAGCTTATCTACATTTACTCAATGTTTCCATTATCGAGTTATAACTATTATTTATTCTCGGTTTCTACTATTCGTTCGTCGGCTGTGAGATTTTCGTTTTGCGTCTTTTATCTGTTTCTCGCTTTAATCAGGATCTTGGGGAAGTCTCAGGGCGGCCAGCTAGTCAATACTTGAAGCCTGCTAATTCATAAATCAAGTTTTCAATGCCGCCATGCAGTCTCCCTGTCATCAGAAGCTTGTCGAGCGTGACTCTGAGCACATTTGTTACCGGCTACTCTCTGTATGAGTCGTTTTTCATCTCCATCATCTTTTAGGGTTAGACACATTATCAAGAGTAATGTTAGTGGGCGTTATTAATTGGAATCTCGGCTTGGCTCTGCTCGTGCAGTTAACGCCACGGCCCTGAGGGCCAACCCCCAAGGCACAGGGAAGAAGTTGTACATGCCTAACAATAAATCAAGTTAGGGCCACTGCACAGCCTATGTCTAATCCTGTGTCATTATCAATGAGTTGTCGGTATTGCCTTTATTAACAAAAAATCGCATTGACTGTAATTTATGAATGTTTCAATTAAAGATTATATAAATATATAAGCGATTTAATTGGCCATCGATTCAGCAATCTACGGTTTTAAATTTGGAATTATATTAATTGCATGCCTTCTTCAGTTGAAATTATCTTGTCAATTGGGTGTTGCATTAGCTCAGCAGGTTTATTAACTTTCTTGAATTTGTTGCTATTTTTAGACATTAAAATTAGAGTCCCGTTTAGGCATATGTATGTATATATTGTAATAAACTATTTCCAGTGCGAGTGCCTTACTAGCAGGTTTACTTTAGTGTAGTGCAGTCGGTGTGGACCCAACTAATTTTGTTGCCCAGGCTAAACTCGGCCACACCCTTTATGCAACCATCTCTTAGCTCTTGTTATTTGAGCTTTACTATTTAGTCTGTGTGAACATCTCTAGTAGGGCAATGTGCGAGAATTATTGTTGAGTTTGTAGCTCTATTGTTTGGACTGTTAACTCACCGTATAGCTTAGCCTGGCTGAGTTCAGTGTGTCCTTGTTGCTACTAGCTCTTGTGACATCTCTCATACTACTAGCTCCCTCTCTTGTCTGCCTCTCACACTACTGTCTCCCTCTCTTGTCTGCCTCTCACACTACTGTCTCCCTCTCTTGTCTGCCTCTCACACTGTCTCCCTCTCTTGTCTGTCTCTCACACTACTGTCTCCCTCTCTTGTCTGCCTCTCACACTACTGTCTCCCTCTCTTGTCTGCCTCTCACACTGTCTCCCTCTCTTGTCTGTCTCTCACACTACTGTCTCCCTCTCTTGTCTGCCTCTCACACTACTGTCTCCCTCTCTTGTCTGCCTCTCACACTGTCTCCCTCTCTTGTCTGCCTCTCACACTCTACTGTCTCCCTCTCTTGTCTGCCTCTCACACTACTGTCTCCCTCTCTTGTCAGCCTCTCACACTACTGTCTCCCTCTCTTGTCTGCCTCTCACTCTACTGTCTCCCTCTCTTGTCTGCCTCTCACACTACTGTCTCCCTCTCTTGTCTGCCTCTCACACTGTCTCCCTCTCTTGTCTGTCTCTCACACTACTGTCTCCCTCTCTTGTCTGCCTCTCACACTGTCTCCCTCTCTTGTCTGTCTCTCACACTACTGTCTCCCTCTCTTGTCTGTCTCTCACACTGCTGTCTCCCTCTCTTGTCAGCCTCTCACACTACTGTCTCCCTCTCTTGTCTGCCTCTCACACTACTGTCTCCCTCTCTTGTCTGCCTCTCACTCTACTGTCTCCCTCTCTTGTCTGCCTCTCACACTACTGTCTCCCTCTCTTGTCTGCCTCTCACACTGTCTCCCTCTCTTGTCTGTCTCTCACACTACTGTCTCCCTCTCTTGTCTGTCTCTCACACTACTGTCTCCCTCTCTTGTCTGTCTCTCACACTACTGTCTCCCTCTCTTGTCTGCCTCTCACACTACTGTCTCCCTCTCTTGTCTGCCTCTCACTCTACTGTCTCCCTCTCTTGTCTGCCTCTCACACTACTGTCTCCCTCTCTTGTCTGCCTCTCACACTGTCTCCCTCTCTTGTCTGTCTCTCACACTACTGTCTCCCTCTCTTGTCTGCCTCTCACACTGTCTCCCTCTCTTGTCTGTCTCTCACACTACTGTCTCCCTCTCTTGTCTGCCTCTCACACTACTGTCTCCCTCTCTTGTCTGCCTCTCACACTACTGTCTCCCTCTCTTGTCTGCCTCTCACACTGTCTCCCTCTCTTGTCTGCCTCTCACTCTACTGTCTCCCTCTCTTGTCTGCCTCTCACTCTACTGTCTCCCTCTCTTGTCTGCCTCTCTCACTCTACTGTCTCCCTCTCTTGTCTGCCTCTCACACTGTCTCCCTCTCTTGTCTGCCTCTCACACTGTCTCCCTCTCTTGTCTGCCTCTCACACTACTGTCTCCCTCTCTTGTCTGCCGCTCACACTGTCTCCCTCTCTTGTCTGCCTCTCACACTGTCTCCCTCTCTTGTCTGCCTCTCACACTGTCTCCCTTTCTTGTCTGCCTCTCATGTGTTTATAACTTTTGACAGAATTTCATGCATTGTCCTCTGATTACGGCTTATACATACGATGTGTTAACTCATTATCCAGCTGACTCTAGCACTGCACTCATTTTTCATTATCTATAATTATTTGCCCTCTTGCGTTGTGAGTTATTCACTATCGTTAATATTGTATTGGAGAAATTCAACATTGACAATAGTATAGCACTATAGTTTTCTTGCTATTTACTGCGCTTTTTCTCTGCTTCTTCCCCCCTCGCCGGTTTCTGGTGAATGACGACTTGACTGATTTGTACTTGCTGGAGCAGTGCTGCGGGCCCTCCCTTACCAATGCTCTCTTCCCTCTCCATAGCTACAAGTCAGGGGGTGGGCAAGCGCGAATGCAAAGCACAATGGGCCGTAGCAATAGTCCTTGCTTTGGCGTGTTTCTATTTTTAGCATCGCGCACTATATTATTATTATTATTACTAATCATTATATGCTTGTAAGCGTATGACTGCGTAGTAGTGGTGTAATACGATTAATATTAACTGTGAACAAGCTGCATAAAATGTCATTGACTGTATAAGGCGTCACCGAAGCATTGCAGTGCCAGGTGTATCGAATATCCGGCTCTGTTGTGTGCTCTGTGTGAGTGCAGGGCGCCGAACCCAGCGAGCTTTGCGAGTTTATAAACTCGATTTCCGGTCCGTTAGTGTGTGTTGCCGGATCAATTTCACTGAATCCAAATCCAATGCGGTCTGCGGTTCCCTTGTAGTCTTAATCCAAGCTTTGGTCCTTGCTTCTCTTTCTATAGAAACTTCTCTTTTCCTGTGAGTTTTCTTATACTCTTGAACGAAGAGATTTTCAACAATTGCTGTTTAGTTGAGCCTGCAATATATTATTACTCTCTGATTTTAGTACTTAAAGTAGTGCGTAATGAAATTTGGCTAGAATTTTTTTCCTAGGCCAACAACTCGAACGCATCCAAAGTAGCCGATGATTAAATAATTATTGTTATATAAAAACCACAAAATTGCAGACACGGCGGCGGCTGGCGGTCAGTTCCGCAGCTGCTAATCCACGATTCCAGGTGCCAAATCTTCAGGCGTCATCGCCGGGGCTAATCGCGTTCGCTGTATCGGTTGGCTTAGCAACTCTCTTGACTGTTTGGCCGGCTGTTAGCCAGTGCTCAACTGGGGCTAATCATAGTATGCTGAAGGGTGAGTCTGCTTTTGTCACCAGGTGGCCGAGTAAATGACAAGTTATGACTCATGTCATAGACGTGTTATGACTTATTAAAAACTTTTGCATAGTCATAGGACATCAAGTCATAGACAGGTGATGAGTCATTAGCCCTGACCGAGACAGGTGATGAGTCATTAGCCCTGACCCAGACAGGTGATGAGTCATTAGCCCTGACCAAGACAGGTGATGAGTCATTAGCCCTGACCCAGACGGGTGATGAGTCATTAGCCCTGACCCAGACAGGTGATGAGTCATTAGCCCATACTCAGACAGGTGATGAGTCATTAGCCCTGACCAAGACAGGTGATGAGTCATTAGCCCATACTCAGACAGGTGATGAGTCATCAGCAAATACTCAGACAGGTGAAGATGAGTCATCGCCACAGACTCGAGTCAAGTGCTAATGCTGGAGTCTTTAACAGAACTTCTCTAGAAGCCACTCATCCAACCCTCGCTTATTCAGGCCATCGGTTCCGCAGTTCCTGGGCCCGGGCCGCCTACCACAAGATGCAGTTCGATACCGAGCACCTGTCTGAGAACAGCCGCCATCTTGAATGGTATCGGTTAGAGCAGCCGCAACTGCTGCCGAAGGAATTGGCTGATGCTTTTGTACAGTTGGAACAGGTGCGTTTGTAATGTGTAGTAGAAGTAGCGTAGTTTAGTAGTAGTAGCAGTAGTAGTACGAGTAGTAGTAGTAGTAGTAGTAGTAGTAGTAGTAGTAGTAGTAGTAGTAGTAGTAGTAGTAATAGTAGTAGTAATAGTACGAGTAGTAGTAGTAGTAGTAGTAATGGTAGTAGTAGTAGTAGTAGTAGTAGTAGTAGTATTAGTAGTAGTAGTAGTAGTAGTAGTAGTAGTAGTAGTAGTAGTAGTAGTAGTAGTAGTAGTAGTAGTAGTAGTAGTAGTAGTAGTAGTAACAATAGTAGTAGAAGTAGTAGTAGTAGTAGTAGTAGTAGTAGTAGTAGTAGTAGTAGTAGTAATGTAGTTTAATCAGAAATATAAAGCTTAACAAGGAGTGAGCCCCAGGTCTCCATGTCAATAGTCAGTCCAGATAGTTCGCATTCGATCCGGTAGTTGCCTACCCTTATCAATCTATACCAGGACGCAGAGACGGAGGCCTTCCTAGCGAACAGCTACGCCAAGTCTGAGCGTCTGCTAACCCAGCTGTACCATCGCGTTGCCAAGCCCCTGCTCTGCATGTTCATGTCCGTCACTAGCGCCAATGGCTTCTTGCGACGCGGCTCAATGTTTGTCCTGTCCGGGGAACAGTTCCGACGACTCATTGTTGGGAGCGACTCTGGAGATCACCAGCAGCAGCAGGAGCCGCTGTTCGATTCGCTGCTTGACTTGGGCGCCGGCGACGGCAACGTGACCAGCCACTATGCCGGCTACTTTAGGCGAGTGTTCGCCACCGAGATGGCTACGGTGAGGGACTGTCTGTCTGCTATCCTGGTGTCTGATGGGGGTGTTTGGCTACCAGTATCATGTTCGGGGAGAGTGTGACTGTCATTCCGAGATCTGAAGACGGTGTGTCTATCTGTGCAATTTCTGCTGCGGAGGGTGTAGCCTTTACCGTGATGTCCTGAGAGGGTTTATCTGCCACCACAAATGTCTGCGGAGGGTGTAGCCTTTACGGTGATGTCCTGAGAGGGTTTAACTGCCACCACAATGTCTGCGGAGGGTGTAGCCTCTACCTTGATGTCCTGAGAGGGTTTAACTGCCACCACAATGTCTTCGAAGGGTATAGCCTCTGATGGGATGTCCTGAGAGGGTTTAACTGCCACCACAATGTCTTCGAAGGGTATAGCCTCTAATGGGATGTCCTGAGAGGGTTTAACTGCCACCACAATGTCTTCGAAGGGTATAGCCTCTACTGGGAAGTCCTGAGAGGGTTTAACTGCCATCACAATGTCCGCGGAGGGTGTAGCCTCTAATGGAATGTCCTGAGAGGGTTTAACTGCCACTGCAATGTCTGCGGAGGGTGTAGCCTTTACCGTGTTGTCCTGAGAGGATTTAACTGCCACTACAATGTCTGCGGAAGGTGTAGCCTCAACCAAGATGTCCTGAGAGGGTTCAACTGCCGCCACCACAATGTCCACCAATGGCACATTCAGTGTTATATCGATCAAATCCATATCGCAGGTGATGACATGGCGCTTAGCCGAGCGCGGCTACACGGTAGTGGATCCGATCACCTGGTTGCCAACGCAACCGGCTACTGATGCCGAACCGGAGCTGGACGCTCACTACGACTTGATCGGGTGCTTCAACCTGCTGGACAGGTGCGAGGCTCCCCTGGACCTGCTGGCGCAGGCAAAGCGCCGTCTCCGGCCCGGCAGCGGCCGCCTCCTGCTAGCCATCGTGGTGCCGGTGCGCCAGTTCTGCGAGTTCGCGCCCGGCAACCGGCCTGCGCAGGTTCTTGCGGTCAGCGGGCCGACATTCGAGGAGCAGTTGGCCAGCCTAGTCAGCAATGTACTCCGGCCGCAGGGCTGGGCAGTGGAGCGATGGGCCAAGGCGCCTTACCTGTGCGAAGGCGATCTGTATCAGAGTTTCTATCACCTGACTGATGCCGTGCTGCTGTTGCGGCCTGCGGATTGACTGGGAGTGAGATGTGAGATCATGGGATGAGATCTGAGATAATTAAATGAGATCTGAGATAATTGAATGAGATCTGAGATCATTATATGAGATCTGAGATCATTAGATGAGATCTGAGATCATTAGATGAGATATGAGATCATTAGATGAGATCTGAGATCATTGAATGAGATCTGAGATAATTAGATGAGATCTGAGATCATTAGATGAGATCTGAGATCATTTGATGAGATCTGAGATAATTAAATGAGATCTGAGATCATGGGATGAGATCTGAGATCATTGAATGAGACGAGAAATCATGGGATGAAATTTGAGATCATGGAATGAGATCTGAGATCATTGGATGAGAACTGAGATCATTGGATGAGATCTGAGATCATTGGATGAGATCTGAGATCATTGGATGAGATCTGAGATCATTGGATGAGATCTGAGATCATTGGATGAGATGTGAGATCATTGGATGAGATGTGAGATCATGGAATGAGTTTAGTGATTCTGGGATGAGAGGTGAGATTACAGCTTCAGTAAAGCTGAACTGCAGAGTTGCATATTTAAATTGCATTGTTGAATTATTGATTGCTACCCACTGCTCCACTGAGTTGCATGCTTTTATTGTTTCTGTTACTTCAATTGATGTCTCCTCTTTAATTTCCTCTGTTGCTTCTTTAAACAAGCCGGGAGTTGAGGCTATTATAATCATTATTTGTTACCTAGAGTCATAACTTTCATAGAATTTATTAAAATGTAGGCGCTGTTTTTTATAACGAATATTCTTTCTAGGTTTGTTGAATTGTTTTATGCTTTTAAACCGTTTTGCACGCGTTATAAAATTCTGTGTTTTGTCACACTGGTTTCGGCTAAACTGTTCTGTTAATTCTTGCGCTTGAGAGACTCAATTAATAAACATTGTCAGAGTTTGTAAACCTTCATTGATTTATTTGTTGACTCGTCTGTGCTTATCATAAAGCTCTAGATAAGGATCCTTTTAAAGTGGGTATGAATTAAGAAACTTAAATTGCATCACAACAGGGATTTTCCTTCTGATACTAATTTTTATATAACACGTCCTCAATCATAGTATCATGCTCAACATCATGCTCAAATGGCACAGCATCATGCTCAAATGGCACACAGCATCATGCTCAAATGGCACACAGCATCATGCTCAAATGGCACACAACATCATGCTCAAATGGCACACAGCATCATGCTCAAATGGCACACAGCATCATGCTCAAATAGCACACAACATCATGCTCAAATGGCACACAGCATCATGCTCAAATGGCACACAGCATCATGCTCAAATAGCACACAACATCATGCTCAAATGGCACACAGCATCATGCTCAAATGGCACACAGCATCATGCTCAAATGGCACACAGCATCATGCTCAAATGGCACACAGCATCATGCTCAAATGGCACACAGCATCATGCTCAAATGGCACACAGCATCATGCTCAAATGGCACACAGCATCATGCTCAACTAGAACACGGCATCATGCTCAAATGGCACACAGCATCATGCTCAAATGGCACACAGCATCATGCTCAAATGGCACACAGCATCATGCTCAAATGGCACACAGCATCATGCTCAAATGGCACACAGCATCATGCTCAAATGGCACACAGCATCATGCTCAAATGGCACACAGCATCATGCTCAAATGGCACACAGCATCATGCTCAAATGGCACACAGCATCATGCTCAACTAGAACACGGCATCATGCTCAAATAGCACACAACATCATGCTCAAATAGCACACAACATCATGCTCAAATGGCACACAGCATCATGCTCAAATGGCACACAGCATCATGCTCAAATGGCACACAGCATCATGCTCAAATGGCACACAGCATCATGCTCAAATGGCACAGCATCATGCTCAACTAGAACACGGCATCATGCTCAAATGGCACACAGCATCATGCTCAAATGGCACACAACATCATGCTCAAATGGCACACAACATCATGCTCAAATGGCACACATTATCATGCTCAAATGGCACACAGCATCATGCTCAAATGGCACACAGCATCATGCTCAAATGGCACAGCATCATGCTCAAATGGCACAGCATCATGCTCAAATGGCACACAGCATCATGCTCAAATGGCACACAACATCATGCTCAAATGGCACACATTATCATGCTCAAATGGCACACAGCATCATGCTCAAATGGCACACAGCATCATGCTCAAATGGCACAGCATCATGCTCAAATGGCACAGCATCATGCTCAAATGGCACACAGCATCATGCTCAACTAGTACACGGCATCATGCTCAAATGGCACACAGCATCATGCTCAAATGGCACAGCATCATTCTCAAATAGCACACAGCATCATGCTCAAATGGCACACAGCATCATGCTCAAATGGCACACAGCATCATGCTCAAATAGCACACAACATCATGCTCAAATAGCACACAGCATCATGCTCAAATGGCACACAGCATCATGCTCAAATGGCACACAGCATCATGCTCAAATGGCACACAGAATCATGCTCAAATGGCACACAGCATCATGCTCAAATGGCACACAGCATCATGCTCAACTAGAACACGGCATCATGCTCAAATAGCACACAACATCATGCTCAAATAGCACACAACATCATGCTCAAATGGCACACAGCATCATGCTCAAATGGCACACAGAATCATGCTCAAATGGCACACAGCATCATGCTCAAATGGCGCACAACATCATGCTCAAATGGCACACAGCATCATGCTCAAATGGCACACAGCATCATGCTCAAATGGCACACAGAATCATGCTCAAATGGCACACAGCATCATGCTCAAATGGCACACAGAATCATGCTCAAATGGCACACAGCATCATGCTCAAATGGCACACAGCATCATGCTCAAATGGCA